>CM037851.1:164209939-164809939 GCA_021234595.1 Delia radicum | reverse complement strand
AAACTACAATAATAACTTAAAAAAAAGTTTTTATATAAAATAGTTGCAGTAAGTTTTTAAATTGTTTATAGTACACATATAAATAAATAAAATAATTAGTTGTTAAGTAAAAGATTAAAACAATTAAATTAAAATATTTGAAAAAAACATAAAAATAATAAAAATAATAAAAAAAAATTTTATAGGGGGAAATTAAACTTAAAATATAAATTTTTTTTCAAACTCATAATTTCATTTTTGGTGTCTTAAACTTAATACAAAATCCAGTCACTAAACTGAGTTTCCCACAATATGTTTTTTAAAATAAATTAGAGAATTTCTTTAAATCGTAGTTTTTGCGATTTTTACTTAAAGACCAAGATCAATCGTTTAAGGCAACAATTTATATTAAATAATTTAGTTATTTTGTTTTATTTTTCATAACGTCACTTTTATGCATTTGTATGATAGAATTTTAAATTAAATGATATGATTTTATTTAAATAAAAAAGCAAAAATTAGCAAATGTTTAAAAAATTTTGTAATATTTTTAAACCATCCTTTACTGCATCTACACATCAAAAAATAACCTGGATTTGGTAAGCAATAACTACATTTCTAGACTTCCAAAATAGCGCTTCACCTCCATGCATACAATAAAGCAATTATTTAGGTATTCTGTTGTGTTTCCCAAAATGCCTTCTTTGTTGCAATAAAGAATGCATACCACGAAGCATTAAGCAAAACAGATAAGCAATTATTTTTTTTTTGTATTTCAAAAAAAAAAAAAAACGACTGTATAAAATGAATGTAAAATCTTAATACAGTAATTTGATGTGGTTTGTTTTTTTTAAATGAACTACAATTGTAGTCAGAACTGAAATTTCTTTTACAAATGACTGTTTTTACTTAAAAATAAAAATTACTGTATTACAACACAAACAACTACAACAGGAGTGCCCAAAAGCTCCTTATGGAAGAGCAAACACCAATACATTTAAAGAAAAACTAATTTTTATTCAATATTTTTTGTTGTAAAAACCAATACATACAAAGAAAAAAGAAAAAAATATTTCAATGTTTACCAGCAAAGCATACGAAAGTGTTGTTGCTTTGCGGTTGCGTGTATACAGTGAAGAACGACAAAAAAACTAATAAGACAAAGTTGTTTGTTTATTTCGTATTGCTAGTGCTGAGCGCTCTATATGTGTATTAAAACACACAGCCTATAGCTAAGTGTTTTTACAAAAACAAATACGCACCAAGCGCATAGGCCCTGGGCACCCCTGAACTACAAATACAGCAGAAGTTGCCTGAGTTTATAGACTAAAAACAACAAACAGAAACTGTAATATCAACAAAATTTTTGCTATATTTACTTAAAATTTATTAGAATGGTAATAACAGTATATTTTTCTAAAATCAACAGAAATTTTTGATAAAAAAAATGTATATTGTATATTGATATTCGCATTAAAAAAAATCTAAAAAAATTAAAAATTGTTTTACAATTTTTTTGTCTACCAATATTTAGAAAATATTTTGCTAATTGTAGTGTTTGTACAAATACCGCGAATACATTGAAAGCCATGAAAAATAATTAAATGTTTGTTCTACAACCTTGATGGTAATAAAATTTTGATTCAGAATTTATGGAAAGTCCTGAAAGATCATTTAAAATTTAATGTAAACTTTTTCTCGGTCGTTCAAAAAAGTTCCCGCACCAAACACAGTGAAGGTTTGATTAAAAGTTTTTTAAATTTTTTTAAAAATGAAAATGAAAATTATTCAAGTTCGAGGCCGTACTCTATATTTCTTTATTAGGATATTGTCCTAACAAATAATTTATAGAGTTTTTTGTTTTCAAATTTATTATTTGACCCTTTCAGGAATGTGTTAATAGATCTATTTCGGGAATTTTCTAGGTTCACATCATAAGAACACGTTTTGAAAGCGGTAACAATCCCATGCCAAATATCAAACATTCATATAAACTAGTTTACTCACTACATGAGAACTAATATATGAGCTTGAAGTTAAAGATTATAACCATTGATCAAAAAATAAATTGAAAACTTGTTTGTTATGTTCTTGTTATGTACTTGTTTGTATGTTATGTAAATAAAGAAATATAGCGTACGGCCTCGAACTTGAATCATTTTCATTGCACAATTAAAGGTCGAAAAAAACATAATTTTTATTTTTAATAAAAATTATATCAAACTTTTTTAAAAAAAATTAACATTTTACAAGGAAGTCAAAACCGCTAAAATATCACGAAAATATCGTTACCGAAATAATTGAAATACTTTTATCCGTAATATACCGTTACCGATATACCTTTAATACCAATATTCTTAAAATACCGTTACTGAAATAATTATAATAACGTTATCGCCAAAATACCGTTACCGAAATAATTGAAATAGCGTCACCGTTAACGAAATAATGTGACAAAGTCAGAACAAATAATCGCTGTTAATAGATAAATATAATTAAAATTCGAGCATAATGGGTCTAAAATTATCGATGTGCATTGACATTTCCTGAATAACTTAAATAACGCTATCCTTAAAATACCGTTACCGAAATAACAGAAAAACCGTTATCCATAAAATAAAGTTAGCGAAATAAACGAAAATAGCGTTACCGCCAAAATACAGAAAGAAATAAAATACCTTTAAAACTAAAAAACCATTGGCGAAAACAACTGAAATATCGATACCGCTAAATTATCGTTACCGAAATAAACAAAAATAGCGTTACCCTTACCAAAACCCACATCGAATCGGTTTCCATTCATGCATTTTACTTAAAATTACATTGTTTCTTTGTTTTGTTCTTATACTATCTGCAATAAAAATGTTTCCCCGTTATACCAACACTCTCTCCAACACATACTCTCAAAAAAGTTACAGTTGTTTGTGTAGTAATCAGTAGCAGTTGTTTTTAACAGTAATTACAGTTGGTTTTCTATGAAATAATACAAAACAACTATTTTGACAGTTATTTTAAAAACAACTGAAGAAAACTACTATATTTTTTAACAGTTGTTTGAAGTTGTTCTAATATTTTTGTAAACAGTTACCAAAACAGTAATTTTGTAGTAATCAGTTAATATTTGTTAGTTATTTAAAAATAAAAGATTACATCGAGTTTTGAAAAATTCTCATTTAGTTTATATTTGTTTTCATTTATATGTTCAGAGTTTGCAAATAATAATTAGAAAATTGCATTGCATCTTCAATACATTAAAACGTCATAACTGGAGTACAGCTTGGAATTTTGACTTTGCATTTTAAGTAGGAAATACAAATTTGTATTGTAATTAAAAGAAAAAAAGATTTTTCTTTATTAAAAAATAATTTTAAAATGCCGAAAAAATAGCTGTTGAAAAACAGTAGTTTTTACTAATTTTTACAGTTGTTTAAAAATTTTTGTAGTAAAAAATTGTCAGTTGTTTTTACTACATTTGTTAGTTGTTTTTCAACATTTAAAAACCATATTTTTAGTTATTTTAACGTTAATTACCTTTGTCGCCTTTTTAACTGAAGTAAGAGTTCATTAAACTGCCATTTTCAGTAGATTCTGCTGTAAACCTTTTTTGAAATTTAACTGAAACCCAAATATTTCGCTCAATTTCGCGTTTTTTGAAAAACGAAAATCTCCATTTTGAAAAATGTGCTTATAAAAGACATATTTTTGTAAGAAGGTTATAATTTTTAAAAATAAATATTGAAAAATGTTTTCAAAATTTAAAGATTTTTTATTGTTTAAAAAGGTGTCAAAATTCTTATTCATTTCAAAATTTTTTTTTAGCAACAAAACACTCAAATGTTGAGTTGATTGTGTTGACAAAAATAATGGAACGTGAAAAATTTGCATTTGAAATTTAAGAAAAAACTTAAATGCAACAATTTGGTGTTTCTTGCTGGACAACCATTTGTCATTTTTTATAAAAAAAGCACGAACTTTTTAAAAAAAATCTAATTATTTGTAAAACATTAAGTTAAAAGCATTTATTTTGGTCAGAAAAAGTACTTAACTCTAAATGTTTCTGCTACACTAATAGAAATTAGTGAACATTTTTGCTAAAACTACAAAAAATTTCTTCGAAATGACGTTGTTAAATATTAGTGAGACATTAAATTCAAAAATAAAACTTTTGAATCTACATAAAATTTTGTTATAAAGGGTCCGCCAAATAACTTTTTTTTTTGAACTCCTGAAAAAATTGGACTTTGTATGGCGTCATACCAAGGTCTTTATGCAAAATTCGTCTCAATGATGTCTCCGAAATGTTCAATTGCTGAGAACGACGGTGAATTGATGTTGATGGCGCTTCACGCACACTTTCTGCCACAGCAGCAATATTTTCGGTTGTTTTTTTTGGCTTCTCACGCTTTGGTTTATCGATGAGGATGCCAGTTTCTTTCACTTTTTTTACAAGATAACGAACATACGGACCATATTCTTTCAGCGGAAGGATAAAACTTATTATCTGTCAAATCAGACATGAGCTAAGTGTTACCATTTACGAAATAAGCACTAGTTGAAAAAAAAAAAACGTTAGATGGCGGCCCCTTTATATGAGCTAAATTTTAGATAACTGACATTAATAAACAAATCTCATAATAAAACAAATCACAAAAAATTTAAGATTTTCAAAGTTTTCTTAAGATTTCTTTTATGAGAATTAAAATCTGGAGTTCTGAAATCTGAATTTTTACATTTTTTAGCAACAATTTCTATTGAATTTAGCAAAACTTTAGCAGGAACAATTTTATTGATATTACAAGTTTTTTTTTTGCTGTTTTTGTCTACCAATATGAAGGAAAAGTTGTTGCTGATTTTATCAGTGTAAATTGCAATTTTCTATTAACTAAAATTCAACAAGAATATAACAAAAATTTTGTAAATTTAACGGTGTCATTTTTTATGTTTTATTTTACCATTATTTAGCAAAAAAGAATCTAATAAGTTGAATAATTTTTTCTGCATTATAATTTTTAACTAATTTTTTGTAGTTTTATCTACTGTTTTTACAGCCATAGTTCTATGAGTGTAGCAACCTAACTCACAAGCAATAGAAAAAATATTTCATACTCTTAATTGTTTTTTACACCAAAATCATAAAATTTTGAATAATTTTATCTATTAAAAATACTAAACATTTTTAGGTACACATAGAGAATTTTAGTAAACGAAATGAAGTGAAAATTTTCAGTTGGCAAATGAAACTTTTCTGTACGAAGTGAATGAAAAATTTCTTAAAATAATGAAACGCGTTTTTATGAAACACTTTTTAAATGAGTGAGTTTTCATTGAGTGAATGAAACTTTCATTAAATAAAATAATAGTTTTTATAAAATTTTATGAAAACTTGCAACGAATATTTTAAAAATTTCTGGGTGTTTGTTTTAAAATTTAGTAAAAATCAAAGAATTTTTTGAAATTTGGCAAAATTTTGGGAAGTTCTTAATAAAAATGCAATATTATATGAATTTTTTTCTGTGGGACTGTCCGCAAGGGTTCGTCTTAACCCAGGATTCGTCTTAATCGAGTTCGTATTAACATATGTTTTTTACATTCACTTTTACCAAAACGGTTAGTTCGTTATAACCGAGGGTTCAGGTTAACCGCGCTCGTCTTAAACGACTTTTACTGTAATTGAATAGTTTGCATTGTGTGTGTTAAAAATAACTAAATTTTAAATATTATATAAAAAATCAACAAATTTTGCAACACTTTCTAGATGCGAAAAGGGTTTAAAAAATTATGATACCCCAAAGTTAAATTTTCAAAACAAAATATAATTATCACTTCTTTCAAAACGTGTTCTGATGATGGGAACCTAAAAAATTCCCTCAATAGATCTATCAACACATTCATGAAAGTGGTCAATTAATAAATTTGAAAACAAAAAAACTCTATAGATTAATTGTTAGGACAATATCCCAATAAAGAAATATAGAGTATGGCCTCGAACTTGAATAATTTTCATTTTCATTGCACAATTAAAGGTCGAAAAAACATAAATTTTATTTTTAATAAAAATTATATCAAACTTACAAAATATAATTACTACCTAGAGTTGGTCGAAAAATGTATTTTGTTTTCACATAAAAACTCTGGGGGTTACCTCGTAACTCAATTTGAAAAGAAAAATGTACGAATACGAAAAAATTGTACCGCGTAATACGATTTTCGTACTTTTTTATCGAAAGTACGGAAATTTTATTTCCCCCTTTTCAAACAAAATAATCCCTTTCGAAAATGCAACTCTGTATTACGAAGATAAAACGTACGGAAATTGTTCGAAAGCTATTTTCCTAGTGACAAGTGAAAAAATATTAATAATGTAAGTATTTACACATTTAAAAAATAAAAAATGATTAACAAATGAAGAAAACTTAATAATATTGTTTATTTACACAAAAATATTTATTAAATTACCCAATAAACATGTTATATTAAGGGCCATTATTACAACTTGCCAATAGCTAAAGTTCGGATGTTATCTGACTGATTATTAGTTTTTCGTTATTATAAGTATACTTTAAGCTAAAAGTGACCCATAAGCTAAAGGGAAGACATTGTTGCCTTTAACTTTAAACGTAAGGTTTATGTGTTTAAAGTTACCACATTTTCTGCTCTATAAAGAAAAAGAAGAAAATACCGAATTTCACAACCGAATTTCACAAATTATTGTTTGTTTGTAAACAAATAAATAAAAGTACGTTGCCACTACGTATTTTTATAAACCAATTCATAAACCAATAATCGGTTTTTAGTTTGTTGCTGCCACATTATCAAAAATATTAATTTTATTTTATTGGGAAGTTGTAATAACGAAAAACATTATAGCTCACTTTTTTCCTCACTTTAGCTAAAGTTACCTTTTACTAACAATTACTTTAAAGACAAGTTGTAATAATGGCCCTAAATGTAGTAATATTTGTGTTTTCAATTTATAAAGGCAAGCTTCAAAAATAAATTTATACACAAATAAACAATATGAGGTAATGATCGACTTCATGGTCAAGCATTCAGACTTGGCAAAAGCTCATCTAAAAGTCCCAGATGCTAAGAATAAGTCAAACAATTTGTGGCAAAAGTTGCGTTCGGATTTTAATGCTTTCGGACCACCCGAACGTGATATCAATGGCTGGAAAAAAGTAAGTTTGTGTAATGAGCGTTTTTAATAATTTATTTTAAAACATATTTTTCCAATAGGTATGGGCCGATTACAAGACTCATGTAAAAGCTAAATGCCGTCGCAACCGAAGCAGCATTTCTGGAACCGGAGGTGGTCCAAGCAGATACTGTTCTCTTACTCCATTGGAACAGCAAACGTCCAATTTGACATCAATTGAAGGGGCAGTTAGTGGTATGATTGGTTCTTTAGATTTGTCCCTTACTATTTTTCTCTAATTTTCTCTCAGGAATGGAATTATCGTCATCTTTATCAAACCACAAATAAAACGAAAAACAATTTCTTTTTTGACTTCAAATTTTGTTTGTTTTGGGATTTTTTGTAATTTTGACATTTGATAATAGTGTTGACACGTTTTCTTCAGTATGTTCCCTCTTTATTATGAATAAAACTCTTTTCGAAAAATGTTGATTTTCGATTCCAGTTACGCGGTAACCCCCCTGTAGTCTTGTTTATATTTTAATTCGACTTAAGTTTTTTTTTTTGGCCTCAGCTAAAAAATTTTTCGACTTTGAAAACTGCCATTTCACTTTTGACAACTCGATAAAAGCCAAACTTGGATAAAACAAAACAAGTTCTCGGTACATAATTTTGGAAACAAATTAATAATATAAAAAACTCATATGAGTTACTTTTCTACTACTTGTTGATTTATTGATTTAGATTTATTTTCTTTTTTGCATATTTTTTTGAACAATCTAACAAACCAACTCCGTTTACGTAGTTTTCTGGATCCGTATGCGGACCAGAAAACAGATTATAAGAAACATCGAATTTTTCTAAGAAGTCTACCAGGTATTGTTTTGCCATCAATGTTTTGCCCATATAAAATTTTTCTTTCAAATTCATCTTACCACAAGTTAACTAAAACTTCATTTTATTTCCTCTTTTTGCATTTAGGAAAAAACATCTGTAAAATTTTTGCATTACTTAGCCTTTATTTAGTAGCACACTCAGTAAAAAAAGTTAGTAGAAATAATTTTCAATAGTACTTTAGCACTTTTTGTACTAATTTTTAGTACAATTTTTTATTTTAGTAACATTTTTTGCTATTCTTATTATACAAATTACTGAATTTTGTACTAATGTTTGTTGCTGATTTTAGCAAAATATTTTACTAATTTTTTAAAACCAGTTGCTAAATCTAGCAAAAATTTAGCTAATCACAAAAAAAAATATATATTTTAAACAAATGAATTTTTTATTACAAAGTTAAAATTAAATTAATGTTCATCTTTTAGGAAAAATGTGCAAAAGGATTACAAAACAAGGTCGTTTTATTTTAATTTTTATTCGGTGAAGTTCTATTGGATATACTAAAATTTAGCAAATTTTTTACTGATTTTAGCAAATTAATTTGAAATAGCAGTTTACTGAAATTTTACTAAAATTTAGTAGCGGCTACTTATTTTTTGTGTTGCTAAATATTGCAAGTAGGGTTGCCAGATATGAAATCAACAAAAAGGAAAACAGCAGTACAATTAAGAAAAAAATTACACATTTTTATTTAAATAAATCATAAAATTCAGTTCATAAAAGTAACAATTTATGTAATTAGGAACTGAAAAATGCGCCTGAAGTTTGCACTTTTAAGCACTTTTAATTCTAAAAAATTTAATATAATCAGATATAATTATTTATACTTATATCCGAAAAATGGGTATATATAATTTTATATAAGTATATAAAATAATATAAAATTAGATCTAAGGCAGATATAATTATATATTCCACCATATATATTCCATATATAGCACCATATAAACAAATTTTTGAATAATCAACAGCACATATAATTATATCTATTTATATATGATGCAATACATGATTATATTTAATTATATATAAATATATATAATTATATATACATTTTTTACTCGGCCCCTCTAGAATTAAAAAAAGTATATTCCTTCTATATTCGGTTAAGGGGATGAGGCCCCATGACCCAAAAACCGTTACGCCTAGTAATATATAATTGTGGGTACTCAGAGAAATTCATCTGGCTCCCACCAGATTTATTTTAAACCCCCTGGGAGTCTAAAATAGCAAATAAACCTACGCACTCATAATAAGCATAAAAATGAAAGGTGCCATAATCACTTTGTATTTTAACATTCATCAAAGTTCAAGTCCGAAAAAAAAGAAATTTGTTAAAACATCGTCTGTTTTTTTGTGAAACAAATCGTCAAAACTCCTTATATTTCAATAATAAAAATGGTAAAGTCTACTCAAAACTTGATCAATGTTCTTGTAATTATTTCATCAGTTTGATGCACTTTATTATTAGCTCCCTCCCTGCTGAGTCTTAACAAAACAACTCCCAGTACTTATTACGCGGTATAGAAATTAAAAATTACAGCCCAATTTTAAAATCCGCAAAATTCTATGACAAAAACTTAATTTTTAAATTTATTTTCCTATATTTGGTTTCACAAAATTGGGGCATACAGAAAATGGTATTCAAGAAAAATATTGATTAAGAAAGAATCAAAAACGTGGAATAATATTTTTTTGAAGCTAAATGATTTAAAATATTGAAAAATGAACACTTCTGTATTTGTCTTCCCAAAACATTTAAAAAATCTCTTTGGTGTTCGTTTTTTTAAAATAAATTTTTAAATATAATTAAAATAATCTTTCAAATTAATGAAGTTTATGTTTAGTTGATCACTAAATGGGTACTTGAAAAATTGGATAAAAATTGCAAATTTTTAAAAATTTTCATTTCCATACAATGAATTTCATTTTATCATAGTTTACTTCAAAAAACGTCAAAATGGATACAATTCGTCAAAGTTGGCAGCGCTGAGCAGGCATGAGACATTATTACAGGTCGTTTCCAATAACCTGTATTTGATTTTGTACACACAATTTTTTATTATTAAATAAGAAAAAAAATTCTAAATTTATGTCTTTAATAACAAAAAAAAGTACAGAGGCTAAAAAAAGGACTTTTGCATACTTCTTTAGGTGTTATGCAGAAAACAGTACAATTGGGGAAAAAAGTACGCGTACTGCTAAAAAAAAACAGTACGCCTGGCAAGCTTAATCGCAAGGCTCAAAATAGTTAAATTTCCCGTAATAACAGCAACATTTTCAGTAGCAATTACAGATTTTTTTGCTTAGTGTACTAACTAATTTTAACCCAACAAATTACAAGTAGCCCATTAGTTCCTATATTTTTCAAGTTTTTTTTTTCAAATTTTTCACTTTTCTATCTAAAAACAAATTTAGCTATTTCTAGCTATTTTTGGGTCAGACTTAGCTACGTTTCTTAAACAAAAGTTGACAACAGTGTATGTAACCCAAAAATCAATTTAGCTTGAATTTTTCTTTACATGTATTACAGAATAATACACAGATGTGAAATAAGCGACATTTGCCAAACATTTTTCATATTAGAAGTGATATCAAGAGTGAGATAGAAACTAAAATCTTCATATAGCTTGCATTGATATACCTTTCTCGTTTTAGGCTTCTGCACATTCAATTCAAATCTGTGTGTAATCTGTGGCATGTATTTTGACTTCTTGAAAAAATTTGTATTTTATACCTGCTGTAACACACAAAATTCTTATAAATTTTAACCTTCGCCGAAACATTTTCTCTCCAAGCCGCGGATGACCATATTTTGGCGGCTACGGGCGATTAAGCCGCCGCTGCCAACTGTTTCGGCCACGGCTTTCATTTCTGCTCTGGTGTACTCTTGATACACAGAAAAAGCTAAAATCGACTTCCATTTAAAATATTTGTTGATCCAATTAAAAGTTTTATTGAATTCTGTGCAATTAATTAAATTGTAGTATCAATTAAAATAATTTGTATATATTTAATTGATTTTAATTTCAATTAAGGTTTATCTATTAATAATTTAATTAAATATTGTTTTTAATTTCAAACAAATTTTTAGTAGATACTATTAAAACTTTAATTAAAACATGCAAAATATCGCCAAAAATTGAGGGCAAAATCGCTAAAATTAAAAAAAAAAATAGCCAAACCAAAAAAAATCACCAACTTTAAAAAAATAGCCAAAATTAAGAAAAATCTCTAAAATAGAAAACATTTTTTTTTTAAATTTAAAAACATCATAAATTGAAAAAAATCATCAAAAATGCAAAGTTGTTAATATTTAAAAAAAACCCAAAAATTTGAAAAGAAACTCCAAAATTTAAAATAATTCTCAAAATGAAACAAAAATTCCAAAACTAAATAAAAAAAATTAATTACGATTGTCATTATCTGACGGTTGCAAAACACTTTCTAATATAAAATTTGAATAAACTTGCTTAACGGCGACTCAATCTCTAACCTACACTTGGTATCCAACTATTGTATGTGAATAAAGCGCATCATAAAACGTGATAATTACTTGTGAAAAAGAGATAGGATTAAGAAGAAAAAGCATTCTAGTTGAGAAATGAATTGTGCATTGGTATTAGCTAATTCTGTCTCTTCTGATCAAAACAATACTTGTGTGTACGTAGTGTGACCAAACTCCAATTTAGTCGCAGTCAACGCTGTGTCGACCGTGGCTCAACTGGTTAAGAGGTGAGATTACGATGCATAGCTTTGATGCTACACTCAAAAAAATAAGTTAGTAGAAAAGTTAGTAAAACGTCTTGTAAATCAGGTATACTATTTTTTAGCAAATATTTTTGCTAAAATCGTGTTTTCAGCTAAAATTTTTGTTATACTTATTCAGCACTTAACTGTTTTATACTAATGCTTTACTAATATACTAATGTTTTACTAATTAATTTTGCTAAAAAAAATTGTGCTGATAAGCAGATGTCGCGGCATGTCAAGATGTAGTAGAGAAGAGGAAAATGATATTAAAAAGTACAACTCTAACAAGACAAGTAAAAAAATCAACCATGAAAAAACATATACAGACATGTAGACAGAGTAAAGAGAAAGACAAAAACACACATCTTAGGTAGATTTGTATGGTTTCTTTTTCTTATTGCAAAAAAAGGGTTGTTTTTTCGTTTCGTTTGTTTTGTTTATTTTTTCGTTTCGTTTCAAGAATTATCTTCAGCAGTTTCGTCATAGCATCATTAAGACAACCATTGATGTAAGTAGTTGAAAGAAAATTTTTGTTATGTTATATATATTTATTTCTATATATTTTCAGATATTAAATTAATTCATGTCGTCAATGTGGGAAAATTAAAATTGTTATATTTCGTTATTATTGTAAATTATTTTTAAAAGAATCACAAAAATATGTTTTATGATTTTCAGCAAATAAATTAACTAAATTACAATTTTTCTACAAATTTTTTGCGTTTTTTTCAGTCTACTAAAATTCAGCAAAAAATTTATTAATTTTTACCAACGCTTTTTATTTCTAATCTACTAAGTGTTAGCAAAACTTTTGCTGAATCTACAAATTTTGTTGCTAAAAATCAGCTCGCTGATTTTCAGCAAAAGATTTTGCTGACATTAGCAACTTTTTTGCTAGCATCCTCCTGACTAAAATTTTGCTGACTCAGCAAAATTTTTTGCTGACTTTACAAACTTTTTTTATGAGTGTAAGACTGTGAGTTCAAATCACAGTACGACACCAAAAAAAATAAAAAGTTTTTCATATAGAGCAAAATTAACAATATAAAATACTTTGTTCAATTGACACATAAATTAACCACTGACGAGTCCCAGGAGGGGGACGAAACTGCGACAGTCTGGTGTATCCCTTGTGTCCGTAAAATTTTTCAATAAAAATGTTTTCTTCTTCTTCTTCCTGTAAAGAGACTAACTAAAAAAAAGTTAATGTTTTTCAAAATCTAAAAAAATTTCCAAAATTTAAAAAAAAAACGTCTAAAATGAAAAATCGTTAATAGTTGAAATAAAAAAATAGCCTAAAGATTAAAAAAAAATCAACAAAATTTAAAAAAAGAAAAAAACGTCAACATTTAAAATATCCTCAAAATTACCGAAATTAAATAAAAAATACCAAAATTAAAAAAAAAATCAAAATTGGAAAACAATTGTCAAAATTAAAAAAAAAAACGCTGAAATTGATAAAAAAAAATAATAAAATTGAATAATCGGTAATATTTGAAAAATAGCCAAAACTTTACAAAACAACAAAATGGAAAAAATTCCCTCAATTTTAGCAATTTATTTCAATTTGGCAATATTTTTTTTTCTGGCAATTTTTAACAAAATTAAAATTTTTTTATTTCAAAGATTTTTTTTAAATTATGATGTGCGCAAGATTATTCAAGTTCAAGATCATTTGTTTTTGTTAAACAAAAAACCGTGCAATATTTATTTATTACTCAAAAAAGTTTTTGCCCGCTAACTTATAGCAAACTTCATCTACTGACAGGTCCTTACATGTTTCATTTCGCGTCACCGAAAATCATCAGAGAACCAATGTAGAAGGGCTAGAATATTCTACCCAAATTTTGAAGGAAAAAGATCAACGCTTTACCCGTATTCTTTTATTTATCCGATGAGAAGTAAATAACAAAATTGGAAGAATTGAACTAATTCAAATCAAAAATAAAACATTTTTAACTAATAAACATTGTTCGTGTATAGGCTAGAATCTCTAGTCATAATACACTGTGTTTTTATTGTTTATTAAATAAAGAACAACACTCTCTGACTATAGTATTAGGACCATAAACAAATGATCTTGAACTTGAATGATAAAAGATCGAAAAAAAAACTTTTGTTTTAATTTTTTAAAATGTAAAAGTAAAACATGACATGAAATTTTTTTAAATTTTGACGTTTTTTTTGAGTTTTAAGGATTTTTCGTAAATACTACTGAATTTTTTAATTTAATCGATTTTTTTCAAGTTTGACATTTTTTTTTTTAATTTTGGTATTTTTTTTTGCCATTATGCGTTATAAAAACTGTAAATGTTATATACAACAAATTCATTTCCAATTAAACATTCAATACATATTATTAAACTTTTAATTGAAAGTAAGTTTGAAATCAAACAAGTTTAATTGAAATTTTTTTTTTAACAATATTTTTTTTTCTGTGTACATTTTTTTCTCATTTTGGTTCTTATGAATAAACAAAATTTTGTCGTGGAAAATGTTTAAATTTTCTGCCATCTTTTTTTTTATTAAATAAAATCATACTTAAAAAAGTATTTTACGTGGAATGATTAAAATACAAAAGAAACATAAGTTGAAATACTGGGTGGGTGGACTAAAAACAAAATTTAATTGTAGTGATATATTTTATGATTTATTCATTTAGGTATACATATATTTATTTATGGTTAACATGATACATGATATTGTTTATATGTCATGTATATTATTTATAAAATTAAGAAAAAAAGGAATGTTTTAACTATTTTATGTGTTTTGTATTGTATGTATAATTTACAAGGGATTTTAAAAATCCCTGCATTTAGAGACATGCAAATATTTATTATTTATAGTATTTTATTTATGATTTCATTTGTGTTTGTGATATTTGTAGGAGAAAATTATACAGGAAGAACTTTAGATAAATTACACATACAAACGAAACATGCGTACGTAAATAATACATTAAGCACAAGAACAACGTGTTATTATTAAAAACGAAAAAAAAAAAATTAAAAATAAAAACTTATAACAAATATTGGTATAGGGAATATAATTACTTAGTTAGCAATAAAATAATAATAATAATTTGGATATTTATAATAAAATGGTATGAAAGATATAAAAATCATATTTACAAGAGATAATAAACGATATAAAGTAAATCTTAAATATTGTATAATAAAATGTTATAAAGTTGTTTATATTAAGGATAATTACAGTTGTTTTTCTATGGTAAAATACAAAATAACTATTTTGTACATTTATTTAAAAAAAAAAAACCTCCGAAAGACTATTACATTTTGTTACAGCTACACTCAAAAAAGTTTTACAGTTACTACATGACAGTTGTTTGTGTAGTTATCAGTAGTAGTTGTTTTTAACTGTAATTACAGTTGTTTTTTCTATGATATACTAAAAAACAGCTATTTTGTCAGTTATTTTACAAAACAACTGAAGATAACTACAGTATTTTTTAACAGTTGTTTAAATCAGTTGTTTTAGTATTTTTGTAAACAACTACCAAAACAGTAATATTGAAGTAATCAGTTAATTTTTATTAGTTATTTAAATATAGAAGATTATATCGAGTTTTGGAAAATTCTCATTTAGTTTATCTTTGCTTTTATTGATACCCAGCAAAAAAAAAAAATTGGATCCAAAAGAATTTAACATAGGCTTATCATAGGGAGGGCAGCATTCCGATTTGATTCTTTCGATGTTCGTTATCACGAATAACTTTTTTAAAAGCTATTTAGACAAATAAATTTCCTCGGAATATGTTCCTAAGTTTCATATTATAACATTTATATTGTTTATATGCTTTCAAAAAGTTAATTAGCAAAAAGAATATTCAAAGAATCCAATTGGAATGTTTCTACCCTATGAAAACATGAAAATGCTTAATAAGAAGCACTTTGATTTTTGCTGGGTATGTTCAGAGTTTGCAAATCATAATTAGAAAAGTTTGTTATATCTCCAATGCATTAAAATGTCATAACTGGAGTACAGTTTGGAATTTTGACTTTGCATATTTTAAGTAGGATGTAGGAAATACAAACTTTTATTGTAATTGAAAGAAAAAAAAAAGACTTTTCTTTATTAAAACATATTTTTAAAATGCCGAAAAAGTAACTGTTGAAAAACAGTAGTTTTTACTCATTTTTATAGTTGTTTCAAAATTTTTGTAATAAAAAATTGTCAAATGTTTTTACAACAATAGTAAACAATTGTCAGTTGTTTTTACTACATTGTTAGTTATTTTAACTACAATTGTTAGTATGGTTTTCAACAGTTAAAAACAACTACATTTTTAGTTATTTCAACGGTAATTACATTTGTCGCCTTTTTAACTGAAATTACAGTTGCTTTTACTGTCACTTTCTGTAGATTCTACTATAAATCTTTTTTGCGTGTATTACAAACGTTAGTTAGAAAGAGTTTCGTTAAGTTTATTTTTTTTTTTTGGTACCTTTTAACACTTAAATAACGAAAGCAAATTGTGGTAATATTTTGTTGTTGTTTTTCATTGATACTTGAAATGTTGAATAACGCCCCTGAACGAGAACATTAAGTTCTCATTAAGTTTGGAAATTCTGGGAACGTTGTCCCATGACGAATTGCTTTGGCAGAAATGAAATCCGCACTGCGACGAGCCTACAACAAATTATTTTGCAAAATTTGTTAGGCATTTTACTCTCAAAAAGTTTGCTTCCCTTTTACACTGTGGGGTGGTTTAGGGTATACAAATCAGTTTAATGTGATTCATCTAAATCAGCGTTGTGGTTTTTTTTAAATACTATCAAGAAAGAATAAAAATTCTGAAATTTAAAATTTCTTATATTAAATCCAAAGAAACAGTTTTTCTTCTTTTTCAAGAAACTTATTCAAATGAAACTTTCTCTTTTATCGGATATATTTATTAAAGATCGCCAGAAAAGTAAACATTTTTGGGGATATCATTACTTTTTAAAATATGTTTGCATCAATAAAAAATAACGTTATTATTATTTTTTAATTCTAACTCCTTCCTCATGCTCCCGGCTGCCAAAAACGCTGGTTTAGGGTCTATTTTCCTACATATATTTATATGAAATTTGAATTCACCATTCGACTCTTTACCAAAAATTATTTAAAAAAAGTTTTTAAAGTGCAACTGTGTTCAAGTGCAATTTTTTTCTTCAGAAGTTTTTGGGAGTTAAATATTTTCTGGAACTTTCACAATTTTAAATGGATTTTGTGCCAATTTTTGATAGGAAAAAATCAAGTATTTCTTTTGATAAGAGAATGGTGCATAAATTTTCGCTTTACGGTAACCCAGTAAAAAGTTATAACGTTACTCAAATGTACATTGTTACTCTGTGTGATATAATTAGATATAATTATATTCTAAAAATTAGTATATATTATTTTATGCAATTATATAAAATTATATAATTATTTAAAATTTTATGTCATTATATAATTAATTATATATTGAACCATATATAATTACGCTATATAAATTTTTTTTTGAATACTCAATACCAGATATAATTTTATATAATTATGTATGGAAATGAATATGAAATGACTCATATGCAAAACTGGAGATTTGTTAAAATTGTTTTATATCAGCATAGCTTTTCGGGATGAACCAAGAGCCCAACTTTTAGTATGATATGTAACTACCTTTGAAAAGTATATGGCCAAAAAATCAGCCAAAAAATTTTATATTTGAAGAAGTTTTTCTAACAAAAACGCTACTTTTTTGACAAATATGTACCAAAACGCAGGTTTTTGTTAGGAAAGCTTTTGCAAATATAATCATTTTGAGCTGAAAATTTGGAAACATATTCTTGAAATGTATTTGCATATCATACTAAAAGCTGAACCGTGGAGTCATACTGGAAGACTATGGTGCCATGTACAATTTTAGAGAAATTGCGAATTTTGCATAGAAAACGCTATGATAAAATAATTTTTTTCTTACTTATATAACTCCTCTTAAATGATTCTTTCCGATGTGTGAACATTATTATCGATTAATTATTTAGCGATAGAATTCGCAAAAACCGAAAAAATTAGAGAAAAAAAAACGTTTAACAGCGAGTTTAAGTTTAAGTTTTGGGAATCAAATA
This sequence comes from Delia radicum, assembly GCA_021234595.1. Taxonomy (NCBI): domain Eukaryota; kingdom Metazoa; phylum Arthropoda; class Insecta; order Diptera; family Anthomyiidae; genus Delia; species Delia radicum. The sequence goes on along the minus strand of CM037851.1, from coordinate 164,792,059 downwards.
TGTACCATAAATATTAGTACTGGTCTTGTCATTAGATTTCATATTAATATATGATTATATATGATTATATATAATTATATAAAACTATATATAATTATATATAAACTTTTTTAATTAATTAATCAAATTATATATAATTATATACGGAATTGGTTATATATAATTCTATAAAATCTGATATAATCAGATATAATTATCTGGGTATATAATTTTATACAATTACATAAAATTTTACACAATTCTATAAGGTAGATATAATTATATATTGAAACATATATAATTATATATAATTTTGTATAGCTCCATATAAACAAATTTTTGAATAATCAACCCTGTATATAATTATATCTAACTATAATAATTATAATTATATATAATTATATGTAAATACATATAATTATATATAATTTATATACTGTTTATATCGTGCGGTGTAATGTGGTGCCACTTTTAGCACAAAAAATCGTTTTTTTCTACAACAATGTCTAAAATTTTAACGGAAATATTTTTTTATGCCGTATTTTGGTAATTACAATTTGTATCTTTCAAAATTAGTTCAAAAAAGTTCCAACACTTTCACATAATATTTTAATCGATTTTTTGACTTTGGGACTCCGTCAATTGAACAGTAGTTAATTTTTCGTCAATCAAATGTTACTGGAACTGCTTCAATAACTACCAAACACACTGGCATTAATGATTTTGGCAAATCCCAAAAAAATACTTTTGGTCTACAAAAAACGGCTTATTTGGGCCTCTGTGAAATGGTGAACTTTAAAAACTGGACTGGATCGAAAGTCGAGTTCAAATTTAATATTAATACAGCACTTTTTGCTGTGTGGCCACTGAGTTCAGGTATTGAAATTAAAAAAAAAATAATTACATCATTTTTTTTAATGCAAAAACCTTAAAAAAGTGTTGATATCAGAACCAAAATCAAATTGTCATGACGAACTCTAATATTTATGTTGTGCAAATTTTATGTTGAATTTCAGAAGTTTTTGATATGCTTCTTAACAAAAAAGCAATGAAAGATTTTATTAAAGAAATTATGTTATCTTAGTTTTATAAAATAGGTTTTATTTAGTACTTAGACTGGAATGTTTTGAAATTTTCAGACAAATTATAATATTAATAACTAAACATTCACTTTATAAAATAAATGTTCTTGTAAATATGATTTTTAAATCAAAAAGTAAAGTATCATATTTTTAAAATAAAGTCAAAATAAAAAAATCATTCTCTTTATTAAATTCCCTATGGAATTGAATAATAATTTTCAATCTCAAACAAATTCCGTAGGGGATTTTATAAAGAGGATGTTGTAAAAGAAAATACTTATAAGTTGCGACTTTTATTTTCTCGAAAAACAGAGAAGAGGACATTTATCATAACGGCCAGTTTTTAACAATAAAAAAAAAAAACGGGTGTACTTTAAAAGGTCCTTTATATATACTACACTGGCTTTAAACTTTAGATACTGAACAGGAAGTAACATTTGAAATAAAACTTTTAAAAATAGTAAAAATAATTTTTCTAAACACATAAAAGAAAAAGAAATAATAATAATAATATTTAAGAGTTTTAAACTTGTGTAACGCACTGTGCATATTTATCCAATTCCGCACGTAAAACTTTATTACGATCAGTTTCTTCACGTAAAGTTCGTACAAGTTCGTCAATTGTACGCTGTTGGCTATGGACCAACATTTCTAATTTATCGACACGTGATTCTAATTCAGCCACACGATGATTACCATCAGTTTTGGTATTGCCAGCCGCTGAATTACCAGAATTATTTTGTTGATGATATGCATGATGATGATTATTAACAATTGCTGATGAAGTTGAATTGATGGTGGTTGTGGCAGCAGATTTGGCAACTGTAGAATGTATACTATTATGGGAATTACTATTACTACCAGTAGATGCTTCCAAAGCAGCAGCATTATTAGCAGGTGAGGCAGAGGTGGTCAAAGTTGTAGTATTGGACTTTAAAATATTACGTGTTGCTGCCATTGAAGGTGAAGCACTACGGTTGCGTATTGATAAACTATTAGGTCTAGCTCTAACATCATCTACCGTATTGGTGGTGGTGGTTGTGTTGTTGTTGGCAGAGGTGGAGGAGGAAGTGGAAAACAGAGAGGTGTTGTTGGTTGTATTTGATGAAGCTGCAGCTAAGGCTGCAGCAGCATCAGTGGCAATTTTAGCACTTAAACTTCTAGTCATGGCTTCAGTTAAGGTTTTAGCAGTTGCATTACTGCTGCTGCTGCTACTACTACTCTCTACCAACATGGATTGTTGCATTATACTAGTAGATGAAACCGATGAAGATTGCACTTTTGTAGAGGCGGTATTAGAGGATGAGGAGTTATTAGTTACAGTAGTACTAGATACTTGTTGTTGGGAGGAGGTATTATTGGATACTGCTGCTGCTAAGTTATTAGATATTTTAACATCATCACTAAATAATTTCGAAGTTCTTTCCGCCATCGATGTCGTACCCTCTAAGCCACTTGTTGGGGTTTTCTTTTTCACCTGTGACATCTTGAGTTCTTCCATCCAAGGTGCTTTTTTCTTTTCCCATTCTCTGGGTTTTGGTTTTGCTAATTGCTCTTCAGAATTATCATCCGATTTTAATTGATCATCGCCACTTTGTGTGGTATCACTGCCATTGCCATTGCCATTCACGTATAATGTATTATTATTACTTTCGCCTATTGCATTTATGGCCGCCGAGGGTGGTCTACGTTTTGGTGCTTTTACGCGTCCTGCGCGCACATCGGGTAATATTGAACCGCGTTCAACGCGATCAAAATCTGTATCTTCTACTGCTATTGTGGCCGCCCTACGCATTACAACACCTCCGGTTAAAGAATCTGCTACCGGACTTTGGGATAGTTTACTGCTACCCACGCCATCGGCGTAATCATGTGATGCTGCGGTGGTCAATTTATTTTCAACATTTTTAACTTTCTGTTTAATGCCCGATAAAATGTTGCCTGAAAGGTAAAAAAAGGTGGATTTTTTAAAAATACTTTTGAAATATTTTAAATGTGTCAAAAATTAGTAAACAAATTCATATAATCTGGTCGAATTTCAATAAAATGTGAGGGGAAATTTTAATATGCTCTAAAACATTCAGATATAGTAGATAGGCGTATCCCTTCTTCAAATTTACTTTGGTATACACTGTTAGCGCATACAGAATACACCTATCCCTCGATTTTCACGATATTTGTTTACAAAAACTTTCAAATTCGATTCCCGGGTAAAAATTTTAATATGGAGTCTAATAAAATTATATCTCATTTGTTAAAGTGTTGTCAATCAAAACGTATGATTCGGCATGATTTGTCAACATCTAGGAATTCATGACATTTAGATGCTCGAAACCAGTGCACTATGGTATCAAACACAGCTTTTCTTGGCCAAAATTATTAAAATGATGTTATATGACGTTCAAAATAACACTGTACTAAAATACATTACAAAATTTGCCCTGTGGCGATGTCTCAACATAAACGCAAAGTTGGCTACACTGAACGTAAAAACCATATGTCAATATATACTTATCTAGCTGTAATCAAAGTCTGTACGGAAAATCTTTGTTTCCATAGACTGAAATAAATAAAATGAAAACCCTAACTCCTTACCATTACACGTACGTTTCGTTCCATTAGGACCGATAGTTAATAAATTGTAGGTTAACTACCACGTTTTTTTCAGTTTCAAACTACAGTGCCTTTATTTTAATTCACTGAGTGTAGATTCGATATACACTTTTTCTGATTTTATTATTTTTGTATGCATACAACAAACTATAAATTATGTGATCTGTTTTCTTAACAAAAATGTCAATTTTTTCATGCGACAAAAACGCTTTTGTCTAGCGGCCAATATCGACCCCGAGGATGTAAGTTTTTTTAGGATGGTATGAAGGAAATTATGGAAATTAGAAAATTAATGCGTTTTTTCACATGATTAGTTTTTGTTCATAGAAAATTATTTGTAAATTATCAAACTTGCTTAAAAAAATTCATATTCAAAAGAGTAAACATATTGCAAATTTCGCGAAAATGGTGTTTGCTGGAAAAATTCGAATAAGAGATTTGAAATCAGGAGATCAACGTTTATATGACCCACACAATTTTTTTTATGTGGAGAACAATCGTGTTATTCAAAACAACGCACAATACTAGAATTTCGCTAAAATTTCAGTGATCTTTAAAATGTTGGCAACAAATTGTTGTGTGGTAAAGAGAAGCTACTGAATACTATGAAACTCCATCATTACCACATTTTTTTTGAAAATGAACTCATACCAATTTCAAAATAAGTGGTTCATATATAGATTTTCTGGTTTTTTATTTTTCGTTATCAAACAGCTTTATTTTTGAAAAATTGTTATTTGTTTAAAGCTGTGTGATATATGTGTGTGATATATCCCCCCTCAAACCAGTTGAAAAAAACTATGAGACGCGTGTCAGTAGTAACACGCAAGCGGATTTTCATTTGCATGAGAGATTTTGTTAAATATTTTCAAATATCGTAATTTGATAAGCATAATTCTGATAAAAAAGTTATCAAATGTTTAAATATTTATGATCGCTATTATAATATATGTGATTTAGTCCGAAAACGGTTAAATTTTACATAAATGTTGTAAATCTTCTTTCGAAATGGTACAGAAAAGTTAGGTTAGGTCGAAAAGAGGATTCAAAGAAGGGAAAAAGTTTCCCTAATTCGACTCAAGTCCCTGATGACTTACACTTAAGCCAGAATGTCGGCTTTCTACCCCAGGAACTCCGTCGCACTGACGAAACTCCTCAACTTCTTCCATCCTATGCCCCTAAGATCCCCCAATGTGGATATTGGGTCACTGGATAGTATTTCGACCTGGATCCCGGCAAATGCATTCACAGAGATAGTGTTCCAAGGTCTCCTCGTCCTCCCCACAGGCCCTGCACACTTCCGAGAAAAAGTTTAAAAAGTCTTAAATATTTTTTTTTTTGATAATTTTGGTAGAACAATTTGAAAGTTCGGTTTACTAGAATCAAAGTACCACAAGATTTTCGGAACATTAAAGGTATCGTTTTTTTTTTTCAAATTTGTAACATTAAAAGTGTCGAAATTCCCTATCAAAATGTATAATTACCAAAGCAAGCGTCAATGGGTTCTAAAAACTCAATTTTTAGCTCATAAAAATGCACTAAATTTGCTCTTAAAACACACATTCTCTTAAAGACTTGGTATTTTAAACTTATTTTTCAGTATACTCGTAGTTGGAATTTATTTTAATTGCAAACAAAAAGGGAATAAAAGATTGAATGTAACTAAAAACTAAATAAAAAAAAATCGCTAAAATGTGTTATAAAAATATGCTTTTATTATTTAGTACCAAATATGCTCTAAAATAAGATTTTTTTTTATTGAAAATAATATTTTTTATCAAAATATGAAAAAACAAGAGCAACATATGCAGAAATATTGTAAGACAAAATTTTTTAAATTGTGTTTGACAATTTTTTCAAATTTTATTCGATATAAAAATTGTTTGTTTAATGGTCACTTTAATGACCTTAAAATAAAAAATTCCGAATTTCACACCCATACTTTTACTGAAGTTAAAGAAGTTTTAATTTGGAAAATTCTGAATTATTACATTTAAGGTCATCAAAAGTAAATAATTTGTAATAATTTGATCCACGAATAATTTTTAGAAGCCTGGAACTATTGAGTAGTGAATTATACCGTTTTGCGAAAATAGGTCACAAAAAAAAAATAAAAGTTTTTATCTTTCATATCCTGATTTTTTGGATAAAAATCCAACTTAGAGCACCCCTTCAAAAAATCAGATTTTTTTAATTTATCCCCCCCACTAGATCGAGGACTGGATCTGCCACTGCCCTGGTAACAATATTTGACATATTCTGACATCTAATAAAGTTTAGTTTCGATAAATAAACAATAAATAAAGCCATTTTAAAATAAATTTAAATATTTTCTCCTTAAAATCGCTTGAGAGACAATACAAACTTAAATTTGAAATATCTTTTGATTTTGACATGATCTTAATTTCTTGCTTTCAAACCGTGCAGTGCACACGAAAAACTATGTAACAAACATTTTCGTAAATCTGTTGAAATAACTTAATTTCTTATAATAAAACATCCTTTTAGAGCATTTGTAGTCAATTTAAGATACTCTGTCTAGAGGCGGGCTTGCCGGTTAGAGGTTTAACCCCTTTCACTACCGACTTTTTATTTGTGGATATATTTCCATTTTGACTTCAGATTCTTATTAGAGGTCTTTAAATTAAAAAGAAAAATGTTTACATGTATGTCCCTCCCCCCCCCCCCCATCCTACCCACCAACAAATGGGACCGAAAATCGAATTTTGAAAATTCTTATCCCATATTTACTACTAAAACATGCGAGTAAGCAAAAATGCTTTATTTGATTTTGTGTGGACACTAGATGAAGCTACTAGCCAAATTTTGAGATTCTAACTCTCTTAGTTTACAAGATACACCAAACGCCCCTTTTTTCGGAGATAAAGGTTCATTAAAAAAAATCGGACTTTCTTAACATATATCGAGACTATATTGCCTTAATTTTTGTTCAATTAACAATATCCTAATGTACATATTTAAACAAAAAGATAAAGCTTTATTGCAGTATCAAAATTTTTATATGTATTTAAACATGTATTCACTGCAGTGTACAAGGGTAGTGAAAGGGTTAAAATTTCATCCATATTTTGTCCGTCACGACAAAATAGTTTTCTTCACTTTACTGACCTGTTATGCTTGTCACTGTGGTGGTTTTTTTAACAGGCACAGATGGTTTTTTATTAAGTACTGGCGGCGCTGTAGTCTTCGGTTTATCATCCATATTTTCTATACTTTTTCGTAATTCACTTGAAGAGGTGGCACTGATCAAAGTCGAGGTAGTTGCTGTTGTATTATTACTACTTGTCGACGATGTTAGGTTCGTAATAGTTTTAGTTTCCTGTTGCTGTTGCAATTGTTGTTGTTGCTGTTGTTTCTTAAGAGCCAAACGTGCTGCAACATCGGATGCATTTGATAAATCTAAATTTTTATTTTCCAAAGATTTACGTTGAGCGGCTACATTACCCGTAGGTAAACCAGTTTCGGATAAAATATCGTTTAAAGAATCACGCGAACCAAAACTATCTTTACGATTAGAACTTTGAGTGGATGAAGAACTACCGGATTTTTTAATCAATGATTTGATATTAGTTGAAGATGTTGTTGTAGTGTTGGCGGTATTGTTGTTAGTATTTGTTGATACTTTGGCAGTTGTTCTGTGTGATTGTTGAGGTTGTGATTGTTGCTGTTGTTGTTGTTGTTGAGTATCATTTAATGGCGAAACTGTAACATTTTTAAAAAAAAACATTAAAAATCAGAACAAATTTTTCGAAATATTTGTTAAAGAAAATTTACTAATTTTGTTTGTTAAGCAGTAACTTAGGGTTTTATTTGTTTTTATTGGGAATTTGTAAAAGCAGGCATGTATATTTTTATTTTTTAACGAACTTTTTAATTTAATTTATTTCATAGGGAAATTTTACTTAAAACAGTAGCAACTATAAATTCAAACAAACTGTAATAAATATTTGAACAATAAAAAATAAAAGCCATTTCGCGGTGCTATCATTTATTTCTAATCTATAAACATTTTCCAAAACTGATTATTAATTTTTTTATCAAAAGTATTTCTTTTAGTTCTTTTTAGATATTACAAAAAAAAAGAGCTCTAAAAGGTAATAGTCTTATAAATATGTTTTTAGTTTTCAAATGAGTGTATTTTATGAATCACTCATTAATTTTTTTGTTTTAAAGCTTTTTGTGCGGCATATAATGAATGAACAGGTTTTGTATTGGTTAATTAAAAAATAAATAAATAAATATATCGGCCGTTCCACTGAAGGCCGGTCAAAAAAGGGAATTTTTTGACCTTCGGTCTTCCGATTTGAATTAAATTTTTCATTTAGAAACTCTAGGGAGCCACTTTAAGTTTGGCGTTTTTAGTTTTTCGACTTAAGTTTTTTTTTGAAAAATGAGAAAAATTTAAAAAGTGTGTAAATTTGAATATTTGTATTGTATTTAATATTCATCGGATTATCACTAGTGTCCGACCGAACAGTTCGGCCAAAAAATGCATTTGGTCCGTATTCTTTATTTTAAAACATTATGGACAAATTTAACGAATGGAAAAATGTTTATTGGGCTGATTAGAGACGATTTTGAGTGACAAATTTAAAGAAAAAGAAAATAGTTCGGCGGCCGAACTTTTAACTTTATAGGTAAGCTTCGGCTTTTTCCTTAAATTTTGTACACAAACTCGAATTAAAGTGGCTCAACAAATATGTTTCCAATACAAAAATGTATAATTATTGCCTCTAGATACCCAAAAACCGACCAAATATAGTTTTTTGGCCGAACTGTTCGGCCGGACACTAATTATCACCATTTAAATTGCACTGGATTGGTATACTCCCCTACTATTTTACTGTGGCATGAAGTTTTTTTCAGCGTTAAAAAGAAATGCATTTTTTATGCAGTTTCTTTTTTAAATGCACTTTTTGCAAATTTGGCCACTCTTGATTTGATAAAAAGATGCATATTTGTAAAATATGGAATTTTTATAAAAAACAACACTGTTTTTTTGGGTCTACACACACTTAGAATACTATGTAGATAAAGACCACTACAAATGTAGTTAAAAACAAATTAAATTTCACTTAAAGAAAGGACGACTTACATTCCAGTAAATTCAACTATCATTGTCAGTTGTTTTTTATTGTTCTAAAAATGAACCACAATTGTAGTAAAAATTAACCACATATGCAGTAAAAAATAAACAAACATTTATTTCTTTTATTTAAAAAAAAAAAAAAAAACTACTGTATAAAATGAATGTAAAATCGTAATACAGTAATTTGATGTGGTTTGTTTTTTTAAATGAACTACAAGGTGGCGCAAAAATAACCTTCCGATGTTTTTTGGCTGTAATTTAAAAAAAAAATGAAAAACTTTGATTCTTCTTGTGGATTATTTTTATTTGGTATTCTAGTTTTTTTTTACATCAAGTCGAGAATATGATGTCATGTAAATGGCCGCCGCCACAGTTGATTGTCATTTTTTATTGCATTTTCCATCACTTTGGCCAAAACTTCCAGCGATAGGTCCTCACATTCTTGACGGATATTGTCTTTAAGAGCTGCAAGAGTCTGAGGCTTGTTGACATAAACCCGCGACTTCAAAAAGCCCCACAAAAAGAAGTCTGGAGCGGTCAAATCAGGCGATCGGGAGATTAGGCGCCCGGGAAATGCATCCTTCAGCATATCGGTTGTGGCACGTGCAGTGTGTGCCGTTGCCCCGTCCTGTTGGAACCACATGTTTTCCAATCCCAATTCATCAAGTTGCGGCAAAAAGAACTCGTTGATCATTGCTCTGTAGCGCTCACCATTTACAGTAACCGTTTGGCCCGCGACGTCTTCGAAGAAAAAAGGTCCGATGACTCCTCCAGCGAAAACAGCACACCATACAGTGACTTTGATCGGGTGTAATGGCTCTTCGTGGGTTACACGCGGATTGTCAGTGCCCAGAAGCGTAAATTTTGCTTATTTACGTACCCGCTTAGATGGAAATGGGCCTCATCACTCATGATTATTTTTGATGAAAAATCATCTTCCTCTTGGTGGTGATTAATCCGATTATTGGTCAAATAAATAGTCACCAATATTCCGCGTTCTGGAGCAGTGTAGCGTAACATTGTTTATTAACGTGTATTTCGCATGTGTTTACTACACAAATGTCAAAACAGAACAGACATTAGGGGCCAATCGCAAAATTTACAGCATTTTCTGATAGGAGGATTACTTTTGCGCCACCTTGTACATATGTATTAAATTTCTTCTACAAATGACTGTTTTTTTATTTAAAAATAGAGATTACTGTATTACAACTTCAAAAACTACAAATGTTTACAGCAGAAGTTCTCTAAGTGGATTTATTGAAAAAAAAAAAACTTGCCTGATTTTTTCATAGACAAAAACCACAATTTGTTATTTTTTTAATTTTTCCAAATTAAAAATAATAAATTTAAAAATGTTCAGCTACGGCACCTTTTAAATACATCTCTTCTATAAACGAATCCATTTAATTTCTTTTGATTTCTTCTCTACATGAAAGATAAACGAATCTACTTAAATATTAAGTTTTAAAAAATTAATTTTTAACCCTTTCAACATCATGTTTCTTTCTATATAAATCTGATATTCGATGGCAAACGTGTGTTGGAAAGGGTTAAAAATTAAAATTTTTAAAAAACAATATTTCAGTAGATTCTTTTATCTTTCACTTACAGAAAAATCCACAAAATTAAATGTATATTTTTTAAAACAGAGACGTTTAAAGGGCTCTTTAACATTGTCTTTTTATAATCTTAATAAATCTAAAAAATAAAAAAAAAAAATAACAAATTGCTGTTTTTTCAAAAAATCATTAAAAATAGTTAAGTTCCGCGACCCAAGAAAGTGAATGTGCAACTATTTGGTGAAAATTGCATATTTTGCAAATATGTATTCTTTTTTAAATTGAGAGTGGACAAACGTTAGAAAAATGTATTTTAAAAATAAATTGCATAAAAATGCAATTCTTTTTAACGCTGGAAAAAAATCTAATTCGCAGTTTACCGTAAAATTCCAATGCAATTTAAATGATGATGATGCGATCAATATTGAAGAATACACAGACTGTTTGCATATTATTTCTCATTTTTCAACAAAAAACTAAATCGAGCATAAAACCGTGGATTTTTCGATATTTGAAAAACTAAAAACGCTAATCTCTTAGTGGGTCCATAAAGTTTCTGAATGCATAATTTAATCGAAATCGAAAAACCCAAGAGCAGATTTTGGCCGATTTTGCGTGGAATGTTTATACATACGATTTTTTGTTAAAGTACTTAAAAATGAATTATAGAAATACACTTTATAAAACCCAACTTGAAAACTTCAAATAACTATTTTTAATGTTCAATAGGGGAAAGCCTTGCAGGTTGCTAACCCTTAGATTTTTTTGTCCATAACTCATCAGTAAATAAACGTAATGTTGTCATATTCATAGGTTGGCAAGAGAAAATATCAATTAATTAATTCACAATCCTGAGCTAGAAATAATTTGAATTTCCAAAAATAAAAATTGTATTGCAAAATTTTCCAAAGTACATAAAATCGACCAATTTAAAAAAGACTTGCAGTTTGCCACCCTCTGAAACGTGGCTTAAAATGTAGAAAAATTCTAGTAAAACTCCTGATTTTGAAAATTTAAGAAAAATTATTAAATTTTATTTGCATCAATTTAGAAGAATAATATGTATGAGTTTTTATCCCTCATATGTATCGCAGCTCCTACCTTCGGTGTTCCCATATCACTTAACCCCACCGATGTAAAATAATGAATCAGGGCTATGAACCAAAAAAGCTTCAATAAGTTCGCCAACTCTCCATCAGGTGGCGAGCAACAACTGTTCTAAGACTTATCATCTCGCGCAATTGCAGTGTAGCCATGTTTCATGCCCTTCATCTTTCCCCACCTTTCATCTCTCCACTATCCAATTTCCAAAGAAAGCAACACATTAATAAATAGGAAGAATTTCCTGAGTGTGGCTTCTCTTTAAAAAAAAAAAAAAAAATACAAAGCAAATATCACACAATCAGAATTTAATTCAATGCAAATCATTTTTTTTTTTTTTTTGGAAAGTTTGTGTAAAAACCTTGTCGAGTAGTGTAATCTAAAGGTAACCCGTTAAGTATTCTTTTTATAAAATCTTTAATAAGTTTTTGAGAAAAACGCCTTGTAAAATGACTTTATAGATTGGCGATGTTCAATCTAGCGATCTCCGGCGATGTCTAATTTAGCGATGTTTGTTTCAAAATTGTTAATATCAGTCTAAACAAGCGAAAAAGGTGGCAACCTGTATTCTGATGGAGTTTTGGAATGAATTCAAAAAAAAAAAAGAATTGCAACATAATGATATGTTTGTAATTCTGCTTGGATTATGTAAATTGAATGAAAAATAAACACAGTAAAAATATTCATCTTCAATTTTCGCTAAAAGCTTTAAATTTCCCAGTACACGCAGAAAAAAACTGGGGGAATATTATCGAATTGTTTAGTAATTATACAACCATAAGTTTCAAGTTAGTTTTACAAAGTTCTAGTAATTCTAGAATCCTAATAGGATTCACAAGTTTTTGTTCTACCAATAGTGTTAATGTGGATTCTTTTTAAAAATGTCGTAATCTGCATTTAATTTCCTTTCCAACGATACCAAACACATGACATGTTTATAACTCCTTAACAGAAAATCTTAAATTTTCGTTTTTTTTATGCAAATGAAAGTTTAATATGTTTTCTGAAATATTTCATTATATTTTGTTCAACTAAATTTTCTCAGTGAGATTTTGAATGTCAAACTTAAGAAAAAGTACGATAGCTATAAAACAAACTGAATTCCAAACTTCTTCCTATTTTTCCGAAAGTTTGGCTACCAAAAGGTGAATTCGTTGCTTAACTTTGGACTTTTACTTAAATTTAAACAAACATCTTTCGTTTCTTTAGTTAGTCTCTTTACAGGAAGAAGAAGAAAACATTTTTATTGAACAAATTTTACGGACACAAGGGATACGCCAGACTGCCGCAGTTTCGTCCCCCTCCTTGGACTCGACAGTAGTTAATTTATGTGTCAATTGAACAAAGTATTTTATATTGTTAATTTGCTCTATATGAAAAACTTTTTTACTTTTTTTGTGTCGTATTGGTATTTGAACTCACTGCCTTAGCATCAAGCTATGCATCGTAATCTCACCTCTTACCGAGTTGAGCCACGGTCGACACAGCGATGACTGTGGCTAAGTGGAGTTTTGTCACACTACATACACAGAAGTATTGTTTCGATCAGAAGAGACAGAATTAACTAATACCAATGCACAATTAATTTCTCAACTAGAATGCTTCTTCTTCTTCTTAATCCTATCTCTCTTTCACAAGTAATTATCATGTTTTTTGATGCGCTTTATTCACATACAATAGTTGGATACCAAGTGTAGGTTAGAGATTGAGATTGATTTTTTATTTATACAAAAATATTCAAATGTAATAAATTTGATTTCTTTCTATTGCAATCTAAGGACAAGACCAGTATTAATATATATGGTACATGTTTGATTCCCAAAGTTTCAAACCAAACTCGCTGTTAAGCATTTTTTCTAATTTGTTCGGTTTTCGCGAATTATATCGCGAGCTAATCAAATGTTCACACAATGGAAAGAGTAATTTAAAAGCAGTTATATTATTAAGAAAAAAGTTATTTTATCAAAGCGTTTTTATGTTAAATTCAAAGAAATAAAGTTACTAATTTATAAGGTTAGTATCAGGCCGGTATTGGCTTACGCATTTCCTATTTGGTTCTCAATTACTCCTACAGTAATGAAACAATTTGAAATTATGGAGCGTAAAACTATTCGTTTAAGTGTGCGAAAGCATTTTCAGCACTTCAACAAACGCTTTTCAAATAGTTATATTTATATGAAGCCCATGTAACGCCATTCGGAATATATGCTTTAAATCTTATGAGACGGCTTTTAGACAAATTACATTTTCACAATAACGAAATTTTAAGTGGAATTGGATTTGGACAAGTTGCCATGACACAAATTACCTCTCCCCTATTGGACTACTTCATAAGCGCAGTAATTCAATATTTAAATTGGAATCGTCTCTGGTGCATAGCTTCTTTGTCAACGTTACTCCCGGTACTCATAGAGGATAATCCTTAACAATGTTCAACAGTTTGTGTACAATTTTGAAGTTAGTTTTACGGTAGCTTTAAGTTTAACTTTTCCTTCATACAAAATTACAAAGTAAAGTGCCGGCAGCAAGCACGGATTTACTTATAATTTTTTTTTTTTTTTTAATCAATACTTCCTTCAACTGTTAAGTAAGCACTGATTACACTAATGCTATTAAATGTTAACGATGTGGAAGTCCTGACATTTATATATATTTAAAATAATTACAAAACATAGATTTAAATTTCAGCAAAAAAAAAATTAACTAAAGTAAACATCCATTTAGATTAGATCAGAAGGCACTGTTTTGGGGTCTCTTTAGTTGTAGTTATCCAAGCACATGAACTTGTACAACTTACTAAGGCGAGACTGTTGATTTGTATCTTCCTACAGCACTTTAACTGTAACAAGATTGATTGTATCGTTTGGTTGAAATTAAACACTTGAACGTTGTGTTAATGACTAACGAAAACATTTATTTATTTTTGGGTTTATATACAGTAAAAAATGCAGAATTGCAATAAGGTAATATGATAACTAATTAATGTATAAAAAATATTAATATAACAAGAATTACTGACTAGGCATAACATGTTTAATTCGTTGACTTTTATTCTATATTTTTATGCAAACAAACAGTATTTAAGTTATTGAACTTAGTCTAGATGTTTGTATGTTGAATTGTATTTAGGTTGTTGAATCATATCAATGATTAACCCATGTAGGCCTGAACATTCTCCCCGGCGTTGAACGGAGGTTCAACTAAGATGCCAATCCATTTGGTTATAATGGAATTAAGTATCTATGATGTCGATTGTTATTGGCCTTGGTTGTGGGATTGGTCTTGCTGTTACTTGGTCAATATTTTTAGGATCGTTCCGGTGATATCGTTGTAATAGTTTCATTCCTATGAAAATAAGCGCCAACAGGATTGAAAGGATTAGGGCAGTGTAACTTACTGCATGATGATGTTGGCTATTAGAGTTGATAATTTTCGGGATATGAATAAGGGCTGACTCATTTAGTTGCTTTTGCAGATCGGTTAGTTGATCTAGTTGGGTTTTGAATTGATGATTTGTTGTATTAAAAACCCTTCTTATTTCATGAGGTGTGCTGATTGATTTGATTTGCTTAAATTTGGCATACGAGAGGTGCAAATTGGTTGATGCCCCAAAATGGCCCTGTATTGTTATCGTGTTGGTTTTGATAATACAACTTGGTCCTACTTCCAGGATTCCACAACCCGATAATGTAGCTTGTACAGTTTCAGTGCCGCAAACGGCAGAGAATTCGGTGGTTGTTGTCATAGAAAATATCCATTTGTTTGGGTTGTTTAGTTGAGTCCATGCAGATGTACCTGGTAGTCGGGCTAACTTGCAGCTAGTTGTATTTTTGTTGTTGAACATGTTGATGTCACATGAATTTATGTCTGAATCCCTTCCTAACTTGGATTGCTTGTTTTTGCATATGTAAATGTCAGGTTTGGCCTTTAGACAGTTGGTGACATCTTCAGTAGACAATGGAATGTACTGATCTCTGTGTGAATTTACTGCTATGAAGGAGCTATCTGGTATGATGGCGATGAGGGTTTGGTTCTTTTTGATTGGAACCGGAATTATCTTAAATAAATCTAAGACTTGCTGGTCAACTAGTGGTAGCTTAATTTCGAAAACTACTTCTCCTTTGGTAACAGCACCCCTGGCATTCATTAACTTGTAGAGCTGAATCAGATTGTCGTCGTCAATTGGAAGTGAATGAAAAGCCGGGAGATGAGCCTTGATGGTAGCTAACTCGGCTTTAAGCTGGTGAGGTGATAATAGCAGTGGACTTATTCTTCCATTATGTGCGTCTGTGAGCACATTAATGATTTCAGATTCTGTTCTTTGAAGATTTGTTGCTATTAGTGCGAGATGAGTTGACAGAATTCCGAATAGTTGTGTTTTGCTGATTTGTTGCGATTCCTTGTCTAATAGAATCGCTTCTTGATTGATTCTTTCCAAGATTTTGTTAATGCTTTCTTGGGTTCTGCTTTCGTCTTGTTTTATGACGTTTATGGTTGAGTCTATGATTGATGTCTGATTTTTAAATAATTGGAGGATGTGGCCTTTCTCGGTTTTAGCTTGATTAATGGTTCTGGACATTTCTTCGGCATAGTCTGAATCCAAAACACCGAATAATGATCGTGCTATATTTCCGATAATGTTAAATGCTGCTCTTTTTGCTCGATGTATTGTAAATATCTCCTTCTCTTGGCGCAATTCATTGCGTATTTGGCCAAGGTTGTTGGTAAGGACCTCGCACATAGACTGATGTTTGATTTCTGGGCACAACTGTTGTAGTGCTTGTATTCCTGATGAAAGAGACTCTAGTTCTGATGAAAACGGAGCTAAATCATAGTACACCATCATTTTCCATTCAGATGTAACTAATTTCGTTGTTCCAATTCCTTCAAAGTAGAGTCCTGGATCAGTGCGAAACTTGCTGATCTGGATGTTGCTACTTATGACTGCTGGGATGAGTAGAAGTGTTATGAGCATGGTTGCTAACGTCGACTTATTAATTGAAGGAGCCTTATCTTGTTTGTGTTTCTTCGGTGGAACGACCCCTGCCTCGTCTATAGGCAATGGTCGAATTTTTAATCTTTCCCTGACTGGGGTTTTTCCTTCATCTTCGTGAAATAATGGTGCTAGTCTGGTAATGGAACGCCTTGATGTTCCCAATGCTGTTTTTAGGTCTACCGCCCGAACCTTACCGTCATTTCCCTGGTAGGTCTTGAGAATTCTTCCGAGTGGCCATTGCATAACAGGTACGTTATCTTCCTTTATGATGACCAATTGCCCTTCTTGCACATTCTCGGATGATGTTATCCATTTTCGGTTTTCTTGAAATTGGTGTAAATATTCGGTATTTCTGGCCATTGATTTGCCCTTGATGATCCATAATTGCTGTCTGGAAATTGCTAATAGTGTTTGTGGACCACAGTGATGATTGTCCTTATGAATCATTTTCAATATTAGTTTTGAAATTGGATCGTTGTATGGTAACAGTCTTGGATGTTTGGCGTTGAACGATGGGTGTGAGGCCTCTAGTCTTCCCCCGACTCGAAGAACATCGTTTTCGTCAAGGAAAGGAGATAGGCTGCTGATGGAACATGAAATGCTAACTTCTTTGTTTGTTTTTAGTTTGATAATGTCATCCTTGAAATCAGCTGCTTGTATGGCTCTGGCGATAGGCTGCAGTGCGGTTGGGGCAATTATCTTGGTTGTAGTTGATTCATCTTCACCATAGATTGCGCAAATTGCTGAGGTTCCTGCCACCTTCTTTATTTTGCCGCTCACTATCCAACCCAACTTCGTATTCTGAAGCGTAGGTAGCTCATCTGATAATTTAATTTGACCGGTCGTCATTAGATCTTGGTAATATTCTGCTCCCAGCAGAATGTCAATTTTACTGGAATCGTTAAAGTTTGGATCTGCTAATTGAATATTTTCCGGTATTGACCATGGTGATATGTTGAAGTCTTGAGCCGGTTGATCCGGAATAATGCTCGGGAGCACGAACGCCCCAAATCTGGTTTTATATTTGCTTGTTCTAGATTGTAGGTTTACGTTGACACGTTTGTCTGTAAACTTTATCCTTCTGCCAACTCCTTCGATCCTAAGGGATGCTTCTGATGGTTTAATGTTGAGTTTGTTTATCAGCCTTTGCGTTACGATGTTGATTTGTGATCCTGAGTCCAAAATTGCTTTGAACTCGCCAAATTGCCCATTGTTTGCCTGGATCCTGACTCTTGCTGTTGCCAACAGCACGTAACCCTCCCGGGGGCCATGATGTTGTGCTGAAGCAACCGTAGGTGGAGCTGGCACTGTTTTCATGAGTTGCTGTGAATCACTATTGTCATCGTTGTGCACCAATGTGTTGTGCCTGTGCTGACACTTGGTGCAGTGTTGTGAAGAGCATTTATTTGCAAAATGCCCTGGTTTTAAACAATTGATGCATAGATTGTTTGACCTTAGATGCTGCAACCTTTTATAGATCGATTGATTTAAAAACGCTTGACATCTGTATAGCGGATGATATTTGTTTTGGCAAGCACTGCATTTCGTTTTATTATCGGATGCCCTTGTTGCTGCCGCGGAACATGTTTTATGTGGTGGTTTTGTTGAAGGTTGCTTGCCCTTCTGGGATATTGCCTCCAATGTTTGGAATCTGTTTTCCAAGAACTTAAGGAATTCTTCAAGTGACGGAATTGCTTTTGGCTGTGATAGGGACTGCTCATACAGCATATGAGTACCCTTGTCAAATTTGCTGATGATTATATGAACAATGATTGGGTCCCAAGTTTGGGTGTTTACGCCCACATTGTTTAGTGCTGCCATTGTTTCCCTTGTTGTATCATGAAGGGATTTGATGGCTGATGCAGATGGATTATCAGCTGGTAACCTGTGCTGGCCGGTTAATCTTTCCAATAATGTGAACGTCAAAATTCTTGTATTGTTGTACCTATCCTGAAGCATTGTCCAAGCCGTTGTGTAATTGGCTTCAGTCGGTGACAAATGCTGGATAAGGTTATGAGCCTCTCCCTTAACGTGGTTTTTCAGGAACCACATCTTTTTTATGGCTGAAATTGGCTGTTTATGTACCATCTCGTTGAACATGTCATAAAACGATTGCCATTGTAAGTATTCACCATTGAAAGGTTGTATGGTGATCTTTGGTAGATGGATCGATGAGTCTTGGGGTGGCGTCATCAGACCTTCTTGAATTTCTTGAACGCGCATAATTTTGTCCCAAATTGATGATTCTGCGGCTAAGTAGTGCTCCAAATCGTACTCTTCGTCTGTGCCGCATATATTGCTGTGCAGCTGTTGCACAGTGTTGAAGTGATTTTCTATTTGCCTCAATTTCGTAGCCACGTAAATGTTGGATCTGCCTGCACTGTCTGCAAGTAATTCGTCCAACATATTATTTATGGTTCCGATGAGTGTTCGTTGTTTCATTACCAGCCCTTGTTTTGCAGGTGGTAATGATTGTTCACGTTCGGTAGCTTTAGGTCGGGCTCCTGGTGTTGTAAGCCTTAACTCTTTCATGATGTCTTCCAATTCATTCACCATGTCGCTATGCCGTTGGCCTATAGTCTCATATAGACCACTTGTGAAGTAGCGATGGTCCTCTGGCACCTTAGGTAGTCTGCGTATCAAGTTGTCGGTGTTCTCAAATTTCTGCCATAGGATGGTTAGTTCGCTGGCCTTTTTTTCGTAGTATTCCAGCGTTCTTCTATCCTTGGGGGTTTTCTTTATTGTGGATATTACCCTGTTAATATCCGCAGCTAAGTCATCTTGCTGAACGGTGAGACTGTCTATGGTCGCCATAATCGCTGCCGTTGTTTTTTATTTAGGTACCAGCTGGAACTGATGAATCCACTGGAACTGTTGAAATCGTCTTCGTAGCCTCTTTGAATATAAGAACACGCTAGTCAGACTTCGTATTGAGATTGCTGCAGAAAGTCAGCTGGAAATGATGAGTCCACTGATAAACTGGCTTTGATGACTGTGGGTAGCCTTGTACTACTGCACACTCCTGAATTTTGAGCGCGTCAGCTGGAGAATGATGTGTCCACTGACGAACTGTCTTGATGTGTAATCGCTGAGTGTTTCGAGTTCCTTACCACTGGTGGGGGGAAACTCGAAATTCAGTGATCACGTCGGGGTCACCAATGTTTTGGGGTCTCTTTAGTTGTAGTTATCCAAGCACATGAACTTGTACAACTTACTAAGGCGAGACTGTTGATTTGTATCTTCCTACAGCACTTTAACTGTAACAAGATTGATTGTATCGTTTGGTTGAAATTAAACACTTGAACGTTGTGTTAATGACTAACGAAAACATTTATTTATTTTTGGGTTTATATACAGTAAAAAATGCAGAATTGCAATAAGGTAATATGATAACTAATTAATGTATAAAAAATATTAATATAACAAGAATTACTGACTAGGCATAACATGTTTAATTCGTTGACTTTTATTCTATATTTTTATGCAAACAAACAGTATTTAAGTTATTGAACTTAGTCTAGATGTTTGTATGTTGAATTGTATTTAGGTTGTTGAATCATATCAATGATTAACCCATGTAGGCCTGAACAGGCACTATGCACCGCGACCAATGTAGGTCTTTTGTGCTGTCTAAAGTTACCTACAGATTCAAGCTACCTATAAAGCCAATTACCTATTAGGCAAAATGTTCGTGATGTCGGAAGGCGAAATGAAGCGATCACCTAGAAACCTAAGTCTCCTATCACAAAGCCTGGGACATTCGCAGAGAACATGCTCCGAGGTCTCAGACACCATCTCACATCCATCAAAAAATTTGTTAATTTCAACAAGTCGAATTAAATCATGCTTATCAGCGTCAATAGGGTTTCAAACTCTATTGACTCATTGGAGCATCATTGGAATGTGGGTTGTATGACTTTGTTCTATAGATATTACCATTGGAAGTGTTCTTCTGAGATAAGTCGACTCATACGGAGGGAACGGGTTTCTATTCGTACTACCCGCTTGTAAAGTAGATCTCATCCGTTCGGATCTCATACCCGGTAAATCGCACAACGCATTACGGAGAAAATTCGTTTTTCTGTCGCACTAGTCGTATGTGGAATCGTCTCCCTGCGGAGGTCTTCCCTGCAACTTACAATGTAGAAAAATGAAAGTCAAATGTCCACAAACACTCTCCACAACCTATTTTCCTGATATCAACACAATGTAATGCAATAGTAGGTCGAATCCCCTGAGTGTTGGTTCAACGTAAAAATCATAAATTTTGCTAAAAATCAGCTCACTGATGTTCAGCACAACACTTTTGCAGATATTAGCAATTTTTCTGCAGGGATCCTCTCAGCAAAAATTTTGTAGATTTTTTTTTTGAGTGTACCTGAATTTGCGCCAGTAGAGTTTTCAATTCCGCATTCCGCTAAATTTAGGTGACCTAAATTTTAGAAGAACTAAATTTGAGTTGACCTAAATTTTAGAAGAACTAAATTTGAGTTGACAGAAAATTTCTGATAAAAAGGTCTTTCCGGAACTGAACAAAGGCAGGTCAATATTAATTACCGGGTAGCTCTAGCCTATTTTTTGTTTACACAATAAAAAATTAGAGAAAATAACGCTATCTACATGTGAGACTGATAGACAATTGTGTTTTAAATTAACTGGCAAAATTTGTAAATTTGAGAATCACGAACTACTAAATTTTGGTTCGACAAATTATTTAACTTTAGCTAAATAACAGCAAAGGCAGAGAAATACAATCGGCACAGTGCTGGCAAATTGTCGGCGACGGTCGATTATGAGTTGGCAGAACGTGGGATTAACCATCTTGACAGCATAGCCCTGTTACCCAATTGATAACAGTGGCCAACCGTTGGTTTAAACGAACTTGCCACCGTTGGCATAACGTTGGTAATTCAAAAAATTTTGTACTTTTAAAATATATTAAATAGCTGACCAGGCAAACGTTGTTTTGCCTTCAAATTTTAATTGTAATTAATTCTTTAAATCAAGAAATTTCTTTTACGCAAATAAATAATTAAAAAAATAAATTCACATTAGTAAATCTAATTATATTATATATTATACTACTAATATTTGTAATTGATGGACTCGTACAAAATTTGAAGGCTATATAGCTAATATAGAACCCTAGATATTTAATATTAATATTAATTTTGTATATGAGGTAAATAATCACTTTGTATGGGAGCTGCCACGCCCACTGGTATGATCCCGCCCAATTTTCCCATGACTATTCATAATATAATCAACGTGCACAAATTTCTAAGACTCTGGCTATTATAGAACTGTAGATATATGATATTAAATATTTACTTTGCATGGGAGCTGACACGCCCACTGGTCCGATCTCGCCCATTTTTTTCCTGATTATTCAAATCAGTAACATATGGGATACTGCAATGTTTCAAAACTCTTGCTATCACAATAGTCAAGATTTATGATGTTATTCAATTTATGTGGGAGGGGCCACGCCCACTTGAAATATATATAGCCGAAAACCTAATTTGGACTATAACCTTTCAAATGAAACCGGTTTGGGCCAAATCGGTTGGATAGTTTTAGAGTCTATACAGGACAAACATACAAACATTGTATTTTATATATATAGATAAAATAAATTTATTACATTTGAAATTGTAAATGTAATCAAACACATTTAAAAGCAGCAATACAGTTCGGTCTTAGTCTTATACATCATTTTTAAATGTGTGAAATATAATAAAAATGCTTCTAATTGGTTGTAATTTTTTTAAAAACAATATTGGCTAAAAATTTTGCGAATGGTACTAGCAAAACACACGCTTTGCAAACAAAATAATGCTTTCCTAGTACAATGTTAATAGTACCTTTGGTCATTTTCGGAACGGTGGGTTTAACAAAAATATCAGTGTTTTGCCAGTATCTTTTTTTGGTACGGTTGGCAATATCTACTTGCGTGATTTTAACGATAACATCAAAAAATTAGCTACATTGAATTGGAGCCCGTTTAACAGACATTTGAACTAACCTTTCTTTATGAGTGTACTTCAAAATGAGTGAAATGGACGATGAGCAGTTTGCCCAAGTCTAAAGAAAGTTCATCAGGCAGAAGTTTTCATACGAAAAAATATATATCCAATTTAGGGACTCTGGATCGTATTATTTGTTCTTGATTTAATAATAAAAATATTTTAACTCTCGTCGTTGTCATTTCACGATTTATTAATATTTTCAACCTTAAGAATAATTTAAGTTATGCTGATACGAAAACATTGATTTTGAAATTATTAATTATTTAATTCAATAACTAATATTAATGAAACGCAATATAAACAAAATCGAATTTTACTTGATGAACGTTTAGAAATGCAAGTATTTTTTGTTCAAAACGAATGCTTGCTAATGATTCACTTTTTTTAATATCAAACAAATTAGACAAAAACAAATTGTCAACACTTTATACAAACACAATATTGAATGCATATTTGAAAATCTAATTTAAGAAATGACAATAAACAAAGCAAAAAATAAAAAACTCGAAAATTTAAACTTGAATTTACATTTTTATATATGTATACATCTACGTTTCCACTGAAAGTGTTTTGGACATGTTTTGAAATAAAACGTGCTTTGTGCATATTTTCCAATACAATTTTTTTCCTCCAAAACGAATGCTTTGCTCAAAACACGTAAGTGCCCAGCAAAACTTTGTTAATGGGTGCGATAAAGTAATGCATTACCTTGTAATGTGTACTCCTTACCTGTATCATTATTTTCCAACAATAAGTAATGATTTACCGATAATTTAACACTCACGGATTACCTTGTAATGACACCTCATTACATTTTACATTACTTCAAAACATAAAATAATGACTTACCGATCATCAATTACATAATGCATGAATTATAAACGTAAAGTAATTATTAATATATATTTTTAAAAATCTATTTATAGACACATTACTTTGTGATTTTTTGTAAGCATAATGGTAAGGTGTATATTTTTGATATCACGAACGAAAACACGAAGCAGAACAACTCATCTCCATTTTAAGCAATTAAATATTGTATGTATCGATAGCTCACTTGGTTTAGTTCTCGCCTAACTAATTGTTAAATACCAGAGACCCCAGGTTCGAATCCCAGCATGACCAAGTTATTTATGTAATAAAAAAAAGTTATTTATTTAATTAAAAAAAATATCTGTAAAAAAAAAATTGTATGCATTTTTTTTATGAAAATCTATTTATAGACCCATTACTTTTTCCCACCATGTAACCATATAAGTAACCAGTTACTTTACCCCCTACAAGGTAATGAGTTACTTTGAGGCTCATCGTCTGTAAAATTCATCAGTGAAGTAACGTGTAAAGTAATGCATGAAGCCCTATGGCGATACATTACTTTACCCATGATTTGGTAATGTGTGGTTTTGCTGTGTGGAAACATAGCAATACCCCCGGTAGCAAATATACTCATAAAAGTAAACCTGTAAAAACAATACGGGAAATGAAGAGTCGATTGATCCGAAGTGACAAATCTGTGATAAGTGAAAAGGAGACATGTCGCAAAACTGGTATAAACGTAGACTTCGGTGTATTGAAGAGTGGCAATTTCAGCACAATATCAGTAAAAACACATCGTGTTAAAAATGACCAAAGATAGCACTAATTAATTTTTTTAAACAAAGCATTATCGTTTTTATAAAATAAATGCTTTACCAGTGGTTAGACTTTTGAGCCGTTGATAATTTCGGACTGGATAGCTCTGGGAAAACACTTTTTCCCAACGTTGGCATATTGGTCTCAGCCAATTCTTTGGAAATGATTTTTTTCTGTAGATTACTGAAATTATTGTAAAACATATAATGGCAAATCGCTTTTTGGACCCAGTAAAAAACGCTGCTTCCATGCAAGCAGGTTTGTAAGGGAGTAAGCCCAAAAGAATCCCTTACAAACCTGCTTACATATGCCATGATTTTTATATCGCGAATTCCCACTTGGAAGCATTACTATTGGGCATAATAAGCGCTGATTTTAGCGCTTACAAAAAGCTGTGATTTCATGGCTTTCAGTAAAATCATATTTCATGTCTACATTATTACGATTAAAAATAATGATATAATTATACATAATTTATTTTACATAAAATTCTACAGATATTAATTTTTTCTTGTTAAAATTTTCGACATATAATACAATCATTTTTTTTTTTACCGCCACACATGCTAGCACTTCAGAAACAGTTAAATGACTAATTATTTTTTATTACATACTCGAAAATATCAAACACAATCGGAAAGCACTCGGGAAAATTGGTACAGATCGTTTATAATCCACGATATGCAACTTTCTGCATTACAACTTGCATCCTTATAAGGGATTAGGGTAAGCTGCTTACAACCTGCATCCTGGTTAGGAGAAAGAGTAAGCTCAACCATTTTGTTTGTTTATATTTTTACGAAAATTATTCGTTTCTTTTGCTGTTTCCTAGTATTATGTAATAGTAAGCACTTACATCAGCGCATTTGTGATATCCTGCTGCTAAAAACACGAACAGTTTTTACTGGGAAGTGTTTTGCCAGTAGTCTATTTACAATGCCTCGGTTAGCCAGTGGTATACCAGTGCCTAATTTTTTGTAACACTGGCAGTTTCTGACTGGGTAATTTAATTTAAGCTATTTTAAAAGTACAACATTTTTTGAATAACCTACGTTATGCTAACGGTGGCAATATAAATTGGGTAGCAGGACAATACTGTCAAGATTGTTAACCCTACGTTCTGCCAACGCATAACCGACCGTCGTAGACGCTTTGCCAACACTGTGCCGATTGCATTTTTCTGCCTGGATATGTTAAACATAAAATGTAATACAGTTTTCAAGCCACATACGAGTTTATTGCTTTCAAATAAATTTTACGTCTCTGTTCTGGAATCTCATTACGCAAAAAATAAAATTAATTTAAATGTATTGGTGTTCTTGAATTCACTTTCATTAGTTTTTCAAGGATTTGAATTCGCAAAGTGTCTTGGGGTGAAAGTAATTAATAAGTACTTTTTTTGTTATTAAATAAAAGTTGTTTGAAGAAAAAACAAAATTTGGAATTATTTTTTATTAATTTCAAGCAAATATTTAAAGTTTTAATACTTTTCAAGAATAGAAAAAATGGTTTAGAAAACATCTGAAATATATAGTTTTTTTGGAAATTACACATGAATTGCCGACAGTTATTTAAATGGAATTTTTTCAAATAATAACCTTTCTGGTTGTTAAAATATTAACTATTATTTGGTTTTAGTTAAATTTGTTTTAAATAAGTTGCAATTATTTTGCTTTAATTTTTATCTTTTAAACAATATACTACCAAACCACAAATTTTCTAACATTTATTTTAGCAATTTTCAGACTTAAAATTTTGGTTTTGACAGCTAAAATATTTTTTTTACCATAAACTTTGAAAACACCAAAAACAAAAACACCGACTTTTCAAATTTACGAATTTAAAAAAATTTTACGTTTTCAATTCCCCATTAATTCCAGAACATACACGATGAAGTGTTCTATTGGAAATGCAAAAAATTTGTAATTCATATTGAACATATTCATTTGTATTTAAAGAAGTTATAAATTATTTAAAGATTTCTTTTAAATTTTAAAATGTTAGCGCAAATATTCAAATTGAAATTAAGATTCTTTAAAAGTTTTACTTAAAGTTTTCTCAATTTAAAATAATTAGTTGCAATTAAATCTATAGTTTTTGCAAGTACCAATGCAAAATTCCAATTATGTTTGTAATTTTATAAATTTCAGATTAATATATTAAGATTTTGGCTAAAATTTTAAATAGAAAAACTACAAATGAAAATGAAATTATTAATTCCAAACAACAATTTAATTTATAATGTTCAACTTGTACAAAGATACATTTAATTTTCAATTTAAAATTGCCATTAAAAACTTTAGATTCGGTGTAAAATTAAATATCAATATGATACCATATATTATTATACGTAACATTGTATTAAGTCATATAAAATTATATATGAAATTATGCTAATTAATATATAGCATATGTAGTAATATATGTTACATCTACGGTTATATCAATCGATATATATTAAGATATTATTATGTATGGAACCATATCAAACTGTTTAGAAAAATCAAATCCAATATAAAGTTATATATAATCACATGCGCCATCATCAATCTTACGCTATATTAAACTATATGTTTTTTATATAAAATATGATATATTAAATATGATATGATTGGATTTATTAAATTAAATATGATATGATTGTATATTAAATACGATTTGATTGTATATGCACGTTTTTACTCGGGTATAGTTATTTTTTAGATAAGTAAGAGAATACGTTTTTTATTAAAATATATTTAAAACAAAAATTATCTTAGGAAAAAAAACCGGTAAAATATAAACACTATTGACCTTGTGCTGGATTTTAAGTGAATTAAAATCACAATGAAATTGAAATTTATGACACTATTTACACTGTGTTTATAAAAATTTTGCTTTATTCGATTACAAATTTTTTCTATTAAATGTCCAATGTACAAACATAATTTACTTAAATTTCGAATAAAACTAAATTATATTGAGAAATAAATTTAAAAAAAATTTTCACTTTCAACCGAAAGCGAAATATAGAACATACCCATATACCTAAAACAAATGATGTAAGTTTTGATCGAGCGTTTAGGAAGATTTGATGCGTTTATATTAGGAATTTTACTGTTGTTTAAAAAAAATACGTGACTTGATAATAAATTGTGTTCGCAGTTAGTAGAAATCTAAAATTTGTTTGTAAATAAAAACACAATAAAACAAACAATTATGCCAATTATGACCTAATAATAACCAAAGACAAGTAAGCAACGCAAAAACACCTTTAATAGATGGACATTATAAGAGCGAAAGAGAGAGTTTGTAATTTTAAGGTAAACCATTTAGGTAAAATTCACAAACCGCTAAAAAAATATTGATTTCTTGCAATAAACGAACTGTCCACCCACTGTTCTAGAGCTACTTTTAAAAGATGTTGTCTTTAAATATAATTATTATAAGGCACATGTGAGTCATTCCATGTCAAATCGAACACTTTTTTACATCACAAATATTGTTTGATTCGAAATTTGTCAGGCGTATTCTTATTTCAGAAATATATGACACGTGTTTTTGGAAAAAAATAAAAATTTGAATACTTGTGAAAAAGTAGACCTTTAAAACAAACCACCAACCATTAAAATCGGCCAACTAGTTTTTAAAATATATCAACTAATATATCGGTATATCGGAACATTTCTAATGTTTTTTTTTTTTTTCAATTTACAAACACAAATGTCAGTTGAAAAATATTTTTATTTCTTCCAAAAATACGTATCAAATATTTTTGAAATAAGAATACGTCTGTTAAATTGAGAAGCAAACAATAATCGTGACGTAAAGTGTTCAATTTTACATGGTATGACTCATGTGTATTTAGTAATTTAGTAAATGAGATTTAAAAAATAGCTCTACTTCATCGTTTTGAGACCTTTTTAGAAATTATTTTATCAGAAAAACACACTCTATTAATTTTCGTCAGTAGCCAAAAATGACAGTTCAAAAATAACTAATACAACTAAAATTAATAATAATTTAGTTAATCCTTCCACTACTCTTGTACACTACAATGTGAACATATTTAAAAATATATGTACTATAAAAATATGTTTATACAGTAAAACTTAATATATTTGTTTAGATACACTGCGGGGAAAATGGGTTCACCGGTTCCTAAAAGACCTATCAGGCGATAGGTGAAAAAGAAATCGGTTTCTAAAGTACCTACCACGTGACTGGTTTAAAATTATCTATCACATGATGGGTTTGAAGTAACCGTTCTGTGGTAGGTGAAAACGGGATCGGTTCCTAAAGTACTTATCACGTGATCGGTATAAAAGTATCTATTACGAGATGCTTGTGGCAGGTGAACATAAGACCGGTTCCTAAAGAACTTAGCACGTTAACAGTTTAAAAGTGTCTTTTACGTGACTGGTCTGAATAGGTTCAAATATGCCGGGTTTTAACCCTCTAACCGGCAAGCCCGCCTCTAGGCGGGGTATTTCTAATTGGCCATAACAAGAATATATTCGATAGAAATCCTTGTTATTTTCGATAGAAACTTAAATTAACAAAATATTTTCTTAAGTAATTTTGTGTGTGCATGGCACGGTTTGGAAGCGAGAAGGCGTTAAAGTTGAAATTTCGTAAAATTTTAAAAAAAAATATTTTAAAATGAACACAATTTTTAAAAATTTGAAAAACATATTTATGTTGTCTAGAAACCGTTGATATTAAACACAAAGTAAGAATGAAGCTTAAGCTTTTAAAACAAGCTCTAACTTTGGTCCAAGGACATACAGGAATACAAAATAATACCTGTAAAGGACATCGCCTTAACTTGAAAACGTATAAACGGATTTTTATGAACTTTGGCAGCAAGATTATATTAAGTAGTATTGGCAAAGCCATTAAAGTTTAATCAATATTTGTTAAAGTTTAGGAGCGTTTTCGCTGAATTTCGCGTTTTTAGAAAAACGAAAATCGCCATATCAAAAAGTGTAATTTTTGGATCGTAGCTATATCTTGGTAAAAGGAATAATTTATGCCTAAAGTTATTATGCATATTATGGATTAGTTTTTGAGATTCGCTCTAAACCTTATTTGGCCCATATCGCCTAAAATAGGCAACGAAAAAATGTTGGTAGAAAACATATTGTATATTTTTCGTGCCGAACAAGTGGTATAAATTTAATTGCATAAATGCGTAGACCGGTTTGAGTGTTAAAGTACCTATCATTGCGCCGGATTTAAAGTATATTTTAGGGAAGTCTTCCAAATTAATTAAACAAATTGGTATCAAGTTAAAGGTATTTTTAACTTAAGATATCTAATTTTTTGGATGGAAATATTCGTCCGACTAATAAAGTAAAATTATTTTCACTTTTTTTAACTGGCGGCATTTTGTCTGCTGTCAATTGATTTATGTTTAGTTTGGTTTGGCTTTTCAACATGAAAAGACTGACGCCTGAACAACGCTTCCAAATTGTGCAAAATTTATTTTGAAAATCATGGTTCTGTTTGAAATACGTATCGCGCACTACATCCATTTTACGGTCAACATAATCGTCCATCAAAACAATTAATTGGATTAACTATGGAAAGTTTTCGCACAGAGACGTCGTACAGTGCGTACAGAAGAAGTCATTGCTGCTGTAGAACGTAGCGTAGAGGAAGACCCCAATCGGTATATCCGTCACTGGATTATTTTCTATAGGGATATGTGAAGTCGCTAGTCTACGCCGATAAGCTCGAAATGATTGACTACTTTGAGGACAACATTCGCCGCGTTATTGCCCATACGGCCCCAAATGTTGGGAAAGTCATTGAAAATTGGGCCTCCAGATTAGACTACGTCCGAGCCAGCCGTGGCGGTCATATAGAAGTCATATTTAAATTATAATGCCAGAAGATTATCTTTCGAATAAACTAAATTTCATGTCAATTTAAAAAATTCATCTTTGCTTTATTCCATTTCAAAGTTCTATACCTCTATAAAAAAAAAACCCTTAAAAGTCCATAAATGGATACAATTACATGTATTAAAAAATAAAAAGTTTTTATAATGACGAATTAAGATTTCAATAGAGTTAGTTCAGTGACATGTTCTTTTTGCGTTAGTTCAGTGACGTAGGCTTTTGTGATATGTTAGTCTATGTCTATGGGTTTAGTTGTGTGACATGTTCTTTTACACCGGTCCTGTGAGGGCAATTCACCCCTTCACAGTGTTTCCAACAGCACTTTTTGAGCAAAGAACATTACCGACCACAATTCCAAACCGATTTTAAAAAATTCTTTTTTAAAATTTCGTTTAAGGCTTCTTTAAACGTAAGTCAATTATATTTTGTTTTTACTAATTTGTGCTTCATTTATCAACTATCAGAAGCAAATGAAAATGTTAGTTGAATTTAATGAAACTTCACTTGTTTTTAGCTACATTTGTTGATTATAGTTTTTGAAAATTGTCAAATTAAATGTGGAATTTAAGATCTTTCCCATTTTCTTTTGAAAATATTATTGTTTGAAAAAATATGTTTTTGTATTCCGCACTTTCTTAAAAAACTATTTATATTGATCTTGTGTCAAACTCTAAAAGACTTTATACTCTATATTACAAAACAGCCACACACTGATAGAAAAAAATACTAGTAACAATTTTTGCTATTACTACTAAAAATTACGTTGCAGAAAAACGTGTTGAAAACTATTAAAAGTCCTTTTAATGTTAAAAAATATGACCTAACTATCAAAATATTTTAAATCTGCATTTTAATAAATTATTAAAAATATTTAAATTATTAAAATAAACTAATAAAATTCAAACAGGTTGTATAGAGTAATACAATTTTTCTCTAAAATTAAAACGATGATTTAACACTTTACAACTTTTTTTTAAGGTCATTATAAAATATATACTATTTTCCACTTCTTTTTTGGCATAGAATTATTAAAGAAATTTTTAACACTTTCACTACCATTTATAAATACAAAATTGTCATAAATGATTGTGCAATTTTTTATAATTTCCATTGCGAAGTACAAGTGACAAATTGCTAAAAACAAATTTATAATACTCGAGTGGGTGTAACTAACATTTAAATTTATATTTTGGTTTTGGTTTAAGATGACAAACGTTTTAAGTGTGTAACATCACACGTTCAAGGAATAAAGCAAACTAAAGTTAATATTAAAAATTAATCACACACCTTAAATTAAGAGACAGACAGACGTACAAAAAATACACAAACGCCCGTTTATTATGTTTAACATATAAACGAAAACCAAAAAACAAATGCAGTGTTGATTATAGTTTTTGAAAATTGTCAAATTAAATGTGGAATTTAAGATTTTAAATGCAAAAATTCAACCACAAACCGGTAATATATAAATTATTAAGTTATAATTTGCATATAAAAGATATATAGATAACGAAAGACTTCAGCTACAAACTTGCTGATGCATATAAAATCAAAAGACTTAAGACACAAACTTGACATCAAATTGTATACAAATTTATTAAATAACTGACAAGTTTTTCTGCATTCAAATCAATAATTTTATTTGAATTTGTTTCTTTTTTTGTAACATTTAAAGTCCGTTTTCTTCTAAAAAAAAGTACATTTAACTTATGTATTAACAATTATATTCACCAAACTAAACTTGTTAACAATTTGAAAATTTTAAAACTCACTGTCTGGACATTTATTGAATTCAATATTTTTTTTTTCAAAATACAATTTCTTCTAATGGTAAAATCCCGGTAAAAAAAAAGTTCATACATGCGCAATTATGTCCATTAGGGTGGGGCAAAGGAAAAATATCTTAATGGGCTCTTCGCGTTTCTGATTCTTGGGATTGTACTGAGCTAAAAAGTCCACTAGACCATACGTCTCCGGTGAAAATCGAGCTTCCAGATTTTGACTTGCAGTTTTTTCTCAGACTTTTGTCACTTTTTTTGGATATTTTGGCCTATAACAGCCAAACCATTGAGATTTTCGATCCAATACTAAGACAAAAATTGTAGCCAAGCCAATAGTTAAGAACTCTCTAGTACATCGCAAAAGCATTGGAACGCTCCTTCAGGCAGTTTTGGCCTTGTGAAAGTGCAAAGGGACAGGGTTACTTTCACAAAATACAGCTAAAAAGGCCTATTTTGAAATTAAAAATTAAACCCTTAAACCCCACCCACAAATATGATTGATGCACTAATCTGCTAGAGAATCTTCTAAAGAAGAGATTGATACCATAATCTTTTATAAGCTCCTCTACTTCCTGAGATATGTCCATCCCACACATTGTTACTTTCACAAAATACGGCAAAAAAGCATTATTTTGAAATTGAAAATTAACCCCTTAAAACCCACCCACAAATATGATTGATGCATTAATCTGCTAGAGAATCTTCCAAAGAAGAGATTGGTACGATAACCTTGGATAAGCTCCTTCTACTTCCTCAGATATGTCCATCCCACACATTGTTACAAGCACGTCAAAATCTGTTTGCAAGTCAAAATCTGGAAGCTCGATTTTCACCGTAGACGTATGGTCTAGTGGACTTTTTTGCTCAGTACAATCCCAAGAACCAGAAACGCGAAGCGCCAATTAAGATGTTCAAATCGCCCCACCCTAATGTCCATATATGAACATTAGGGTGTCGCTTAAAAATAGATTTGACATTACACCCCTCAGTTTTATTACAAATTGTTTCAAATGGAATAAATCGATTTTTTTGTGGAAAGCGTTAACCTTTGCCGAAAATGGTCTGTTTTGGAAAAATAGTGTATTATTATTAAATATTTTATATTTTGAAAAAATTAACTTTTTATATCATTAATTCATTTAATTTATTCAAAATTAATTAGATATGGAATTCTGAATTCATATCATTTACCCATTTAAAATGACTAATTTGGAGATGTTGATTGCTATTTTTATAATATAATAGTTGTTATTAAAAAACCAAATAAATTAGAAAAATTATAATTCGAGTTTGTATTTGGAGCGACTCTTTTCCAGGACATTTTATGAAAATAGCTTATTTCGTCAAAAACTTAACAAAATTTTAATGTTTTCAAAAAGTTTGCATAACTTTTGGAAAAATGTCACTTAAATTTGTTAAGACTATATTTATATTTACTGTTATTTAAAAAATCTTTAACCCTCAGTAGTCTGGGAACAAAAAAGACTCATGAAATATAATTTTAATTATGACTACAAGATTGTCGGTTTAAATTGATAAAAAATCTTAATTTGATAAAAATAATTATTTTATGCAACTTCATCCAAATTGGGGTAATTTTTACACTTTGGGTTAAAAAAGACCCACTAGGAAATTTACTTTCATAATTTTCGGAAAAATATCACTTACATTAGATAATACTGTAATTATATTTACCTTTATTGGCCGGGGGACAAAAAAGACCCATGCAACTTTATTTAAATTATGACTTCTAGATTATGCCTTTAAATGGATCAAAAAAAATGTTTCACTTGATAAAAATTATTATTTTGTGTAACTTGATCCATATAACATTGGTGATAATCTTTAACTTCAAGCTCATATATTAGTTCTCATTTAGTGAGTAAACTAGTTTATATGAGTGTTTGATATTTGGCATGGGATTGTTACCTTTTTCAAAACGTGTTCTGATGATGGGAAGCTAGAAAATTCCCGAAATAGATCTATCAACACATTCCGGAAAGTGGTCAATTAATAAATTTGAAAACAAAAACTCTATAGATTATTTGTTAGGACAATATCTTAATAAATAAATATAGAGTATGGCCTGGAACTTAAATAATTTTCATTTTCATTTTCAAAAAATATTTAAATTTAATAAAGATTAAATGTGTGTTTCTAAACTAAATGATTATATTGACTATTAAAGTAGTGTGGTCAAATTGCAAACAAATATACGTGCGAAAGACTAGACCACACATCTTACGTAATTTTGTATGTTTCCTTTTTCTTATTGCAGAAAAGGGTTGTATGTTTAATTTTTTGTTATTTCGTTTAGACAACTTAGACAACTATTGATGTAAGTAGTTGAAAGATAATTTGTTTATGTTATAAATAATTATTGCTATATTTTTTTTTTTTATTAATTAATAATCATATAATTACAAATTATATACTATTACCCTAACCGAGCACTAGCTACTATGGCCTTCGGCGCGTTGTAGCGAAAACAGACCAGTGCCTCTGGTGGGAATCGAACCCACGACCCCCGCACTGATAAGCCAGCACGCTACCAACTAGCCTACCGGGGCGCACTTATTGCTATATATTTTTAGATATTACATTAAATCGTGTCGTCAATGTGGGATTATGAACATTTTTATATTTTGTAACGTATTGTAAATTATTTTTAAAATAATAACACAACAAATTTAAGATTTTCAGCAAATAAATTAACTAAAGTATAATTTTTCTACAAATATTTTGAGTTTTTTGCAATATACTAATATTTAGCAATCTTTCTATTAACTTTTAGCAAGGATTTTTTAATTTGGAATCAACTGAGTGTTAGCAAAAATTTTGCTGAATTTACTAATTTTGTAGCTAAAAATCAGCTCGCTGATTTTCAGAAAAAGATTTTGCTGACATTAGCAATTTGTTTGCAAGCACCCTCCTGACAAAAATTTTCTTGACTCAGCAAAATTTTTTGTTGACTTTACTAACTTTTTTTTTTTTTTTGAGTGTACTGTACTTGGTAATAGTATACCCTTTGTTTGATAAACGTTACCCTAGATTTTTTATGTGTGTACATTTTGTAGAAAAAAAACAAACAAAAACTGAAATAATTTCAAATAACTGAACATAACTTTTATTTTTACTGATCTGTAGTTAAAATTTGTACATTTATTTTTAACTTACTATTCATTTGTTCTTATGGATTTGTTAGTTATTTAAACAATATTTAAAAATAAATAACAAGAAACATTTGATTTAAATGAAAAGTAAGTAGACCGGATTTTAAGAGATTTATCATTAATGTTAAATTACATTTTCAGGTAATAAACTATTATGAGTGTAGGTTAATTTTTCTAGTTTGTACGAATACGGATGACCAATATATATGATCACATATGTAATTTTTTAACCGGGATATCTAGAAACCGTTATTTTAAGTTTTCATCGATTCCAATAAGAAAACTATAACAAGTCTTAAGTATGTCTTACATTTTTCTTAATTTTAATTTTGGTTTTTCAATTATTCCACGAACGTACACCGCATTTGGTATATTTGACACACTTGATGAGCTTCGACAAAAAAAAACACACACACACACACGAAAGATATTACCGCCACCGACTTGAATTCAACTTGAAAAATAACAAAAATTTAATCAAAATCTTCGTTTTAAAACTTGGTTACACTTACGTCTAGTA
This sequence comes from Delia radicum, assembly GCA_021234595.1. Lineage (NCBI taxonomy): Eukaryota > Metazoa > Arthropoda > Insecta > Diptera > Anthomyiidae > Delia > Delia radicum. The sequence goes on along the minus strand of CM037851.1, from coordinate 164,756,596 downwards.
GTATTATCAAATGTAAACTGACTTTGAGTTGTGGTCAATAAAATTTTTTAGACTTATGTGAATTTTTTTCAAACAACTTTACTAATGAACGGCACGAACGCAAGTGTAAAATAAAATAAAAAAAAACAAAAAACAACAACAACACTAACTCCAAATTGTAGATATTATTTTGTTTATTTTTAACTCATAAATATTTAACTACGGTACGGTAGGTAAATAAATAGGAACAGATTTACTCTACGACTGCTGCTACCACAACTATCACTCAGAAATAGAAGAAGGTGGCGGCTGCTCAGCGGTGTTAACCAGTTAAGAGCCCATCAAAAAATTGTTCTCTTCTAATTTGGTATTTTTATCTAGGAATTTAACATTGACTAGGGAATACGAATAGGAGGGAATCATTTCAAATATGCTTCTATAGCAGTTTTTTCTGAATAAACAACTTCTTGGAAGTTATTTAGGCATAAAATATTCCAAGGAAGTTGTTTGCAGCATTAAAAGAATGAAAATGCTCGATTATAATCAGAACAGTTTTTGATGGGAGACGTCAGAAAAATTTAATGGTTAACATATCAAAGAGAGACCGAAAGATGTGTCCCATTTTGGGCCCATCGAGATTTATATCGATTTTGGTATCAAACGACAAATTATTAAGAAACATTTTCTAATAGTCAAAGTAAATTATCATATAAAAATTATAATTTTTCTGTTAATTTAGAGAAAAATTTGTCATGATCTAAAACCGAACAAATAAAATCTCACACATAAATTTATAGATCAACGATAAAATTCACTATTAAACATTTACCATGTGAAAAAATTCTTTTTGAGTTAAAGGCGCTCAAAGTAATGCATAAAAGTAATGGATTACCTTGTAATGTGTACTCCGTACCTGCATCATTATTTTCCAACAAAAATGAATGAGTTATGGGTTATGGGTTACATATACAGGAAACCTTTGGTAATGCGTGCGATAAAGTAATGCATTACCTTGTAATGTATACTTCTCACATGTATCATTATTTTCCAACAATAAGTAATGATATACCTTACCTTCAGCATTATTTCGAAACATACAGTAATGAGTTACCAATAAATGGTTAGATAATGCATTACATTGTAATGTATACTCCTTACCTTCAACATTATTTTGAAACATAAAGTAATGAGTGTAATTATGCATCATTACCTCTTATATTATTTGAAATCATAAAATAATGACTTACGGATCATCAATTACATAATGCATGAAATATAAACGTAATGTAATATTTAAAATATTTTTCTTTAAATTAAAAAACAAACTTTGTTTACGGATTATAAATGCTTTTTTCACGTGAAATCCAAAAAATACTTTACTATGCTTTAAGATTAATATATTTTCAAAATTATAAAAGTGTTGGTACAAACTGCTTTAAATGCGGAAGCATGCAATAACCCAGCAAAAAATTTCCAAAAAGGTAAGCGGGTTTGTAATCAAGCATTTTGGGCAGAACGCATTCCTTACTAGATTACCTACTCGATTCTTTTAACAGGGCGTGAGACTAAAATAACTGATTCTTTAGAATTGATTATTTTTTTTACCGAAGAACCATTTCCTTTAAATTTTTAAGAACTACATACATTTTTTAATAAAGAAATAGTTCCATTTTAAAACCACGAAGTACTTACACAAAAAAAAAAATAAATAGTATATGAGATAAATTCTTTTTTCAAAATTAGGAACTACGTCCTAACGTCCTTTTATTAAGAAAAAGTATATGATTACTTCTTGAGTACAAAAAGTTATACATATAAGTTAATAAAATTGTTATTTTCTTTTAAGTAAATAATTACTTTGTTATTGAGTTCATGCTTTCTGGTTTAAATTTAAAGAATTGATTACAATACTCCTTGCTTTTTTGACTCTATCGTTGGAATGAGTTTGGTATTGCAGTTACTAAATTTGGCAATGAGATATGTAAGCAAGTGTGGGCATCACTTTCTTTTTGGAATGTGTAATTTTTTCCTGGGAAGTTATAACAAAACTTAAGTTGTTCAGAAACGATATATATTTTTTCATAACAAATTTTAGAGCGGTGTGGGATGAGGACATGAAGTTTTTAATTGAATTGAAGAATAATTCCTTCAGTGCAGTGAAAAATACAGCTGTTTAAAAGTACAGGGTTGAAAAAGGAACAGTGTGCAAGGAAATGTGTCGAACAAAATCATATATATTTAGCAAGGTTGGTAACCTATACCTTTTTATTACGATAATTCGATTCAAAACCATTTCAAATTGATAACCGATACCAATACCGAATTCTATGATTTCAAAAACACCGCTATAACGAAAACGTTTTCCTTAATACAGATTTAGTACCGATATAGAATCAGTTTTGAAAAAAAAAAAAAATATGTTTTTAATACGAAATATAGAATAGCATTGTTAACCTAGCGCACGGCTATTAATTTTTAATTTGCAGTGGCAACATTTGGGTTTTAACCATTGACCAATTATCAAGGATTGTTATTTGTGACGTTACTTAGAACAATAAAATTTTAAAATAGAGAAACAGATCAATGGTCGACATTAATATTCGTACTCCCTTTGATTCACTTAATCTTACCAAATGTCCTCAGAATTTCATTAAAAATTACATATTGACTTTTAAATTGAAATACAATTTAGATTCTTGCAATAACAACGCAACATATTCACAACTCTTAACCATTTTTCAAACATCAATATTTTAGTTTGAAAATGTGTTATTTATAAGGAATTTTATTTTTTTATTACGTTTTTTAAATTCGTAAATATTATTGTTTTGTATTTTGTCGAAACGGTCTAGGGCAACCGAAAAAAAACTTATATAGCAAACCTTGTATAATTAAACTATGGGTTTTTAACCAACAACATATACTTTCTTGTGTAATTCAGTTTTTTAATAATACCGGTATTGATGTTTAGGTATCGGTAATAACGATACCGATATGAATAATATACCAATAGCGACACCAATACAATTACCAATACCGCACTCAAAATAGCATTTTTTTTTGCAATTACTACATGACAGTTGTTTGTGTAGTAATCGGTAGTTGTTGTTTTATTTAAAAAAAAAACAACTTAACAAAAATACTGTATTTTTTGTAACAGCTGTTTGAAGCAGTAATTTTAGTATTTCCATAAACAACTACCAACATAATATTTTTGCAGTAAACAGTTTAGTTTTGTTAGTTATTTAACCCTTAAACTGTACACAGGTGCGAATTCGCACCTATGAACATGTCAAAACGCTGCAACTATTTCTACAAGTACCTTCAATGTTTCTCCTCCTATACGTTAAATATGGTATTTTTACCGTTCTTAGCGGTTGTTTTTACAGCAGTTGTTGTTGTTTTTTTTTTGTAAGTAAAAATTACTACATTTTTAGTAGTTTTTATGAAAAATACAGTCATCGCCTTTTTAATTACATTTGTAGTTATTATAACTGAAGTGTTTAGTCATTTCTACCTACCCTGAGTGCAGCGTTATTTTAGGACTTAATTTAAACCAATTCGTTTTTATTAAATATTTTCTAAAATTTAGTTGAAACTTTTTAAAATTATAACTTAATGGGTTAATTGGGATCTTGGCATTTATAATAAAAACTAAATATATTCCATAAAATAAATAATACTTAATAATAAAAACACAAAAAAAATCCTCTTCCTAAAAAAAAAAATTAACTTGCCCAACAAGCAAGCAGCAGCCAGCACTCAAGCAAGAAATAAGAAAATAAATCATTAAAATCTTAACAAGTTTCTTTCATTTCTATTATACAATAGAAATTCTCTACAATTTCAAATAACTTAAACTTTAAAATGTCTATATGGGAAGAGGTGGTGATGTAAGAATTGAGTCAATAAAAATGCGCGCATGTGCAGTGGTAGTCAAGGTTGCCAATTTAGTAAGTTTACTGTTTCTGTTAGCGTTTTTTATATTTATCTAGCCAGATGATTCAACGATTTTGCTTTGAGAGGATTTTTTTTTTTTACTTTTTGTCAGGGTTGACATTCAATAGCTTTTCATAATAACGGTAGTTGCCGGGCTACCAGAGTTACATTAAGACCGAAATGCAAATTTAAAAGCAGCGATTCAATTAAAGACATGTTTCCTATTATATAACCGTTTTTATGTTGCTATTTTCCCAGTTTGAATTTGAAATATTCTGAACTAAAACCAAAATACCGAAGCCACGATTTATAACGTTCTTCTGCAAATATAACAAAATTTAATGGGTAGAATTTTGAAATGAACCCTGTAATATTAAAAGACACATGGCATTATTGGAATGGCCAACTATCGTTATAATAAAAAGTTAGTGTTTGCCAACCATGCATTTTGTTAATATTTTTTAAATTTTTTCGTAAAGAATTTTCTTTTTTAATTTGTTATACACGATTTTAATGAGGACTAAAAACATATAAAATACACCGCTCGATTTCCTCCATCCTTCCCGATTTCAATCAAACTTTGTATAGAAGTTCTAAGTGATTTTTTAGCAACTTTCTTTTTGGCAACACTGTTTTTTTCAGTTTTGTTCAGTTTGGTCTATAATTTAACCATGAATCGACTTATAAACGAGCAACGCTTGCAGATTATTAAATTTTATTATCAATATCATGCTCGGTTAAGAAAGTGCATTGTGCGGACAGAGAAAAATATAGCAGCTGTATCCGCCAGAGTTGTTGATGACCGTGAATTATCGATTCGGCGCCGTTCGCAGCAATTGGGCCTATGTTACTCCACTACGTGGAAAATTTTGCGGAAGGATTTGGGTGTAAAACCTTTTAAAATACAGCTGGTGCAAGAATCGTAGCCGCACGACCTACCACAACGGCTAACTTTTGGTGAGTTGGCGCTGGCAAAATTGGATGAAGATCCACTTTTGTATCGGAAAATTGTGTTCAGCGACGAAGCTCATTTCTCATTTCACAATTGCCGTATTTCGTGTGAAGAACCAGAAGCATTGCAAGAACTGCTAATGCATCCCGAAAAATGCACTGTGTGGTGTGTGGCCGGTGGCATCATTGGACCGTACTTTTTCAAAGACGACGAAGGCAGGAACGTTACTGTGAATGGCGAGCGCTACCATGCGATGATTACAATTTTTTTTGTCCAAAATGAAAGAGCTTTACTTGGGTGACATGTGGTTTCAACAAGACGGTGCCACATGCCACACAGCACGCGAAGCAATGGCCCAATTGAGAGGCGAGTTCGGTGAACAGTTTATTTAACGTTTGGGGCCGGTCAATTGGCAGGCTAGATCGTACGATTTAACGCCTTTAGACTATTTTTTATGCGGCTATGTTAAGGCTCATGTCTATAGGGACAAGCCCGCAACGGTTGACGCACTGGAAGCCAATATTGAAGAATTTATTCGAGATATACCCGCAGTTGGAGAGAATATGCCAAAGTTGACCCAGCGTATGAACCATTTGAGGCGTAGCCGTGGTCAACATTTACATGAAATTATCTTTAAACATTGAATTATATAGATTTTATACACTTTTATACAAACAATTTTTTTTTTATACATTTCTCTAAATTTTATGTGTTTTTTTTTTTAAATTAAATCCGAAAGATCTTAAAAAATCACCCTTTATAACTATAATATCGCCCAAATTTAGGTTACCTAGTCGCAGCGGATCTTGTAGCCGCACGTTAACATCCATATCTTTTTAACGGTGAAAGCTACGTAATTCGTTGACTCATTTTTGACACAGTGTTTTTCGACCCAGTACTTTTAAACGGCTATATTTTTTTACTAAAAAAAGACAATCAATCCTTAAAATGACTAATGATTATAATCGTGCATAAAAAAATTGTGATTTTTTTTTTTAATTTATTCGAAAATATAAATTTTTTACCTTTTTTTATGGAACTTTTTTAATTTTTTTTTTTTAATATATAATAAAAACCTAATCTTTTATAATTTTGATTGTTATGTTAATGAAAAAATATGAAAATGTATTTTCCTGTTAGAAATTAGTTCATCGATTGTATATCATTTTTAAAAATCTAACCGATCGAACGATGAACTTTTCAAGTACAAAAATGTCTAAAATATTCCAAAATTTATTTTGTTTTCACCTAAAAACATGGTTTTTTATTAAAATACTACTAAAGTTATAAAAATTATATCAGCAGGGCTGTCGTATGGCAATTTTAAAAAATGATCAAAAACTACGATCTTTTTCCAAATAATTCTAAAAATCAGCTACATTAAAAAAAAAAAAAATTTTTATAAATTTTTTTTAATAAATTTTATAAAGATTTGTTCACACAATTAAAATATCGCCAACCGTCTTGGATTTATATGCAATAAAAGTTTCAACTTCGGTTGCCAATTTTTCCACTAGATTGCGCTTTAAGGGAAACAAATTACAACAGTTTTTTAAAGCCTGGTTCTATATATCTGAAAAGTTTGGTTGAAAAATGTCCAGCGGATCCATGACGTGTCATTAATGAGTTAATACCTTGTTTTAAAACTACTGTTGACGTAGTTTAAGTAAAATTTAAAAAAAAAAATAACCTTTTGAAGATAAATGGATTTTTTTTTAAAAATCAGCAGTTCAAACCGCTGTATTTTAAAAAACTGGTTTTAAAAATTTTTAAAAAAAAATATGTTAATTAAAAAAACGACTAAAAATATAACTGAACATTACGATAGTTGTTGGCACCACCATAATTCAATTGGCAACAAATTCTGTGGCCACAACTAAGAATGTTTTCTGGGTGTATTTTTAAAAAATTTGGCAAACCAAGTTTTTTGAACCACGAATTTGTATAAAATACACTTTGCCGTCAAAAAAGTGAATAACTTTTGTGTATTAATAAAACCACTAGTTAACTAGCTTTAAAATTATGTATCTCGTAGCTTCCGCCGTTAAAAATATGAGGGCAATTATGTGCAACTACACCCAAAAAAGTCTCAGTTGTGGCCACCGAATTTGTTGCCAATCGAATTCTGGTGGTTACGACAACTATCTAAATATTATTACGTACCACAAAACTTTTTTGAAATTAAAAAACTTTTGATTTTTCAAGTATTGAATATTCCACTTAATCCAGATTAATAGTCCACTGTCCTAGTCATTGCACCACAATTGCTTTTAATTTTCTTTAAATTATTGGCTGTTTGAACAATTTAGTATTTTATTTTAATTAAAAAAAAAAAAACTTTTTGCTTTTGTCTTTTGCGGGATTTGAACTCGGAGTAATTGGCAACCGCTCTACCCATTTTTTCTACTACATTTAGTATATTCTTTTAGATTTTTTTTCATAACTTTGGATCCGCAAGTGCACTTTATTTAAACCACAGTAGCTTTAAAATAAGGTATTAATGAATCATGTAGCTTTCACTATTAAAAAGATATGGACGTTTATGCGCGACTACCCAGCCAGAAATTGGCGATGCTCAGAAAAATCAAGCACTGGTAAAGCACCTTATTTCTAGTACAATTGGTAGAAATTAAAATTAAAGCACTGACAAAGCCCTTACTTACATTTTCCCAGTGTTGGAAAAATGTGCTTTGCCAGTACTTAATTTATAAAATTTACAACCGTAAAAAAATTAAAACACTGGTAAAGTCCTGATTTAGAACGCTTTGCCAACGTTAATAAAAAGTGCTTTTAAAGCTTTGATTTTAAAATATTTACAATACTTGTAACCCAGTTAAAAGTTATTAAGTCTTCAAAATGTTGTCTTTACTAAAATTTAATATTTTATAGATTAATAGCTTTTTACTTTTATTATAAGTTATTAAAAACTAATTTTTAAAAGTTCACTCTATTTTTCAAAATAATTTTTGGCTGCAATTTCATATAAAGTATCCCTTTTTTGCTCTCTAGTAAAATCCACCCCAAATTAGCGTCTTTGGCCACCGTGCGTCAGAAGAAGGAGTGGAAATTTAAAAAATAATAAAAACGCCATTTTTCAAATTGACGTAAAACCCGTAAAAAAATTGATGATATCCCAAAATCAAATTTTTGTGACGAACTCTAACACTCAGAGAACTTCTGCTATAAATATTTGTAGTTGTTTGAGTTGTAATACAGTCTTTATTTTTCAGTGAAAAAACAGTAATATGCAGAAGAAATTTCAGTTTTGGCAACAGTTGTAGTTTATTTTAATAAACAAACCACATCAAATTACTATATTAGGTTTTTACATTAATTTTTTACAGTAGTTTTGTTTTATTTAAAAAAATAAAACAAATAAATATTTGTTTATTTTTTACTGCAAGTGTGGTCATTTTTACTATAATTGTGGTTCATTTTTTGAACAGTAAAAAACAAATGACAATGTTGCTTGAATTTACGTCTTTTCTTCAAGTGAAATTTCATTAGTTTTTAACTACATTTGCAGAAGTCTTTACCTACTTCATTATAATTATATGTATTGCAGATGTTTAAATTATATTTCATTAAATACTTTTTTAATTTTATTAAAAATAATATATGTCGTGGGATTAAAGTAAATCTAATTTAATTAATTAGATCCAAGTAGATCTAAATTAATCCCATGTGATATTTTGTTATCCATCAGGATCTTAAATTATATATGTTTGGATTCCCAATTTAGAGATCAATTTTGATCTTATTTTTCCAGTGCAGGATCGAGGAGACTCTTGTCCCTCGGGAGGGGTGACTTGAGAACCCTGGTGTCTTACCTGACTGGACACTGCAATCTCAGATACCACCTGCGCAAAAGGGGTCTTTCGGACACGGATGAGTGTAGGTTTTGCGAACTGGTAGCTGAGACATCAGAGCATGTTCTTTGCGAATGTCCGAGGCTATGTGAAAGGCGTGCCAAGTTTCTTGGCAATCGCTTTGTTTCCCCTTCGGACATTATGAAGATTTTGCCTAATAGGATTATTGGCTTTATAGGTAGCTTGAATCTTTAGGGTAACTTTAGGCAGCACAAAAGACCTAAGTTGGTCGCGGTGCATAGTGCCATATAATCTAATCTTATTTAAACTTGGATAAGAATAAATATGGATCTATATCAAATGAGATCTGATTTTGTATTTGAGATATAACTTTTTTGATCTAGTGTGTACTCGTATGTAATTAAGATCAATTTGGAAAAAGCGAAATATTTGAATACATTTTTTTATGGAAAATGTCTACGAAATATTATTTTGTTTTTCAATTCTTAACTAGTTCTGAATTTTTAGTGAACTAGAAAACTCTATTAATATGAAATTCGGTAAAAAATTAAATAAAATTATTTACTTTTAAAAAAAAATCTAATCTAAGATGGTCCAAAAAAACCAATGAATTTAAAACAGCCGGTTTTTGAAACAAAGAACTTTTGCACGTTATAGCAGCTTAAATAAAGTTTAGTTAAGATCTAAGTGTACACTATAAAGATAGTTTTCTTGTAAGTTGCTACAAAATATTAGCGGTAATCACTCTTGATAGAAAACTTTTTCTTGGAGGAAACATTATCGATTTCTTTTTCATTAAAGAGTGAGCGTCTTTTTTAGCAAGTTTGTTTTCAACACTGCCAGCTGATCTTTGTTTACATTTGTTCTAGGCTGAACACGTTTTTCACCAAATGTAATTAAAAGTTAAATAAGCAAAATGCCAAAAACATCAGAAAAAATTAAAATAATTAAATTTATAGATATTTTGTCTCCTCATCTGTCCATTTTTTGTTTGATTTTTCTCTTATTTTCTTTTTTATTATCTTGTGACGCTTAAAATCAGTTGTTCTTCTGTCAAAAAAAGTTTTTCTTGTTTTCTACTACAACTTACTCAAGGTTTGAGTCAAAGAAATTTCCTATCAAGAAAAGGAGAATCGAAGAAAACGAGAAAAAACAAATCCCATACATTTTGTTGTTGTATCTGTCAAAAGTTTTCTTCTTTTCTCGTTTTATTCGATTCTTCTTTACTTTTCTATCAAGAGTTTATTAATTGTTTGTGTTATTATTATTATTGTTTTTTGTGTTATTTAAGAGTTGTCAGAGTTGTATTTTGGACTGAAAACCAATACAAAAATGCGACTCCGCTAAAATAGTTAGAATTAAAATACAAAAACTATAAAAAACACTGAATAATTTCTAAAAAAGTTAAACTATATTTTTTTTAAATTTGAATTTTCAATAAAAGTTAAAATTTTCATAACATTTTGATAAAATATTAAAGTGAATTTTAAATTTAAAAACAGTTAAAAGCATCGAGTAGTATTGATCCAATTTAAAAATATCGAGTAGCATCGAGTATTGAAAAGTAACCGAAATTACCAGCACGAATGCCGACTATTGGATCATCACATTCCGACTACTGAAAAATAAGATGCTTTTACAAAATACATAAATTGGTAAAATTTAATAAACACTTTTTTAAAAACAGTTAATTTCATCTAAAAGAATAAGCCTCATTAAAGTGAAATATCTAGTTTTTATCCGTATGGCATATTCATATGCGTAAGGACATCAGGTAAAAAAAAGAAAAGAAAACGTTAAAATCCAAACTAGGAAGTACATTCATAGATAATAATTATTTAAATAAAAAAATATTACATTTAAAAAAATGTTTAATATTTCTCTAATACCAATTCTATAGATTATAAAATAAGTTCAAATTCGCTAGGGGGACCCTGTCGAGAATTTCGAAAAAAAAAGTTCCCGCTGGATATAGATTTCCTTAAAAATAATAAAATAATTATAAATCAAATTTAAAATCAAAACATTGTAATTTTGTTGTATTAAAGAGTTGGCAACCTTGGTGGCAGTAAAAATAAAAACTGAGGCTAGTGATGATGTTATTTTCTTCATTCTATTTTGAAAATCTTTCATTTGTTATTTTTATTGTTTTCTTCGTTTTGTTTTCTTGGTTTATTAATATTATCGTAAAAATATAACTTTTGTGGGAGAATCGAGAGTATAGAAATAAAAACAAATAAAGATACAACATTATATCATAAAGTATTCGGAACCCTATTGAGAATTGATATAGAATGTCAAACTAGGTCGCCTAACTCTAATTAAAATACAGTATGCTGATATGTTCCAGATTAATTCTGGGACATGTCACAGGAATTCAACTTTTACCTCCTACGGCAGTTCGATTAAATTAACCGTGCCCGATGAAAAAAATTTCGATATAGGTATATATAGTAGGGTGGGGCGATTTGAACATCTTAATGGGCGCTTAGCGTTTCTGATTCTTGGGATTGTACTGAGCAAAAAAGTCAACTAGACCATACGTCTACTGTGAAAATCGAGCTTCCGGATTTTGACTTTTTAGCCGTATTTTGTGAAAGTAACAATGTGTGGGATGGACATATTTCAGGAAGTAGGAGGAGCTTATCCAAGATTATGGTATCAATCTCTATTTTGGAAGATTCTCTAGCAGATTAATGCATCAATCATATTTGTGGGTGGGGTTTAAGGGATTAATTTTTAATTTCAAAATAGGGCTTTTTTGCCGTATTTTGTGAAAGTAACAATGTGTGGGATGGACATATCTCAGGAAGTAGGAGGAGCTTATCCAAGATTATGGTATCAATCTCTTCTTTGGAAGATTCTCTAGCAGATTAATGCATCAATCATATTTGTGGGTGGGGTTTAAGGGATTAATTATTAATTTCAAAATAGGGCTTTTTTGCCGTAAAGTCAAAATCTGGAAGCTCGATTTTCACCGTAAACGTATGGTCTAGTGGACTTTTTTGCTCAGTACAATCCCAAGAATCAGAAACGCGAAGCGCCCATTAAGATTTTTTTCCTTCCACACTAATCGCCCCACCCTAATATATAGTCATATATTTAATTCCATATCACATCATATATCAGGTGATCCGAAAAATGGTATACATAACATTCTCTCATGAGATTCCATGGGATCCGAAAAATGGGTCTATCTAATTTGATCAAGTTATATATAAATTGATACAATTTGATCTTCATAAAATTCTTTATGAATCTGCTCTTCAATTTTGTTTCACATTCCAAATAATATAAAAAACTTAAATATAAATAAATGAATTGGAAAATTAGACATGACTTCATTTTAACTTATACACTGAGTTTCATAGCTATAACGTCATTTTGTATTCCAATTATTTCTTAAACAACTGAACCGATCGCTTAAGTGTCTTCAGAAGATGAACTCAACTCTGTATTAGCTTCCGATTGATGCAACATTGCAAGTTGTTATTGTACGTTGTAGTTTTGGTTTGATTATTAAGTCATTAAGTGTTTACAATTATAATGTAAATAATTTTAAAAAAATTTTAAAAATGTATATAACATTTCTCATAAACTTAACCAAATTTAATTTGAGACATGATTTTTTTTTAACAATCTACTGATTAGATTGAAGACAAATAAATTTGATAGAAAAAAGTTAATTTTACGAGATAAACATCGCATATTATGGGGTTTTCAGTCAAATCCGATTCGGTTCTTTTTTGTTACAAAGCTTTTTACTTTTGGCTTTTACTTTGGGCTTTTAATTGCTTATTTTAAGATTTTTTGACTTTTAATGTTTTTTTTTTTCTAATATTTATTTTACTAACTTTGAATTTTTTTTTTAAAAGTGCAGCTTTTCTAAGTTTTTACTTTTTTACAATTTTCTTTAGCTTAAATACATTGAATTTTGTTTTTTTTTGTGTTATATTTAAAAGTGATAGATTTTTTTTGTGAATTTCCACCATATGTAAAAGTGATCGAATTTTTCTTTCTAATTTGAACGCATATATTGATATAGAATTATATGTGGTACAAAACAGCAGTTCAAGCGGAATGTGCCAATATGCGCTTCAGTGTTTACATATGCCCGTACTGTGATTCCGCTGATGACTTGGAATATACCATACCGTTTTCACAAATTTTGTTATGTTCGCAGTCACCAAATGCAAAAAAAAATTTAAAAATGTTTCTTAAATTTTCCAAATCAGGTATTTACTAGCTTTTTTCTACATTTTTAGCAACATTTTAGGGGTGGCAACCTGCAAGCCTATTTTAAATGGGTTGATTTTAGGTACTTTTAAAAATTTGCACTAAAATTTTACTTTTGCAAATTCAGCACCAAATTTTAGTCAGGAGGGTGCTTGCAAAATAGTTGCTAATGTCGCTAAAATCTTTTGCTGAAAATCGGCGAACTGATTTTTGGCAACAAAATTAAAAGATTCAGCAAAAGTTTTGCTAACACTTAGTTTTTTAGAAATTAAAAATTAATAAAATGTTGGCTGATATTAGTAGACTGAAAAAAAACTCAATAAATTTGTAGAAAAATTATACTTTTGTTAATTTATTTGCTGAAAATCATAAAAAAAATTTGTGATTCCTTTAAAAATAATTTACAATAAGTTACAAAATCTAAAAATGTTCATACACCCACATTGACGACATGAAATAATTTAATATCTGAAAATATATAGCAATAATTATATATAACATAAACAAAATTATCTCTCAACTACCATTGATGTGGTTGTCTAAATGATGGTATCTTCTAAATGAAGAAAAATGAATTAGACAATTCTAGAAACGAAACGAAAAAATAACAAAATAATAATAAGGGAATATAAAAAATAGCCTAAGATGTGTGTCCTTTTTTTTGCTTTAGTCTATCTACCTGAACGTAAATTTGTTTGAAATTTGAAATTGCCAATTTGTCCACACTACATTAATAATCATTATAAAAATTTAGTTTACAAATACACATTTAATCTTTATTAAATTTAAATACTTTATTTTGTGTTTAATTTAATTAATAGACACTTACTTTCACAACACAAAATTTAAGTTGTGTTAATCCAACATTTTGTTTTAAGTATGTAAAAGAGATGTATGTTTTAAGTATGTAAAAGAGATGAATCTGAAAATGAATATGTATTTCGTTTCGATATTTTAAGGTTATAGATTCTTGGGATTGTACTGAGCAAAAAAGTCCACTAAACGATACGTCTACGGTGAAAATCGAGCTCCCAGATTTTGACTTTACGGCAAAAAAAGCCCTATTTTCAAATTAAAAATTAACCCCTTAAACCACACCCACAAATATGATTGATGCATTGATCTGCTAGAGAATCATCCAAAGAAGAGATTGATACCATAATCTTGGATAAGCTCCTCCTACTTCCTGAGATATGTCTATCCCACACATTGTTACTTTCACAAAATACGGCTAAAAAGTCAAAATCTGGAAGCTCGATTTTCACCGTAGACGTATGCTCTAGTGGACTTTTTTGCTCAGTACAATCCCAAGAATCAGAAACGCGAAGCGCCCATTAAGATTTTTTTCCTTCCACACTAATCGCCCCACCCTAATATATAGTCATATATTTAATTCCATATCACATCATATATCAGGTGATCCGAAAAATGGTATACATAACATTCTCTCATGAGATTCCATGGGATCCGAAAAATGGGTCTATCTAATTTGATCAAGTTATACAAAAATTAATACAATTTGATCTTCATAAAATTCTTTATGAATCTGCTCTTCAATTTTGTTTCACATTCCAAATAATATAACAAACTTAAATATAAATCAATGAATTGGAAAATTAGACATGACTTCATTTTAACTTATACACTGAGTTTCATAGCTATAACGTCATTTTGTATTCCAATTATTTCTTAAACAACTGAACCGATCGCTTAAGTGTCTTCAGAAGATGAACTCAACTCTGTATTAGCTTCCGATTGATGCAACATTGCAAGTTGTTATTGTACGTTGTAGTTTTGGTTTGATTATTAAGTCATTAAGTGTTTACAATTATAATGTAAATAATTTAAAAAAATTTTAAAAATGTATATAACATTTCTCATAAACTTAACCAAATTTAATTTGAGACAGGATTTTTTTAACAATCTACTGATTAGATTGAAGACAAATAAATTTGATAGAAAAAAGCTAATTTTACGAGATAAACATCGCATATTATGGGGTTTTCAGTCAAATCCGATTCGGTTCTTTTTTGTTACAAAGCTTTTTACTATTGGCTTTTACTTTGGGCTTTTAATTGCTTATTTTAAGATTTTTTGACTTTTAATGTTTTTTTTCTAATACAATTTTATTTATTTTACTAACTTTGAACTTTTTTTAAAAAGTGCAGCTTTTCTAAGTTTTTACTTTTTTACAATTTTCTTTAGCTTAAATACATTGAATTTTGTTTTTTTTTGTGTTATATTTAAAAGTGATAGATTTTTTTTGTGAATTTCTACCATATGTAAAAGTGATCGAATTTTTCTTTCTAATTTGAACGCATATATTGATATAGAATTATATGTGGTACCATATATAATTATAATATAAAAATTATAGAATTTTTTTGGTTTTTTTGGTTTTATTGTTTTATATGTACTTATATATAATTATACATGGAACTATATATGATCTGATATATAGCTATATCAATTATATATGATGAGATATAAGATATCAACTTATATATAACATAAGATATAACGATATGGGATTATATATAGCGCCATATTAGAAAAAAAAGTTTGTGATGTAAGTATATATGTTTATATATGGCCACATATATAATAAGATACCACTATATCAAGCTATATACGACTATATATAACATTTTTTTCGCCGGGTATCTAATCATTGACATTGTATTTTGACAGCGATTTCGTTAAAATAATAAATAAATTTAACAAATTCTTCTTGCATCCATAAAAATATCTTAAAAATGTAATGCATTGAATAACTTATAAGTGCGGTGGTCTTGGGATTGATTCCCACTAGTATAAAAAAAAACTTTAAAATTAAACGAAAACCTCAAATAAATCTTATAAAATTTATTTGTGGTGGTTGCTTCAAAATTTCGTCTACTTTTTAAGTATAGTGTTTTCAAGAAAATAGCCTTCATTTGTATTAGTCGTTGAAGTGGTCATGAGTAAGTTATGAAATTTTATTTTGTTTTTATTTTTATATTCGCTTTGTGGTTATTGTTTTGAGTTAAAAAATAACTTTGTTAACTCATAAAAATTTATAAAAAATAAAAAAAAAAAAATAAATAATAATAAAATAAGGGAAAGGCTTGTAGGTTGCAACCTTTTAGCTTTATTGCCCATAACTCATCATAAAGTCAAGGAATTGTTGTCATATTCATAGGTTGGCTAGAGAAAATATCAATACACAATCCTGAGCTAAACTCAAACAAATAAGTTTGTAGAAAAGTTAGTCAAACGTTTTGTAAATCAAGTATACTATTTTTCTGCAAATTTTTTGCTAAAATTATGTTTTCAGCAAAAATTTTAGTTATACTCATTCAGCACTTAACTGTGTTGAACTAATATTTTACTAATGTTTTACTAATTTATTTTGCTAAAAAAAATTGTGCTGATACGCACATAATAGTGTGGACGACAACCAGATTGAAAAATATACGCAAAATGAAGTAGATTTCGCGACATGTCAAGATATAGTAGAGAAGAGGAAAATGATACTAAAAAGTACAACTCTTATGAGATATATAAAAATATACCATGGAAGATTTTTACATCTCTTTTACATACTTAAAACAAAATGTTGGATTAACACAACTTAAATTTTGTGTTGTGAAAGTAAGTGTCTATTAATTAAATTAAACACAAAATAAAGTATTTAAATTTAATAAAGATTAAATGTGTATTTGTAAACTAAATTTTTATAATGATTATTAATGTAGTGTGGTCAAATTGGCAATTTCAAATTTCAAACAAATTTACGTTCAGGTAGATAGACTAAAGCAAAAAAATGACACACATCTTAGGCTATTTTTTATATTCCCTTATTATTATTTTGTTATTTTTTCGTTTCGTTTCTAGAATTGTCTAATTCATTTTTCATCCTTTAAAAGATACCATCATTTAGACAACCATTGATGTAAGGAGATGAAAGATAATTTTCTTTATGTTATATATAATTATTTCTATATATTTTCAGATATTAAATTAATCATGTCGTCAATATGGGTGTATGAACATTTTTATATTGTGTAACTTATTGTAAATTATTTTTAAAAGAATCACAAATTTTTTTAAGATTTTCAGCAATTAACAAAAGTATAACTTTTCTACAAATTTTTAGATTTTTTTTAGTCTACTAATATCATCAAAAATTGTTTTAATTTTTAATTTCAAATCCACTAAGTGTTAGCAAAAACTTTGCTGAATCTTCTAATTTTGTTGCCAAAAATCAGTTCGCCGATTTTCAGCAAAAGATTTTACTGACATTAGCAACTATTTTGCAAGCACCCTCCTGACTAAAATTTGTTGCTGACTTTACGACCTTTTTGTTGTGGGTGTAGAAATAATTAGAATTTTCAAAAGTAAAAGTTTTATTGCAAATTTTAAAAAGTACCTAAAATCAACCCATTAAAAATAGGCTTGCAGGTTGCCACCCCCTAAAATGTTGCTAAAAATGTAGAAAAATGCTAGTAAAACACCTGATTTGAAAAAAATTAAGGAACATTTTTAATTTTTTTTTTTTTTGGATTCATTCCAA
Organism: Delia radicum; assembly: GCA_021234595.1. Taxonomy (NCBI): domain Eukaryota; kingdom Metazoa; phylum Arthropoda; class Insecta; order Diptera; family Anthomyiidae; genus Delia; species Delia radicum. Next base: position 164,739,105 of record CM037851.1, on the reverse strand, counting down.
GTCATCAGCGGAATCACAGTACGGGCATATGTAAACACTGAAGCGCATATTGGCACATTTGAACTGCTGTTTTGCATTTGCGGCTTCTTGGATATTAAGCAACAAGTTGAAGAGTAGACTAATATGACAATTGTTGCAAATTAATGTTGTTCAAGCCCTAATAGTGTTTGGTGCACTACACCATGTATACGACCAGCTCCATCTCTTGTTCTTCATTAAAAACCTAAAGAACCTGCATAGCACTGGCAACCTGTAAGCCTTTACCCTATATAATTGTTAATTAATAAAGCCATATGCATGAGTGTAAAAATTGAAATAAATGAGTAAATTTTATATAGACAAAAGCAGTGATTTACTATAATTAACACCAAAAAGTATGCTTTAATATGCTTATTATTTTGTGTAAGGGAATGTTCTCTAAAGTGGCCCTACGGTTTTTGGGTTATATAAATCAAACTAATAATCGGGAGACTATCCTGAAATTTGAATATGTGATAGGGGAGGAAAATATAAGGACACTTATTTTTTCTCAGCGGCCCAATCTTACGTTAAAGGGCTGGCTCAAAATTGTTACTTTTTTGTATGGAAACAAGTCTGAAATTAACGAATTTCATATTTATCTGATACCCATTTTGCGTGTGCAGTAACTTAGGGTTGCCATTTATTTTAATATTTTTAATATACAGTGAGAGAATTATCTTCCCTTCAGTAATGAAAATTTCACTGAAACCATTGAAACTTTTCATTAAATTCAATGTTTATAAAATGTTTGTAGAATTAATGAAAATCTTCATAGAACTTATGAATCATTCCGACAATGAAGCGTTTATGGAATTTATGAAACAGTTTCATAAAGTTTTTTAATATTGAGAAGTTGTTTGAATTAATAAAACTCTTCATACATGTTTTGAATAATGTATTGGAACTAAGTCAATAAACCGTTTCAAATAATTTTTTTAAACAATTCCATAGAAGTCCAAAATTAATAAAAGGGCTATATTTAAAGCACTTTATAAACACTTGAGAATTAAATCTAAAAACTTAAGTTTGAAATGTATGAAAATTAATGAAATTATAAAATTTTTATGAAAAAAAAAAAAAATTTAAGTCTTTGAACTAATTTCATAGCTCTAAAGACAATGATCATTAAATTTATGAAGAGATAATTTATGAAATCGAATGAATTTTTTTTATGCAACTATAATTTTATTATTTCGTAATATTTATTTCTTAATATTAAAAAAATTTCTTGGATATAATGAAATTCTTCATTGAATATACGAAAAAAAAACTCTATGAAATTGTTTCATAATTATCATGAAGGATAATTCTCTAAGTGTAGGCAAAAAATTTCTTCGGGAAAAGTCACATAAAAGACGAATAGTAGCAAACGTCAGAAATAGGTCCGACAACCCCTCTAGTAAATAAAATAGTTAGTCGAAAAGTTAGTAAAACGTATTGTAAATCAAGTATACTATTTTTCAGCAAATTTTTTGCTGAAATTGAGTTTTTAGCTAAAATTTTAGTTACACTTATTCAGCACTTAACTGATTTTAACTAATGTTTTACTAATAGTTTACTAATGTTTTACTAATTTGTCATCTTGATTACAAACAAACAAATTTTGATTTATTTTGATACCTTAAATATATGGAGTCTGTGACAAATCTTACTCAATAAAATTCGAAATTCAACTATGTTTAGCACATATTTTCTAATCAATACCAAACAAGTTATAGTAAATTGAAGTATGTTTTCCTAAAAATTACGATTTAAATGATGCCTGTAAAAATATACTTTTTATATTTTCTTCATAGTAAATTCATACAAAAGTAATTTTAATATAAAAAGTTATGAAAATTGTTTTCCATCAATTTTTCAAATCTTCTACCATAAAATTATGCTAACGAAAAATTAGATTTTCTTCCTCGGTAAATATTGTTTTTTTTTTTATCTAGCGTTTTAAATTTATTATATGTACACTCAAAAAAATAAGTTAGTAGAAAAGTTAGTAAAAAATCTTGTAAATCAGGTATACTATTTTTCAGCAAATTTTTTGCTAAAATTATGTTTTAAACTAAAATTTTAGTTATACTTATTCAGCACTTGTTTTGAACTAATGTTTTACTAATATTTTACTAATGTTTTACTAATTTATTTTGCTAAAAAATTGTGTTGATTAGCACATCAATAGTGTGAAAAGACTGAAAGATATACTCAGAATGAATTAGATGTCACGTTGTAGTAGTGACGAGGAAAATTATACTAAAAGTACAACTCTAGTAAGACATAATATAAAAAAATCAACCATGGACGATTTTTGTATCTGTTTTTCATACATAAAACAAAATTGTGGAGTAAAACAACTTAAATTTTGCGTCATCGCCGGCTTGTGAAAGTAATTGTCTATTAATTAAATAAAAGACAAAATAAAATATTTAAATTTTATAAAGATTAAATGTGTATATGTAAACTAAATGTTTATATATATTAATAATCTTGTGTGATCAAATACCAAACAAATTTGCAATAGGTAGACAGACTAAAGCGAAAGACAAAGACATACATCTTAGGTAGATTTTTCTGATTCCTTTTTCTTATTGCAAAAAAGGGTTGTATATGTTATATTTTATTTTTTCGTTTCGTTTCCGTAATTCTCTGCGGCATTTGCGTTCCTTCAAAAGATAGCATCATTTAGACAATAATTGATGTAAGTAGTATATAATTATTCAGTTCGCTGATTTTCAGCAAAAGATTTTGCTGACATTAGCAATTTTTTTGCAAGCACCCTCCTGACTTAAATTTTGCTGATTTTACTAACTTTTTTATTTGAGTGTATGTTTCAACTTAATTTTCATAAAAAGCATAAGTTTTTAGATTTAACATTATTTTTCAAAATTAATATTTATATGTTTTAAAAAGGAATTACAAGTAAAGGGTCCGCCAAATAACTTTTTTTTTTTAACTCCTGAACCAATTGGACTTTGTATTGCGTCATACCAAGGTGTTTATGCAAAATTCGTCTCAATGATGTCTCCGAAATGTTCAATTGTTGAGAACGACGGTGAATTGATGCTTCACGCATACTTTCTGCCACAGCAGCAATATTCTTTCACTTTTTTCACAAGATAACGAACATACGGACCATATTCGTTCAGCGGAAGGATAAAACTAATTATCTGTCAAATCAGACATGAGCTAAGTGTTACCATTCACGAAATAAGCACTAGTTGAAAAAAAAAACGTTAGATGGCGGACCCTTTAGTACCCAACTGGATTAAAATAAAAAGTACTATTCTCTAAAACATTTAAAAAAAAAATTTTTATTTTTTTTATTAACAAATTTATTAGATAAAATTTTATCAAATTATATATAAGTTGATCATATTTGATAGACCCATTTTTCGGATGAAACTATAGGAGATTAGATCAAATGAGATCAGCTTATGTATGCCATTTTTCGGATCAGATGAGATGTGATGTGATTTTTAGTTATATGTGATACTATATATAATCATATATGATTATATATGAACTTTTTTCGTCGGGTGCAAATTCCAGTTGGTTTTGTATAAAATAATACAACTATTATAACAGCTATTTAAAAAAAAACAACTGAAGAAAATTACTGTATTTGCTAACAGTTGCCTGAAGCAGTTATTCTAAAATACAATAAACAACTACGAAAACAGTAATTTTGGTAGTTTAAAAAAAAAATATATTATGTCGAGTTTTTAAAAATTGTCATTACGTTTATATATAGTATTATTTATATGTTTATATTTAGTATTATTGATATGCTTGCAAATGGTAGTTAGAAAATTTCATTGTACCTCCAATGCATAAAAATGTTAATTTTAAAATATCAAAAAAAATAACAGTTAAAAACTCGGAAACGTGAAACTATGCGGTTACCAAACGTTTCCTTCAATAAATCAATGGTGGCACGAGCTGTGTGACATGTTGCGCCGTCTTGTTAAAACCACAGCTCCTGCACATCATGGTTGTTCAATTGGTGAACGAAAAAGTCAGTAATCATTGCTCTAAAGCGGTCACTATTGACGGATATACTGATAGGGGTCTTCCTCTACGCTACGTTCTACAGCAGCAATGACTTCTTCTGTACGCACTGTACGACGTCTCTGTGGATGCATATTATCATTTAGAGTAAACGTGGTGCGAAAACGTTCCATAGTTAATCGAATTAATTGTTCTAATGGACGATTATGTTCACCGTGAAATGGATGTAGTGCGCGATACGTATTTCGAACAGAACCATGATTTTCAAAATAAATTTTGCACAATTTGGAAGCGTTGTTCAGGTGTCAGTCTATTCATGTTGAAATGCCAAACCAAACTAAACATAAATCACTTGACAGCTGACAAAATGGCGGCCAGTTAAAAAAGTGTTGCCAACTTAAAGTTCTATTTATTTTGTTATTTTCTATTAAAATTTAATGTATTTTAATTTTATCTTCTGCTTATTTTACTGTTAAAATTTTAAATAAATAAACATTTTATTAAATTATTATTCAAAAACATGATCAAAATTAATTTAAACTTTTAGATTTCTGCAACATGTTTTCATTAGCTCGATGCGAGTTTACGAACAAATAAAAAGAGGGCAGGTTAAGAGAGATTGAGGTGGATAGAAACCAACTGGTAAATACTATAAAACTCATATAATTTCTTTTACAAAATATTAACAAAACTTTTGCACAATTTAACAATTAATAAAACATATTTACACTTTACACTCAAAATCCATCCCATTCATTTACAATAAATATGATGCTATAAACTTATTTATCGTTACATAACTTAACTGCATGCAGTGGCGTACATAGGATTTTGATTCGTATATTATTTCTTTAAAAAAGGGTAAAAGTTAAACCCTTAAACGTGAAATTGTTAACGGCCAGTTTCACGTTTAAGGGTTTAAAAGTTTCACATTCTTATTTATTTCGTCAGGTCTATCACATATTTAAATTTTTATGGCAATCGAAGCACATCAATCAGCGGCGCTGATTGACTGTTATTTATATAATTATTTGACTGTTATTTATAATTTAGCTTTCAACCTCCGGATATTTACAAAAATAAAGCAAATCAAACATATAAGCTAGGTTGATACTAGTATTTCGATCTGGCTAAAGATCTCATCACAACCTAAAATTTTAGAAAAGCTAAAGCCACCAAAATAGGCAGAGCTTTAACAAAAAACCAATTAATAAATTTTGCTCCATTCTTGTCTTCTTAGTAATCAACTGTATTTACTTTATTCAGACTGTTCAAACCCGTAACCGAAATTCAGAACTATAAAAAGTTGTACCGGCAAATGTTTGTTAATAAAATTAATTAATAAAATTCGTTGTCGGTTTAGCTAAACGAAGTTTAACTGACATTCCAAAAACTACGCATTAAATGTTAAGCTTACCTTAAGAAATAACGCTTTAAAATTAGCAATAAAGTGAATTGACATCATCAAATTTTAAATATATAAAGTCTGCTGGCAATTTTAAGGTAAAATGGGGAAAAAGGGCATTTTATAGAAAAAAGTCTAAAAAATATTGAAGAAGAAGGTATAAAATGACATTTTATGACAAGGTGGAGCAAAAAAAAAGGATTTTAGGAAAATAATTGAAAAAATGTCAAATGCTACAGTTTGTGGAAAATGCCAAAACCCTACTAATAATACATGTATTCGAACATAATTAGATTAACGATATATAATTGTATATAACATATACGATTATATATCGGTCGATATGTAATAAAATGTAATTATATGCGGCATTGTATTTAAAAATTTAGTGGAAAACATTCGTATATATAAACAAACATAAACATATGTATTCACATATAATAGCATGCAATAACATATATATTTCTTCACTCAAAAAAATAACTTAGTAGGAAAGTTAGTAAAACGTTTTGTAAATAAAGTATACTATTTTTCAGCAAATTTTCTTCTGAAATTATGTTTTCAGCTAAAATTTTAGTTATACTTATTCAGCACTAAACTGTTTTGAACTAATGTTTTACTAATATTTTACTAATGTTTTACTAATTTATTTTGCTAAAAAAAATTGTGCTGATAAGCACACATTAAAAGTGTGTACGACAACCAGATTGAAAGTTATACGCAGAATGAAGTTGATGTCGCGCCATGTCAAGATATAGTAGAGACGACCAATATGATATTAAAAAGTACAACTCTTGTAAGACATATAAAAAAATCAACCATGGAAGTTTTTTGCATTTGTTTTTCATACAGAATAAGAAAACAGAAGTCAACAATGTGTATAGTATACATATAAATTGCGGATTAAAAATCTTAAATTTTGTGTTGTCACCGTCTTGTCAAAGTAATTGTCTATTAATTCAATTAAAGACAAAATAAAATATTTAAATTTTATAAAGACTAAATATGTTTTTTAAACTAAATGATTATAGTGACTAATAAAATAGTGTGAGTAAATAGCAAACAAATATACGTTCAGGTAGGCATACTAAAGCGAAAGACAAGGACACACATCTTACGTAATTTTGTATGTTTCCTTTTTCTTATTGCCAAAAAATGGTTGTATATTTCATATTTTGTTATTTCGTTTTGTTTCGTTTCTAGAAAGATGCCATCATTTATACTACACTCACAAGAACTTTTCCATAAAAAATCAACAGTTGTTTAAAAGTTTAATCGGTAAAATTGTTTCAATAGAATATACAGTTAAATTACCAAAGAAATATATTTTTTACCGTTCTGTCTGTTATTTAACAAACAAAAAAATAAACAAAAAAACGGACTTTCCGTAATAGATAAAATATTCAGTTAAAATTTTCTATTCAAAACAAAAAGTCGTTATATTCTATTGAGTATGGAAATAAACGAAAACAATCTATTGTTTTTATGGATTTTGTCGATTAATATTCAACAATTGAAAATAAACTAAAAAATACAATTGTTTTAAACGAAAAGTAAGTAGTCCTGTTTTTAACTGATTTTCAGTTAATTCAATGTTTATATTCAGTAGTCTTTACGGAAAAAATATTGTGAGTGTACCTTTGATGTAAGTAGTTGGAAAATAATTTGTTTATGTTATATAAAATTATTTCTATATATTTGCAGATATTAAATAGTTTCAGTTTTATATTTTGTAACGTATTGTAAATTACTTTTAAAAGAATAATAATTTTTTTTTAAGATTTCCAGCAAATAAATTAACGAAAATATAATTTTTTAAGTTTCTTTCAGTCTACTAATATTCAGCAATAATTTTATTAACTTTTAGCAAGGATTTTTTTTTTAATTTTGAATCAACTAAGTGTTAGCAAACCTTTTGCTGAATCTACTAATTTTGTTGCTCGCTCGCTCAGCTCGCTAATATTCAGCACAAGATTTTGATGACATTAGCATTTTTATATCTTTTATATTATCCTATTACTAATTAGCAAAAAAAAAATCTGCTTATTTAGCATTTTTTTTGCAACGTATTTTTTTTGCTATTTTTACGGGTTTAATTCTATGACTGTAACATTATATAATTTTGTTATGCTTAATAAAATTGTTAGCCCACAAAATGTTACAAATTCATAAAACCAAAAAAAAAAAAAAAAAAAATCATTTCAAGGGGAGCCCGGCACCCTGTGTACACCACTGACTGCATGCCACTATTAAACACCGTTATGTGCAACATCATTTCATACATGTTGGCTTAGTTTGTGTGGCATCCTTTTAAATACCATCAAAATCCATTTATTTCCTAAAAGCTTAAAAACGAAGTCATACAAATTTTTTAAATGTAGCATCAACAGAAATCCACTATATTCCCCAACCGCATTTTCAAATCCAGTACGAATGTCTTGGGTTAATTTTTGTTTTGCCACTTTTTCGTGTTGTTGCAGTTGTTTAGGATGTAACCAGTTTTTCCTTTCATGTTTTCAGGTCATTGGTTTCTGTTTCTGTTTATTTTGATTTTTTTGCGGAATACCGAAATTGTGTTATCGTTGCAGTTTCTACTAACTGCGCATAGTTGTGGATAAATTTTTAAATTCTTGTTTCCTGACTTTATTTGACATTTCGGTTGGTTATGTTTACTTTTTGTTGTTGTAGAGTTGTTAGTTTTTTGGTTTATTTTTCCTTTCCATGGTCTAATGTAATATTTGTCTGTGGTGTTGTCTTCTATCGAAATGTCAATAGACGACTGCTTGGATTCATTTTGTTTTAGCATGCAAATGTACAAAACATGTTTTTTTTTAGGTTTTAAAATAAATATTTCCGTGTGGCAGCATTGTCACATACTAACAAATTGTGTGTGTTTAAGATAATTTTTGCATAATATAGATAATTGTTAAGAGTCGCGATTAAAAAAAATTATAAAGAGCTTTTTGTAATTTTATCTAATTGTATAGGAACCCATAATTAATTATATGAAATTTCATCCGAAAAATGGCCTGATTAAATTGTATCAAATTACATCTTATTGTATCATATCTGATTAAATTGGATACAATTAGAAGTAATGTGATGCAATTTTGTCCGAATTTGGTTCTCATCTAATTTTATAAAATTATACGTTACTTTATCTAATTTAATATGTATAATACACAGAGAGAATTATCTTCACTTTCGCAATGAATTTCTTCATAGCTTTAATGAAAATTGTCCCTGGAACTCGTCCATTAAAACTTTTCATAGAATCTACACTTAGGCAATTTCTGCTGTAAATATTTGTAGTTGTTTGAGATGTAATACAGTAATCTTTAATTTTTAGTGAATAAACAGCCAGTTGTAGAATAAATTTAATTTTTTTATTAATTAATAATCATATAATTACAAATTATATACTATTACCCTAACCGAGCACTAGCTACTATGGCCTTCGGCGCGTTGTAGCGAAAACAGACCAGTGCGTCTGGTGGGAATCGAACCAACGACCCCCGCACTGATAAGACAGCACGCTACCAACTAGCCTACCGGGGCGCACAGAATCAATTTAATTTTTGACTACATAAGTAATTCATTTAAAAAAACAAACCACATCAAGTTACTGTATTATGATTTTACTTTTATTTTAATAAAACAAATAAAAGTTTGTTTATTTTTTACTGCATATGTAGTTCATTTTTACTACAATTGTGGTTCAATTTGTGAACATTAAAAACCAAATGGCAATGTTAGTTGAATTTATGAAATGTAAGTCGTCCTTTCTTTAAGTGAACTTTCATTTGTTTTTAACCACATTTGCAGTAGTCTTTACCTACATACCATTCTAAGTGTACGAAACAGGTTTCAATAAAGTCAATGGTTATAGAATTAATGAAAATCTTCATCCCGACAATGAAGCGTTTATACAATTTATGAAACAGTTTAATAATAGTTTTTAATATTAAAAAGCTCTTTGAATTAATAAAACTATTCATGTATGTCTTGGAAAATATATTGGAACCTAGCCAGTGAACAGCTTTATATGATTTTTTTTAAACAATTTCATAGAAGTCCAAAGTTAATAAATAAAATAATAATAACAAAGTACTTTCTAAATATGGTAAATCTTAAAATTATAATTTTGGAATGTACACTGCGTTGCATATCTATAATTTCAAATGATTTTTGGTACTTCTTCGAATATTACAATAATTTTTCTAAAACTTATAAATGTTTTTAAGAATGTGATAAATGATCTCTTAGGACAAGTTTTTACGATGTTGATTATCTTTAAACTTAGATTAACGAAGTTTATAAATGGAGTACTCCTAAAATGTGGTTTATTTTGCTTTATAGTAATAAATTCTAAATAAGACCAAAAGCGTTACCGGTTCAACTAATCCAAGCATGACTGACATCACAAAAAATAGGCCTTAGTGTGTAAAATTAAAGAGATTACTTAATTGATTTAAGAGAAAAATTAATAATATTTTGTTAGTGTTTCAAAACTATAATTACATATAACGGCAAACAAAGAAGATTAGTAAATAAAAAAAATTAAAGAATTATTTTAGTTTTTTATGCAATTTTAATCAATTTGCAATAATTTCCCGCGTGGTTCATATCTAAGTGATTTTGGAAAAGAGCAAATTTCAGCATATTGAAAAAGTAGCTTAAATTTTCGGGAAATTGCTAGAAAAATAAACCATTCACATGTGGTTGTCACAAGTTTTGCAAATAATTGGAGTGGTTATGGTAAAAATAAAACTGGCGGTGTGAAAAAAGCTTTCTGATTGGGAGAGGCGTAAAAAAATCAACTGTGACAGTAACACAATTAAGAGTCTCAATTAGATAATCGATGAATGTAAGGTAAATGTGTCCAAATCAAAAATAAGTAGGATCTTCAAGGATTCCCAGAGAATTATTTGCCAAAAGCTGATGTCTGTACCAAAGGTATTACTCGGGCCCAAAACTGCTCGACTTGAATTCGCTAAAAGGAATTTACAGAACAACTGGAGAAAGGTAAGTCAATAATCGCTGATGTTGGTTGGACTGTTTAAACATAAATTTATTTTATAGGTGATTTTTTCTGATAAGAAAATGTTCAATATTGATGTTCCAGATGGTTTTAACAGATATTTGATAGATCTACGTAAGGAACCACGATATTTTTCTAAAGGAAATTTCGGAGGTCAGAATGAAATCTTCTGAGTTCATTACAGTTTTAGAAAAGAATTTGCAGCCATTTATTGAAAATAGCAACGAAGAAGAATTCAATTTCCAACAAGACAATGCCTCAGTAAAAATATTAAAGATAAGAGAATTGGAATTTCCTGCATGTTCTCCGGATCAAAAACCCCATTGTGAATATTTTGGGAGTAATAACCCGTCAAGGGCGCTGTGGTGTAATGATTAGCGCTTTGGACTGTTACACAGATGGTCCCGGGTTCGATTCCCGGCGACGGCAACATCAATTTAAAAAAATAATATGTATGAGTTTTCTCTTCCTCATATGTATCGCAGCGCTCACCTTGGTGTTCCCGTTTTGAGTTATGACGTTATTGAAGTAAATGAGCGATATGTAATTTGAAACGAAAAATTTTATTTATAGTTACCTTGTTTGTGTGATAACTAGAAATGTCACAAATAGTGCATTCGAATACCGAATCTTTGCCGAATTGTTATTATATTCATTTTCATATAAACTTGATATAAAAGTACAATGCAGTTTAGATATATACGAAATTAAACTTAACCGTAATACTTTTTAGGTTTAAAAATCAATATAAGCTACCTTGTTTGACATTTTAAAGAGAAAAGTATTGTGGAAAACTAGATTTTTCTAAATTTTTAATCTATTTAATTTCAACTGAATAATATGCCGAATAGTAACCGAATATTCGTGACATCTCTAGTTATTTAACGTATTTTGTGTTTAATACATGCCATTGTGGACATATTATTTTTACAGTCTTTTTACGAGGCTTTATTTTAACAATTTAACTCCGAAGATTTGTTGACTAAAATGATTTTCTTAAATAGCACTTGATAACAAAAATTAGGAACGATACTACAGATACTTAAGCGGAGTCGAGAATTTTATTTCTTTGGAGGAGCCTCCAAAGAAGGAGCTTTGCCGCCTCCAAAGGGGGCGTGTCTGACAAAAATAAAATTCGCAACTTAGCTGAATCGTTCCCAAACCTTTAAAAAAAATCCGTGAGGGATAATTTTAATTGGTCGCAAAAAATTGCGCCACCTAGATTTCGTTTTTGTTATAAAAAAAGTATTTAGGCCATCTAGAAAAAGAATCCGTTTTCAGATTGGGGTAAGACGCAAAATTTTATTTAAATCGACTCAGGTGCCCTGTGATGGATAGATAAATGATGCAACAGAGTACTTTCGTGTGTGGACGCAAAAGTACTTGCGACTGGCATCGGAATCAGACAACGGATTTCCACATCTTCCTAGTTTCAAAAGAACCTGGACTGATTCAACTGTTGTCAGAGTTTCGGGTGTGTTTTTAAAATGTTCAGTAGCAGCAACCAGGCGAATTTGTTGTGACAATTTCTTTGACTGCACATTGCTGACACGTCTACCTTGTGTAACAGATTTTCTTGTAAATATTTATTTCATTTTGATTAAATCAATTGAATTTAAATTGTGACAATGGAAAATTATGATTACCTTAATTAAAATTTAATGGATAATACCTGCAATGAATGGTTTCAATTTTTACGGACGAATATGTTTTACTTTATAAAATAGCTTTTAAGATACAAATTAAAAACTTCCAGGGTTTTCAAGTTAAAATATATTTTTGATCTTATATATAAAACGCAACTAAAAATTTACGAAAACTCAAATATGTATGATGAAATGTTCTTAATGTTGAATTTCAGCTTGAATGAATATTAAACTAATGACAAAAACGAAGCACAGCTTAAATCTAAACTAATTTTTAATAAACTCTCTAATTTAAAATTTCATACTTTGGGATTATAAATAGTCAAACAAATTTTGATATTTTAATTAAAGTTTTGACCAACTCTTAAGAAATTAACCTGTTAACTGGTTTAGCAACATATGTTGCGGCACTCAAAAATCATGTTTTTTTTGAAGGAAGGCAAAAATAAAAATTAGCATTCGATATAACACAAGAGTAAAAAACAAAAGCGATAATTTGGTGGGGTGGAATTGATATGCTATGGCACCGGCTGTACGATTCTGTCGATGGATCTCAACATTGATACCAAAACCGATAATTTTGGGGCGCAGAATTCAGTGGTACACTCCGTTTAAATAGGTTAGGTCAAAAAAAAAAGATACTTAAATTTTAAGCATGCATCAACTCAAGTGATTTTTGAGTGTATTTTAAGTAAAAGACATAATTTTTTTTTTTAATTTATTTGTTGTTTATTTGCCTAAACTTAAGTCTAACAATGATGGACGTCCATTTTAAGGAGGATACAATTCATTTATATACAAACCGAAACGTCAGCCTAATAACGTTTGACTTATACTGACATCTGTTAGTTCAGTGTCATATGGTTCGAATCTTCAAATTTCATTAGAAAACATAGTCTCAAAATAAACGGTTATCTTTGCTAGCTTTGATTTTCGATATATAAACCATAAAAAAGTAGTGTCAAGAGATTTCGATGTCTTTTACTTAAAATACACTCAAAAATTCGCTTGAGTTAAAGCAAACTCAAAATTGAAATATCGTTTTATTTTGACCTAACGTTTACGTGTCCCAGAATTTTGGTGTGTCATTTCAGAAGTTGTAATTTTACGTACAGTATATTGATCGGGACACGGTAAATGACGCTATCAATACTTACCGGTTGAATATCGTTCTGAGTCGGACCAAATTTGGAATTTCACATATTGAAATGGGAATATCTCGGGAACTATTAGAGATAACCCACACATGTAAGCATGGTTTCTGTTAGTGTCTACTAGCAGATTACAAATATGTTAATTTCTTGAAAATCGGATTAGAAACCAAAAAATGGCGAGCACTCAAAATTTTATATGCAAATAGTTCCTTAGTTTTGGGTGGTCATATTGCCTCCCCGGGGTGTTCGAAGGGTTCAAAATAAATTTTTAAGCTCGATATTACGTCACTTATGCCTGTTTCAAATTTAATTGCAATAGGACCACTAACTAAGACGTGGCCGTATTATATGCAAACATTTTGTGATATATCCCACTGTTCAGTGGCCAGTACTCTTGTTGTATTTTTCGAGTTGGGCAGTGTTATTGTTGTCGTACTTTTATTTTTGTAAGTTTAATTTGTTTAAAATTCATAACAAAATTAATAAAAAAAAATACTTTCTCTGTAAATTTTAATAGCAAGATATCTTTCTCTGCTTTTGCGGCAGCATATGCGTCAGAGCCTGAAAAATAATTGAGCACATACAAAGGGACTTTAAAAACGAACCAGTTAACAGGTTAAACACAAATATGCCGACAAAATGTCAACCAAAATGTGGTCAATCACAAAATACTATTTTGATTCTTATACATATGTATAAAAAAAAAAACTTCCGTGATTTGACGACTCAATTGTGTTTAATTTCTTAAGTAACCCTCAAAATCTGAAATGAACGACTTAAAATACACTTTTGTGAAGGCAGCAACTATTAAGGCAAATTTTGTTTAAAAATAACAACACTACTATTTATGTAAATAATGTAAATGGTGTAAAAATTGATTTTGTGTTACATACAAAAGTTATTAAAAAAGTTGGCCATACGAGTACCAAACATTTCAATTGAAGCCTTTTCCAAACTGAATTCTGTAAAAAGTGAATTGTGTACAAGGAGTAAAGTAAAGTTTTTTTTATTTTAAGAAAAAGAAAAAAATAAAAAAACGAAGAAAAAACAACAAGTTGCGTGTAAATTGTGTAGAAAATTTAATTTTAAAATAAGAAAAATTAACAAATTGAACAAAAATTAAAACAAAAGTCATAATCAGGGATCGGAAGTTCAAGCAAATGCATGTTTTTTCCTTAAGTCTGAGAAAAGGGTACACAAAATATATTTTTTTGGAATCAAAGAATTTGCTTGAAAATGGCATCGATTTGTTAGTGCATATTTCGCTTTAAATGCTTATTTTTGCATATTTCGCTTTAAATACATATTTTGTTGCATATTTTTGCTTATTTTGCTTAAAAAGCATATTTTTATTGCATAGTTATTTTTACTTATGTTGCATACTTTTAAGAATTCCTTTTATTACTATTTTATAATTCACCAACGAGCATATGCACTAAACAGGATCTAATCTGCTCAAGCCCTTTTTAGTATTCTCTTAAATTGTATATGCAAACTAGAATTAAGAGATACAGGTTATAGAGATTTTTTAAATGCGTATTTTTCAATATAAATAATTAGAAATTTGTGCTAATTCTGCAAAATGTGTGCAGAGAACATATTAAACAATACAAATTAACTTTATACCGCATTTATACCACAATAAAGAACTAGTAGTTTTTAAAATCCATAAAATTTTTAAATAAAAATTAAAAATTTTCAAAAACTACCATTTGCTGGTTGTTGTATGAATGGGTTATTAAAAAGTAATTAAAGTTCTTTCAAAACATGATAATAATTAATTTTATAAAATAAAAGTGGGAAATAGTGGAAATTAGATTACATATGATTTTCTAACAATTGTGAATTGTTGTGGTGTTTGTCTCAGCTATCTTCTGCAATTACAATTAAAGGTAAAAATCGACGCCGCACAGTGGTACATTTTCAGAGAAGGCGGCCAAAATTCTATAACTTTTGAAGGACTCAACGTATTTCAACGCGGTTTTTTTTTGTTGGAGAGCTGACGTTTTTATCTTTTATTTAAGATATCGACTGAAAAGAACGGTCAATGAAATAAATATATATTAAGGGTTAAACTACTATATTACATGTTTTTGCCAAATTTTAGTGCGATACTTAAATTATTTGACAACTGGAGTGCAACTTATCATAAAAGTAGGCAGTGTAAAGCGCTAACGGCTTTGTATATTTTTACATTCGTGCACCCAAAAAAATAAGTTAGTAAAATACGTATTTTTTTTTTTTTTTGCTGCAACTGAAAAACAAAAGCAACAAAAAATATTTAACTTTTATTTAATTTATGAAAGCAGTTGACTTGTTTTTTTTTATATTTGATTTTATATTGTTTAAATATATTCATTAGAGTTAGTAAAGAAAATTGGATTTTTGGATATTATCTCTTTTAAAAACTCCAAATTGTTTACTTGCCTCTAGGCGACTGAAATCGCAGATTTTAAATGACCTTTGAAAAATATCCAAAACTGTTGCAAATATGCAAAATCGAGCTTGACTCTTCGTATCAACAGGAAAAATCAAGTAAATACGTTTTTTTGACGTTTTTCCTATGTGACATACAGTCATAACAGAGGCCGAAAAAGTCGCGTTTTTCGAGAAAAAATTTAATATTTTTTTAGAACGCAAAATGGAACTGCATTTCCCTCTGAGAAAGATGCAGCAATTTTTTTTTAAATATATGAAGCTTTTTCACATTGTGAAGAAAACTTCATCAGTTTATTGAAAAAGTGTCATTAAAACTCGTCCAAATAATTCCCTCAGTGTAATTTTTAATATATTTAAAAATTACAAAGAACAATTATTTAAGGTTAAATAACTTTTTAATGGGTTGTAATAAAAAAAAAGTTGCTGCGTCTTTCTCAAAAAAAAGTAAAAATGCAATCGCAATGATCATTAGCGACAAGGTTTTGAGTTTAAAAAAATTTACTACCAACATGGCAACAATAATTGAAATAGATCCATTCCAGCTAATAGAAAATGATGTTTATGGATTTCAAAGATATTCGTAAAAATCGAATCATTGCCATAACCAAGTTCACAAGGGGATATTTTTGTTTTGGTTTTTTTTTTCATTCACTAAGATGTCCTTAACAAGTTACTAAAATTGAAATGTTAATATCTTTTATTTTGTTGAAGGAATTTTTTAAAATTTGAAATTGGAGATTTGAGAAACACCCCAAACTGTTGTCCCTTTTTGACATCGCCTTAGGGTAGTTTAACGATATTCGAAATAAAAAATTTCTTCTATTACTCAAAACTTGGAGTCATTAGAAAAAATAAATTACACTGCTGAAATTAATTCAAAAATCTTTAAGATGTGTGCGCAAATTTTTAACGTCATGTAATAATTGGCACATTTTTTACTAGGACATTAATTATTACTGGGACACTTATTAAACCATTTTAAATTTCTATACCTTTTTGATTACATAACTTGATCTTTATATCGATTAATTTTTCTTCTGATACAACAATATTACAGTATTTTTTTAAATTAGCAGAAACATAAAAAATAGATATTTTTCCCACATAAACTCATATGTCAGTTGAACTGAACTTTGACCCCTAGGATCCACGGCTTACAGTTATTCGAATTAGCTCAAATTTTCACCATATTAGTTTTAGACCAAGTGTCACTATAATCCGGGCAGTCCTAAGAAATAGTCGAACTTTTTTTTTTTTTTCAATGCCACCCTAATATACAGCTATTTTAGTGGTTATTATTCAAAATATTATCAAAAAATTACTGTAGCTGCTAAAAGGTATGGAAAGGTCTGAAGTGTTTGGTATGTACTTTTAGAGGAGAGTACCACCTTTCCGGTAATATAAAATTTTTTTTGTACACTTTTATACAAAATTAGTTATACTCTACCAAAGTCGAAAATTTGTGTTAAAAAGCTATCCCAATCTTGACATTATATAAAAATTACGGAGCAATGTAGTATCAAAAAGTTTTTACCTTATGTTAGCTAATATAATAAGTAATTAAAAAAAAAAATACCCGAAGTTAATATCTTTCACAACCAAAAAAATATGGGACTTTAAAATGCGGAAAATTTAACAAAAATGTTAAATTTACAAAAACACAAAAATATTATATTTTGAATGACCCTAATCGGTGTGAGATATCAAACATTTCACATATATTTTTTGGCTCCATAGGTTCTAAGGTGTTCTCTTTTAAATGAGCTAAATTGTTTTAAAATCGGTTACAAAAAATAAATTGAATTTTGGCCGCCTTCTCTAAAAATGCACCACTGTGCGCCGTATAATTGAAACTGGTTTTAAGCCACAGCAAAAATCGACCTGACTTTAGCTCAAGCGGATAAAACGCCTGTCTAAAGTGTAGTGCGAAGTGCATGTGGCAAATGAAAGCAGGTTCAAGCCACGGTCAGGATTGCATTTAATAAATAAAAATTTCATATAGATGCAATCAAACAATAAAAACCATAACAAATAATTACAGTATTGTCAAAAGGATTACTGATGAAGGTTGTGTTACCAGAAACTGCGCAGTCTAATTCAATAAAAATTTACAATGTAGTTATGATTTTTAGAAAAGTATGCTTAATCTTCTCTACCACGCCTATCTCAAACAATTGAAAATATGTGCATATTAATTATAGTATTAATTGCACACTGTCTAAGAAGACGATGAATAAAATTCAAAAATCCCCAATAAAACATATCAAAAAATTTGCTCCCTGGCAACTCTTCCCTAACTACGTGAATAGCCAAACTACCGTATGTACAAAAAATACATCATAGTTGTCGCCAACTCACAAAATGTGGGAAATAGTGGAAATTAGATTACATATGATTTTCTAACAATTGTGAATTGTTGTGGTGTTTGTCTTAGCTATCTTCTGCAATTACAATTAAAATGTAAAATCGACCCCGTGTAATTGAAACTGGGTTTAAGCCACAGCAAAAATCGACCTGACTTTAGATCAAGTGGTTAAACGCCTGTCTAAAGTGTAGTGCGAAGTGCATGTGGCAAAGAAAGCAGGTTCAAGCCACGGTCAGGATTGCATTTAATAAATAAACATTTCATATAGATGCAATCAAACAATAAAAAAAACCATAACAAATAATTACAGTATTGTCAAAAGGATTACTGATGAAGGTTGTGTTACCAGAAACTGCGCAGTCTAATTCAATAAAAATTTACAATGTAGTTATGATTTTTAGAAAAGTATGCTTAATCTTCTCTACCACGCCTATCTCAAACAATTGAAAATATGTGCATATTAATTATAGTATTAATTGCACACTGTCTAAAAAGACGATAAATAAAATTCAAAAAATCCCCAATAAAAGTGTTTTAGTTTTTAGTGCATATTTTAAGCAACAATTTTTTTTGTGTATGAAGTTCCTGTCCCTGGTCACACTATTAAAATTACATGATAGTGGTAAATGAACTCACTCACTCTATCAATGACTGACTCTTTAAGCTGTCAATTTTATTGATTTTCTATCAGTTTTTCTTTAATGTTTGTTTTTTTTTTGCGTTTTTAAAATGGGGCTAAACAATTTTTCAATTATTGTCATTAGTTTACAATATATCGATCTATAAATTAAGATAACTATATAGTGGTTCCGTAGTTTGTTAGTTGTTGATTGTTATAGTACACTCAAAAAAAAAAAAAGTCTGTAAAGTCAGCAAACATTTTTGCTAGGAGAAAAATTGAAAATATCAGTAAAACAAACTAGTAAATTTAGCAAAGACTTTGCTTAATTTAGTCAATTTTTTACTTCTTTCAGCAAAAATGTTGCTGACTTTACACTCTGTTTTTTTTTAGTGTATCATTAGTTGTTGTGATAAATTTTATATTTATTGGCAAAATTTTCGTTTAGTTTTATCATTTAAGTGAAAACTTAACCGTGATTTATTTTGTTTCATTTAAATTATAGACTTTTCTTTAAGCAAAAATATATGAAAACTTTCGCTAAATACCCGTGTAAAAATCGTTATATCATGTATAATATGATTAAAACATATCTGACTTTGAATGGAGTCACATTACCGCTTATATCATTATACAAAAATACATCTGATAATTTTTATTGAAAGAATTTTTTATATAGTACCTGATATTATTATAATATGTCTCCAAATCTTAATCCATATATAACTACATAAGCCATATAAAAATAATCCAAATATATATAGAGATCGATATGATTATATATGGTTTTTATGTTGCATAATATAAAGGGTCCGCCAAATAACTTTTTTTTTTTGAAAATGCTTTAAAAAAAAAACTACTGAATATTTTCTCAAAATTCTTTTTTTATTTGAAAGTACAATCCTTCCGGTTAATAATGGAAAATAATTTCATTCAAATGGCTGCCTCGGCTGGCCATGCAGTAGCCTACACGATCGGTCCAATTTTTAAGCACATTATCGATTGTGTGCAGCTGTATTTCCTCCTCTTCAATTTTTGTGAACAAAAATTCGTTCAACATGGCCCGATAACGATCGCCATTGACTGTAACGGCCACTCCTTGCTCATTTTCGAAGAAAAATGGCCCAATTATGCCTCTGGACCAAAATCCGCACCAAACAGTGACTCGTTTTGGGTGTATCGGCACACATGATTTTCAAAGTAATGTCGCAATATTTCCCAGCGTTCTTCAAGCGTATACACAACCATATTCGTTCAGCGGAAGGATAAAAGTAATTATCTGTCAAATCAGACATGAGCTAAGTGTTACCATTCACGAAATAAGCACTAGTTGAAAAAAAGTTAGATGGCGGACCCTTTATAATCCCATACATAAAGGGTCCGCCATCTAACGTTTTTTTTTCAACTAGTGCTTATTTCGTAAATGGTAACACTTAGCTCATGTCTGATTTGACAGATAATTAGTTTTATCCTTCCGCTGAACGAATATGGTCCGTATGTTCGTTATCTTGTGAAAAAAGTGAAAGAAACTGGCATCCTCATCGATAAACCAAAGCGTGAAAAGCCAAAAACAGTGCGTACACCCGAGAATATTGCTGCTGTAGCAGAAAGTGTGCGTGAAGCGCCATCAACATCAATTCACCGTCGTTCTCAACAATTGAACATTTCGGAGACATCATTGACACGAATTTTGCATAAAGACCTTGGTCTGACGCCATACAAAGTCCAATTGGTTCAGGAGTTCAAAAAAAAAAAAGTTATTTGGCGGACCCTTCATTTTGGTAAAGTTCAATATCGAACTAAGTTATCTGCAAGTTAAGACTTTATTACACCATGTTAGTTTTATAACGAAATCATTTTCAAGTGATTTATTTTATATAATTTCAAATAAAAAATGCTTACATTTTATAAGACAACACGAACACTAAATTTTTTCTTGATAATTTTTAAACTTTTCGTTGTTTTAATTAAACAAAAATGGGTCTTTAAATGTTGGTTTCTGGAAACTTTAATTATCAACTTAAATCCTTTTAAACATAACTTCATGTCGCAAAACGGCATATCACCTACTATCGCCTAAAATTATATAATATCAGATATATTTATATCCAATTAGATATAATTTAATATCCCGGATATGGACAAATCTCGGAAAAAATTGTATAAAATCATTTCTAATTTGATATAATTAGATATGGGAACTTATCAAATGAGATGTAATCATATTAGACTCCATATTAAAATTTTTACCCGGGTACTAATAATGGTTAGAAAAGAGTAAGTTACATTAAATAATAAATTTTTTATAATTTGAATTACTTATCTTATTGGAATTAATTTAGCTATACACTGATAGAATTTTGTGCGTAGTATTAATGAATTCATTCATTAATACAACGAATTTTTTCATAAAAAACTCCCCAAAGAAATGTTTCATTGAATAACTGAAGCATGTTTCATTCAATCAATTTTAATGAATGGTTTTATTGACCCAATAAAAATTTCATCAAGTATATAATTTTTTTTCATTAATTTTAGCATAAAATTTAAGAAAGTTTCATGTGTTTAATGAATAAAACTCAAAGTTTGTATGAAATATTTTCATTACTTTTTATTGCAAAACAAAAATGTATTTCTTTAAATACAATTTTTAAAGAGGTTGAGAAATTAGCCAAAAACAATTTTTTCTTTAAATTAAAAAAAAAAAAATTTGTTGACGTTTTACTGAAACACTTACATTTGTCGACTCACAAAAATTTGTAAAAAATGTTGTAGTCATTTAACATCAACGCTTTATACACTAAATAATTTGAGACCGCCCCTAATCAATGTATTTCAAAATTTTGGTTACTTCTGTTTAACAAAAAAATTTATGTCATTTGTAATATTAACTTCAGCAATTTTTTTTTAATCCAAAAAAATACTATATAGGATAAAAAATCGCAAAATTACACTAAACAAACTATTTTTGCATATTACAAGTTAAAATTTTTGTTGAAAAAGATTCGACAAATTTTCATTGATTTAATGATTGTTTTTATGAAACTATGAAATAATCAGAAAAAAATGTAATGAAGAAATTAACAATATTAATGAAGTTTCATTCAGTTAACGAAATTATTTATTAAATCAATAAATCCGTTTTAATAAAATCGATTCATTTGTACTATGAAGGAAAATTCTATCAGTGTACTAATAGTGTTACTCATATGGGGCGTTTAGACAGCAAAATTGATTTACTTGGTTACAGTTAAGCCACATTTTTAATCTTCCTCGTTTACAAATAACAGATTAACTTTGTCAGTTTAAAATACCAAGGTGGCGCCGATAGCGATCCGGCATAAGAGGAATAAGGAAAATGTCGGAGTTAGCAACAAATTTGTCGACAGCGCCAACATTTTTTTGCTGCAGCGTCTTAATTTTAATTTTTACCTGACTTTGTTTGTATGTTTTTAGCGTTGCCAACCGAAATTATATCAATACACAGAGTTACATACACTTAGTAGTATGGAAATGGTTTAATCGACTTGATTAGTAGAGTGAAGCTATGAAAAAAATCGGAACTCGACTTCGGCGATAGGCGGGCTTGACAGATAGCACTTCATCTTCAGGGTTCCCCGAGCATGTACAACTTCAATTATTTAAAAAAAATATAGTTTACCCGGGTAAAAATTTTAATATGGAGTCTAATAAAATTATATCTCATTTGATAAGTTTTCATATACAGGCACATACAAATTTATCAGAAAAATGGGTCATCTACGTGTATCTAATTATTTCAAATTAGATATAATTTTATCAGAGATTTGTCCGTTTCCGGGACATTAAATTATATCTAAGTGGTTATAAATAAATTTGGTTTGTTTAAATTTCAGCCGATAGTAGGTATGGTTTTAGTAACTTGAAGTTATGCTTAAAAGTATTTAAGTTTAAAATTAAAATTTCTAGAAATCGAAAATTTTAAAGACCAAAAATATTTTATATGAAAAAAAAATTTGCACAAAATTTGTATTTTTGCATGCAAGTGGTTAATGGCACTTTTCAAAAAAGCGGTCATCGAAAATTTTAGTAGCAAAATTAAATGTTTTTTTTTTGGATTTCGGAATTGTTTACTAAAATTCGAAGTATGGCAATCAAAAAATCGCTTTTAAAATAATTGGTATGTTGGGCAACATTCGCATCACAATTTTTTGTTTTTAGATGATTCTATCAACGCCATTTAGCTTTTTTCACAATAACAATAAAAAATTGTATCCTGGCTACAAACTTTTTCTATCTCGAATGGGAACACGGGTGCGGGCGTCTTTGGACCAGGCCTCCAGCGTGCTTTACCTATGGGAAAATATCCGTCCATTTTTCAGGCGGAGATTTGGGCCACCTGTGTCTGTGCAGGGGAATGCCTGCGAAGGGGAACTCGCAGATCTCGCATCTACATTCTTTCTGACAGGCAGGCTGCACGGAGGGCCTTAATGGCTTATAAGGTGTCGTCCGGGTTGGTCATGGAATGCATTCAGACTCTCAATAGGCTAGGTAGGGGCAACTCTCTAACCTTGGGGTGGATTCCTGGTCATGAGGGACAACGAGAGGGCAGATTGTCTTGCCAACCGCGGGGCCCGAAGGCCCTTTATTGGTCCTGAACCATTCTGTGGAATACCTGCGGGGTATGTTAAGGAAAGGCTCAGGGCATGGAGAGAGTCTGAATTCTCTGGTTACTGGGAAAACTCTACTGGTCAGCGCCAGACTAAAAGATTGATCTCTTTTTCCAGTAGAGGGTCGAGGCGACTCTTGTCGCTTGAAAGGGGGGGGGGGGGGGGGGGGGGGGGGTTTGAGGACCCTGGCGTCGTACTTAACTGGACACTGTAATCTCAGATACCATCTGCACAAGAAGGGTTAATCGGACACGGATATGTGTAGGTTTTGTGAGATGGAGACTTAGGTTTCTAGGTGATAGCTTCATTTCGCCTTCCGACATCGCGAACATTTTGCCGAATAGGATAATTGGCTTTATAGGTAGCTTGAATCTGTAGGTAACTTTAGGCAGCACAAAAGAGCTACATTGGTAGCGGTGCATAGTTCCTTCTGATCTAATCTAATCTATCTCAAATGCAAACGTTGTATGTCATCGTACTTTTATTGGTAAAACTATACAAAAAAAAAAAAAAACAAATCAATTTATAAAAATGGAAAGCTAGTAAGCTGAAATTAAATTTTTATGAAATATAGATAGATGTTTAACAAAACGCGTAACATTTTAGATTAGTATAATAATATTATACAAATTTATTCGCCAAGATATAGTGTGCAAAATTTGACGATACGCTCCTCGAAATATGCAAATAAAGATAATAATGCATTTTTTTATATATTTTCTTAAAGCTGAATGACTTTGAATTTGATGTATCATACTATTATGTTACACTTTTTCTTAAAACATTATTAAAACATTTATGAGTCCAGATTATAAGAGGGCCATTCTTTAAATAATACTTTGAATTAATTGCAAAATAAATTTCAGAAAAAAATTTATTATGGGTTTTTGAGATATCGCGAATTAAGGACATTTTTCCAATTTCAGTATCGTTTTCGCGTAAAAATATTTTTGTGCACCTCTTTTTATAGAAGAGGATTGGATACTTGATTGGATCGGTTGACGCATTCAAAAGTCATGATAACTCAAATATTGTATATTTCTTAAATATTTGTTAAAAACCACCAACTTTGAGCAGCGATTAGACGCGAATTACAACGAATTTTGAAAAAAGAAAAAACACGTAAACACTTTTTTAACTAGGACAATGTTTTTATTATAAAAAGCTTTGCTAAAATCAGAATATTTTGAGAGCTTTTCAAATAAGAATGTACTATATCTGTACTTTTACTATTACTTACTATTTTTGATACAGTTGAGAATTCTCAACATAAAAAATGAACAAAGTGTGGTTTACTCAAAATTATTTTTACTATTTTGACTACAATTTGTATGTTTCAAGCTGAAGTAAAAGTAGTAAATTGTTCAAATTCTGGCTAACTAAAACTTCTTTGAAATTTATGAATTTACTTCTATTTATAAATTAAACTTCTGTTAAGATTTTAATAATATTCTATATTTTTAATTATTAATTGTTTAATAATTTCTTTTTTTTTAATTTGATTTTTTGCTGATTTTTTATATTAAATATATCTGTGCTGCAATTATTAGATTTTATCTTGTAGCATAGAAATGTCAACGAAATAAATAAATAAAATAAAACCTTATCGCCAGGGATAGGAACTTAATGCACCAAAAAATATCGTTTTAGGTGCCTATAATATGCATAAAAAATCTTAAAATATGCACTTAAACTTTTTTTTATTAATTATTTTCATGTTTTTATGCAATTTTATTTAAATTTTAAAGTTAATTTATATTATTTAATACATTCTTTGCACACTGAACACAACATTTTTATTATTTGTATTGAAAAATAAGCATTTAAAAAACCACTAAAAACCTGTATCTCTTCATCTAAGTTTGCAAATAAAATGTAAGACAACACTTAAAGGGAATATATATTCTTCTTAGCATATATATGATGTTTATATCAAAGTATATTTTTTATAAAGGATTTGAGGAACTTGAATCCTCTTTAGTTTATATGCCCGTGGGTCAAATAATATTAAAAGTATTTTTTTAAGAAAAACTAAAAAAAAATTCAAACAAATTATGCAAAATAGTTAACAATATGTAATAAAAACACGCATTTAAAGCTATATAAGTAAAAATAAGCCATAAAAATATGCATTTGAAGCGAAATATTTATAGCAAAACTATGCACAAACAAATCAATGTCATTTTAACACAAACTCTTTGATTCACAAAGATATTTTGTTTACCCTGTTCTCAGACTTAAGGGAAAAACATGCATTTACATGAATTACCCTGCTTATCCCAAATATTCAAATGTACTTAACTGAATGGCTACCCGATGAAAAAAGTTCCGATATGGGTATATATAAACATATATAGTCATATATATACTTTTTTATATCACATCATATCTTAGTTTAGCCGAAAAATGGCATATATAACATTATCTCATGGGATCTCATCTGATATAATTTGATCCGAAAAATTGGTATATCTAATTTGATCAAGTTTTATATATAATTTTATCAAATTTTAAATAACTTCATTAAATCCTTTAAAATTGTTTGGATATCCGCACTAATATTTTGCTTCACATTTCAAATAATAACACGGTGTTACAAATTAGAAAAAAAATTAATATACTTTTAAAATGACCTAGTGTTGGTTGTAAGCTTGGTTGGGTAAATTACTTTTCAATTTTCAGAATTTTGAATACACCCTTAAAATCTGAAATTATAGACAAAAAAAAAAACGTTTTTTCAAGACTCTGTGGACTAAAATATTTTTACCAAGTCAGTTTTGAACCGATTTTAAAACTTTGAGCGGTTTAGGAAAGATGAATAGTTAAGCTTTTCATATATATTTATATACATATATCTCACACATAGTACAAAAGTGACTCAACTCAAATTTTTCATTTTTCAGAAATCGAAAAAAAACATTTGCAACTTTATACCAATTGAAACATAAAGAAAGACATAACTGTTTCTAGCAACAGTTAACAACAACAAAATACACTGATATTTTTTTAATAAATAAACATGTGTATTGTGCATTGTTTAAGCATAAAACCGAAAAATTAAAATTTTGAGTTGAGTTGAGTCACTTTTGAACTGGGTGTGCGATATGTTTATAATTTTAGTAAACCCATGTGGAAATATTATGCAATATATTTTAAATTTTCAACGTTTTTTTTAATTTTTTCAACTTTGCCGCTTATTTCTAATGTTTTATTTGAAAACCTATTTTTTCTTATTTTTTTCTTGAAAGTTCGTTTAATACCGAATAAAAGGAGTTCTTGTTTGTTAAAATCGAATAAACATTGCTATAGTTACATTTTTTTTCGTTAGACTACCTTTTTACCTGAACATGCTTTTTACTGATAAAAAAAAACATAAAAGTGGTGGAAAAAATTAAAATGTTAATATACAAAAAAAAAATAACTTTAACAATTTTTAAAGATTTTAACGAAGAAAAAATAGGGTTTCAAATAAAGTATTAGAAAGAAAAGTCGCCAAAGTTGAAAAAATTAAAAATCTTTTTGGAAATTTTAAATAATATTTCCAAATGGGTTTGTTAAAAGTATAAACATATATATATTTTTAACTTAAGCTTAACTATTCGTCTTTCTAAACCCATTTTAAAAATTTTAAAATCGTTTCAAAATTAACTTAGTTAAAAATATTTTAGTCCGCAGAGTCTTGAAAAACTTTTTTTATCGATAACTTCAGATTTTGAGGGTTTATCAAAATTCTGAAAATTTAAAAGCTATTCACTCAACCAGGCTTACAACCTAGAGTAGGTAATTTAAAAGTATATTTTCACTGTGACACTGTGTAATGAAAATTTAAATATATATCAATGGATTTTAAAATTAGATGTGATTTTAATTTGACTAATATGTGATTGTCATATACAATTATATGTAAAAGTAATCGGTTTTTTTGCTTGTTTCTACCATATATCTTTATATTTAATTATCAGAGACGGCAAATTAACTTTTTTCTTTTCTTGTTTTTTTTTACTTTATTGAATTTTCCAAAGTTTCTTAAGATTTGTTGATT
Organism: Delia radicum; assembly: GCA_021234595.1. Lineage (NCBI taxonomy): Eukaryota > Metazoa > Arthropoda > Insecta > Diptera > Anthomyiidae > Delia > Delia radicum. Next base: position 164,711,725 of record CM037851.1, on the reverse strand, counting down.
ATAATTGCTTTTTACGATTTTCCGACTTAAAATGATTTTTCTACTCATAAATATTATTTGATCTATTAACTTTGAAGTTTGTTTTAAGTGCAGCTTTTTTAAGTTTTTTTACTTTTGCTTTTTTGAAAATTTTTTTTGCTTTAAATACATTGAATTTTATTTTTTTGTCTTTTCTAACTTTGAAGTTTGTCTTTTCTAACTTTGAAGTTTGTTTTAAGTGCAGCTTTTTTAAGTTTTTTTACTTTTGCTTTTTTGAAAATTTTTTTTGCTTTAAATACATTGAATTTTATTTTTTTGTCTTTTCTAATAATTAATAAATGTGATCAATACTTGCTACCTTATATGTTTATATATAATTATATATGAAAGTGGTACAATTTTTCTTTTGCATTTCAACATATATATTTGTATAGAATTATAGGTGATGCCATATATAATTATATATAAATGTGATAGAATTTGTTTGATTTTCTTGTAGTTATATATAATTATGCATTGAAGTTCATATGATCGCATATTTAGCTATATCAAGTATATATGAAGAAATAAAAAAGATCAACTTATATGTAACATAATATATAATGATATATCATGTTATGTAGCGCTATATTAGAAATTTTCGTAAAACTATGTATGAGATGTGAATATATATCGTTACATATGGCCACACATATTAATTTTTTTTTGATTATATCAAATTATATCACGCTTTATATTATACACTTTTTTCGTCGGGTACTCATCAATTATAACAGGCGTGGATCCAGAAAAAGATTTTGAGGGGAGGGGGCGGATAAGTTAGAGTGTTTTTACAAAATGTTCTATTATTTCTAATACTTTTGTGTTAAAAAAAATTAATTTTGGGGGAGAAAATGTCCCATTTTACCTCCCCCTGGATCCGTGCCTGATTATAAAAACCTTATTATAAATGTAATGCTAAAACTTGAGGGTGAGTAAACGCAAAACATTTGATCCAATTGTAATCAGTCAACACGTGTTAAAATTCCAAATTTATATATCATGTAATAACTGACACATTTTTTTAAAACAAGTACAATGAATTTAAAAAATTTCAGAGCACGCGTTAAAGAAAAATAACAAAATTACAAAATATACAAAACTGTAATGGTCAAATTACGATACTCGTAGCATTTCTTTCATGATTAAGCTGAACAATGAGCGATAAAAAAAACACACACACTAGGCCGGGTCGATTTGTGGGGAGGCAAAAAAATCGCCCAAAGCTCAGTGAAAATCGTATTCTAGGGATCAAAATAAGAAACTTTGCGGAATTAACCATACCTCTAAAACGAATTCTACTACCCCGAAACTGTTGACTTTTGTCCCGTAGGGTCAAGTTTTGAAAAATCCCACTTTGACCCATGTAGAGTGCCCCAATCGAGTCCAAATGTATGACCGACCCCCACTAACTTTGAAGGGCCGATCCACCCATGCTCGTGGCACACCCCCCTGGAACTCCCCTGGGGGGTTCCCCATACAAACATTTCAAAAAATCTCCATTTTTGGCACTTTATTTTATTATTTTTTATTTATTTTATTTATTTTTAATATTTTATTTATTTTTTCTCTTTAGAAATTTATTTAGTCAGAACATATGTAAATGAAAAAATTAATTTAACTTAGTAATAGAAAAGAAAAGATAAAAATTACTGTTTGAAGTCTTTTTTGCTTTCAAGTCTGGGCAATTTCGCACGGCTCTCTAACGTCGTCGCCATAACAGCCTCTACATTTTCCGGTATAACTCGTTTGGAAACGCTAGCTAGCAATTGAACGTGTCGTTCTGTTCCTTGTATGTGTGATGGAATTTTTGGATCATTAAACGGTGGATCATCTTGATTTAAATATTCTTTCAAAGTATCGTATGGAATGCTTCGAGTGAATGGTGGTTCAAATACGTCATTTATGTCATTCATATTGATCATTTCCGTGTAACTTGTGCAATAAAAGTTTATATCTGGTTTTTTATAAGCTCTAAGTCCCGTTGGGTCGTCAACATCGGTTCGATAGCGTAGAATTATCTTGATAGCACAGTCGCGCTTTTCTTTGCTATCATCAAACAACATTGATAACAAGATATTTTCCGAATGCGCATAATATGAATTATCTGTAATTACTTTATTGACAATTTTGCGTAAACGAGGTTCTAGAAATCTTGACCAACTAATGAATTTGAAAAATAATCTACTACCGTACACGACAGAGCTGTAATACTTAATATTGAAGTACATTGGCACATAACATGTAATTATAAATTCAACCAGTATTCTTAAATTTGCATCTGGATTTTCCGTTGTCACATATAATCGTAATAGTCTAGCGGCCTTGGTGAGCCACCGAGAATGTACAATTTTCCCTGGTTTGATGTTAGCCAGATCCACTGAAACCACGCCGCTAGAAATTGCATGGGCCATGTCGTATAAGTACTTGGAATCGGTGGAAAATTCAATTTTTTCTGGAGCAGGGGGCATATTTTTCAACTCAATTTTCTGAAAGCCGTCCACCACCTGAAAATATATAAAAATAAAGCAATTAAAAACGGTTGACAATTATAATAAATGAGTGATAGCAATAACTTACCGGAAGAGTTTCACAAGTTTCGATTTGACGGCTCAATTTTCCGGTTGCCGATCTTGGTCCAGTGCTGGTTGATTTATCCAAAGCTTCAAACAAATGCCGAAACGGAAGTTCGTTGAAGTGTAGAAGGCAAACGAACCAATGCAATGGTCTTTTTAACAGCAATTCGAATCGTCGTATAATTCCACCGTGTGGGCCAGTGTTTGTTGGCTCACCGTCAACGCATATGCCAATTAATTCATTCAGTGATATATTTTTATCGTTAAAAAAATCATTTAATTTGGTTGTTTTGTATTCAGCGGTTTCATGTTCCAGTCTTACGTAACCAATCAATTCAGAATTCGGTTCTCTCAAAATAACAAGATGAGGTTCTTTTACCATCCTAGTATGATACTTCTCATCAATTGCATCTCTCGTTAAAGTATCATCTTTTCTGCCATCGAATGAAAATGCTAACAAATTGGTATCATCTAACCGTTTGCGAAGCACTTCTTGTCTGCATTTCTCTTTTTCTCGGCGAACTTTCGATTTATCCATGATGAGAGGTTTGCCATGGGTATCTTTCATTTTAAAATCTTGGAAAAGAGCGGTTCCCATTGCTGATGCTACTCTATCAGGCACACCAAATCTGTCACATACCAAGGCAAAGTTAAAACAATCGTATCTCTGTGTGTATTGTGAACTTGTGCTTATATCCAAATCTTCTTGAACCGGTGGCGGTGCGTATGTTGAATCATCGGGATCTTGGTATGTTGGCATTGATGACATAGACGTTGCTCCTTGCTCTTCAATTTCCATCGCAAATCCATCCATTGTTAGTCTTCTCTGATTATGTTGATCGTGCATAAACTCTTTGAGGCGTTCGGGAACCAAACCGCATGCACATGGAGCTGCCTTCAAATCGCATTTACATGTTCCAATGAAAAAAATTGTTTCCAGAGATTTTACATACTCTGTAAATTCTTGGTGTTTGTTTCTATTCTTGATTTGCTCTTGATATTTGACAAGCAATCTATTCAATTTATTATATACACTTTTTTTCAGCATTATTTCCATACCAAGTTTTTTCCAAATTCCAATCAACTTATCTTGTACTTGAATAGTGAATGATTTATAGAGCAATTTTTTTTGTTCGCTCAAGTAAAAATAATATCTCAAAATATCCAGATGGGTTGGTAAATTAAGATCAGTCAAATCAGTAGACACACCAAAAACAGTAACATCATGCCTGGGTATATGACTCATTGGGTTTTCGATAGTTGTTGATGTTGTTATTGCTTCATCTTGCGGTGTAAAGGATGGTGGATTCATTGTAAACTTTTTGATTTGGAATGATTTTTTTTTTTAAATATTTTTTTATCTGAAATTAGAACTTCACACTTTGAGTTCTTCACAACGACTTAATGCATTCACAAAAACTGTTGCGTTATATATGGTCTACGAGGTAATAAAAATGAAATGGTAATTTTAATTCTACCTGTAACCGATTTTGTTGTTAAAACTGCCCATTAAATACTTACATGTAAATTAAAAGTTAATCTGACCACAAAATCTGTTAAGCAAGTGCGCCTTTTATTACTTCTGGAAAATCCTTTATGATAATTTTATGCTCAATTCTACCTGTAACCGATTTTGTTGTCAAAACTGCCCATAAAATACTTACATGTAAATTAAACGTTAATCTGACCACAAATACTGTTAAGCAAGTGCGCCTTTTATTACTTCTGGAAAATCCTTTATGATAATTTTATGCTTTCTGTTAAGCAAGTGCGCCTTTTATTACTTCTGGAAAATCCTTTATGATAATTTTATGCTCAATTCTACCTGTAACCGATTTTGCTTAAGTAAGTTTACGACATGCAGCTGTGTCTTGTGGTGGCTTAAAAAACCCACACAACCTATTTTACGACCTGCAACAGAACGACACGTTCAATTGCTAGCTAGCGTTTCCAAACGAGTTATACCGGAAAATGTAGAGGCTGTTATGGCGACGACATAAGAGAGCCGTGCGAAATTGCCCAGACTTGAAAGCAAAAAAGACTTCAAACAGTAATTTTTATCTTTTCTTTTCTATTACTAAGTTAAATTAATTTTTTCATTTACATATGTTCTGACTAAATAAATTTCTAAAGAGAAAAAATAAATAAAATATTAAAAATAAATAAAATAAATAAAAAATAATAAAATAAAGTGCCAAAAATGGAGATTTTTTGAAATGTTTGTATGGGGAACCCCCCAGGGGAGTTCCAGGGGGGTGTGCCACGAGCATGGGTGGATCGGCCCTTCAAAGTTAGTGGGGGTCGGTCATACATTTGGACTCGATTGGGGCACTCTACATGGGTCAAAGTGGGATTTTTCAAAACTTGACCCTACGGGACAAAAGTCAACAGTTTCGGGGTAGTAGAATTCGTTTTAGAGGTATGGTTAATTCCGCAAAGTTTCTTATTTTGATCCCTAGAATACGATTTTCACTGAGCTTTGGGCGATTATTAAATCGACCCGCCCCTAACACACACACACAAAAATTGCATGACTTAAATAAAATCAAATATAAAACTTAAAATAATTTAAGAGAATTTGTTAAAAAAAAAAAAAAATTTGACAAAGATAAAATAAAATTTATAAATAATAAAAATATGAAAAACAAAAAAGATTTATTTGGAGTAATTTATGTGTATAGTCTGACTCACCTTCTGTGGGTGCCATAAGTTTAACAAAATTATCGGGGAAAACACCAACTTTGCCTCTTAATTCACCTTTCCACCAACCTTTATCGGGTAATTCCATTGTATGTATGGTTATAATATCTCCCACTTTCAATTCAAGTTCATCTTCGTTTTGTGGTGCATAAGGAAATTCAACACGACAATAATCTCTCATTGGTTTGGGTGGTAAACTGGGTGCAGCATCATCTAAACCAGGAATCGATGATGACGAGGCGGCTATTGTTGTGATTGATGATGTCGTAGTGGAACTACTGGTGGAGTTTAATAGATCTTCTTTAGAATTATGAAAACTAAGACGATTTATTTTTTTCGTTGCTGCTGCTGTTGCTCCTGTCGTTGAAGATGATGATGATGATGCTGTGGAGGCGGTTATGTTTGAAGATGATGAGGCAGCCATTGTATTAGCACTTTTGTTGGCACTACCAGCTAATGTTGTGTTACTATTACTGGTAATTGTTTTAGCTATTGAAGGTGGTCTTTTACTGGCAAATACTGGTGATGATTCAATAAGTTTAACAAAATTTGAAGGAAAAACACCAATTTTATTTTTTAAACGTCCACGCCACCAGCCTTCTTCGACCTAAATGTGCCGGAAAAGAAAAGAAAAATAAAAGTGAAATAAGAACATTTTATCACATTGTACTACATAGTTGTTTATTAAATGTTATATTAGTTTCAGACAGAGCCTTAAGGAATGAATACTTGTTTAAAATGATTTCAATTAAGAAAGATCGAGCGAAATGAATTCCGTTGGCACTTACGTCGAGCTTTTCGACGCACACAATCACCTGGCTCAATTAGTGAATGAGCCAACACACATTCCGTGTGATGAAGGGCAGTCTCAGAATAATCTCGACATTTTTCTCACTTCGTACCCTCTCGGTAACTTGGATCACAATACAATTTCCCCATCGTTTTCATGCTCCGAGCTACGTAGCCTTTGACAGGCTTTCACAAAACAGTTTATAAAAAGGCTCGTGGGGTTTTTACCCAACTTAACAATTTTTATCGGCAATTTAACTGGAAGCTCTGTTTCTTGGATGCCAATGTTAATGCTGCTGAGAAAAGGGGGTTTTTTTTAAATGTAACTTTTTATCCCTTCAACGTCCATTTCAGCTGAGGCCAAACATCAGTGTTGGTTCAAAAAGATGTGCAAAAATGTAGTCATATCCAGAGAGCAAGCATTCAGTAATTGACGTTTGAATGGGTACGAAAATACTGACTTGCTATTCCAACAGGCGAGAACTCAATGGGCCAAAGTACTAACAAGGGACCTGGACCGGCAGATCTTAATGAACTTCGGATATGTTGTAGAGAAGAGAAATTTAATGAACTCGTGTTTTTTGTTTAGAGGCGCAATCTCATGTTAAGGCATTACTAAGTGGGGTCAAAAATGACCCCATTGTAAGTTTTTTCCGGTATCAAATGAAAAGTTTTTTTATAAAGGAATTTTATCTGTATTAAGCTGAAAATAATGCATAGCAATGCCTATTTAATTTAATCAAGGGGGTGTCCGATATTCGAAACCGTGCGGTTTCTATGCGACTTTTCATGAAGAGCCCTTTTTCCCTATATTTTAAATAATTCGAATATGTAGCAACTCTGGGTCCACTATATAGGCTATATGGGTATCAAAATTGTTATTTTCTTGTGTACTTTAACAATGTGTACAAATAAATCCAGTTTTCGTAAATTAAAGACAAGTTTTCATACAAAAACAATTGAATTTGTAACCCTTCCTAAGGGTTCAAACCCCTAAACGTGAGATTGAGCAGCTAAAAAAATACTTGTTTCTTATTTTTTGCTCCTTTTCTACATATCCAAAGTTCATTAAAATCTGCAAGTTCGGTCGTTATACCTCACTTGTAAGACGTGAAAATCTTTTACGCGAACAGCGTCTACCTTCTAAAGTTCTTGCAGCTCCCCGGGGTAGTAAGACATTTTGGTCACTTGTTAAAATAGTAAGGGATAATGTTAATTACTCCATTCCAACTCTTATAAAGGATGACCTAATATTCACAGACCTGGTTAATAAAGCCAACATTTTCTCGAAATTATTTGCAGGAAATTCATTTATGACGAAAAATAATCAAGTACTGCTCAAACTCGAAAGAGTTTAGAGTGTCGACGTAAACAAGTCAACGGGTCCGGATGGCATACCAACCATTTTTAGCACGTCGTTCTGTACGGATGTATTTCCATCGTTTTAGTTGGTTAATCATGTCTAGCCAATCCCCAAGAAGGGTGTGGCTAACAATGCCTGACAATTCCCGCCCAATTGTAATCTGGTCTGCGCTCTCGAAGGAAATGGAAAGCAATGTTCTTCACCACCAAGTTAATTATCTAGAGTTAAAATTAAATCTTACTGATCAACAGTATACACCCAGAGAAAATCAGAAATAAGTTTCATCAATTTTCTTTCAATGTACCAACTTTATCAATATTAAAGAAACATTTCATAAACAACAAGAATTATAGCAATTGTGTCTGAGCTTATTGCTTTCGCTGATGACTTCTCTCGGTTCATATCGAGTTTTCTCATAGATAACACTGTAAGAGCTAGTAAAGATGGGTTCTTATCCGGTGAGTTTCAGTTTAATTCAAGGTAACGGTCTTTCTCCTTCTCTTTCTCATGTTACTAAACGACTTTTTTCCGTCAAACTTCCAATAATATCTACTCTCCTCCAGATGACACCAACATTTGACATTCATTTTCCTTAGATCAAAGAGGTTGGGTGCAAGACAGATTATGATTGAATGGACCTGTACATCAAACATTATTGCAATATCTGAGTGGGGTCGTGTGAATAGAGTCGATTTTAATACACACACTGCTTTCTTACCTGTTGCAAAACCTACTTCACTCCTTCTGACCTTCTAACTATTTATCTATTTTTTAAGAAGGGTGACGGATCTTATTAATGACGGTAGGGTATCCAACTCTATTGATTCATTGGAGACTCATCGGAATGTGGGTTAAGTTAAATTGTTGTATTAAAACTACCATGGAAAGGGTTTTACCGAGATAAGTGAACTTATCCCCGCAAGCCCGTGTTTTCGTTTACAACACCCGCTTATCTATTAGATTAGATACGTTTACTTTCGATTGTCCAGCGGATAATACAGCGCGTTACAGGGAATATAGCTTCCCGCATTGATCTTTCCTGATAATTACAATGTTCATAAATTCTAGTCTAATGTCCATTAAAAATACTAATTCTTTCCTCCTCTTCATAACCTACTTTCCAGATACCAACACAATTAATTGTATTTGTAGGGGGCAGATTTATCTGATTTATCACAGCAAAGATTTCATTCCTCCAATAGTTTGAGGTTTACCTAGATGTTTGTAATGTAAAAACTTTTGGTCTCTCTTCAGACCGCTGAAGAAAGCTAAAGGTGGTGCCTAAGTTTCACAAAAATAGAACAAAAGGAACAGGGAACTTTAGGGCAATCAGACTTCCGCAATATTAGCTTCAAAGACTTATCGATGTCGTTAGGTTCGACCGAAATGTGGTAAAGAAATGATGGGATATATTTTTAGATGGGCTCTTCATATTTCTTGCAATTACTTTTTAGTGAAATCATAGCTGCTTCCTCTTTTCGAGAAATCTCAAAAATGGGTCAGAAATAGGTCAAATCTAACAACGAAAAAAATAGGTCAAATCTAACAACTTTGTATAGATTTTGTCATGGGCAAAAAATTGGATTTTTGAACGTAATATTTTCAGGACAAGGAGAGTAAGTGGTTTAAAATTTTGAATCTGCTACGAGTTCATTGAAAGCAGTTTAAGACCAGGCGTTTCCCACATTCATGTGATCAAGTTATTCTGAAAGAAAACTATGTATCACGAGCTTCACTATAAGCTTGTAGAAATTTCTTTAGAATTTGTACACAAACACCAAAATTAATATGGAGATTAAAATCAAAAATTGTTCGTACTGAAAAACCATTAAATTAATGGGTCATGTTTATTACTGGCATTTTTGGCAATGCCAATATGGAAATCTACCAAAGTAGAAAACACATAGGCTACACAAAACGACACTTTTAGCGAAGCCAAATAAAATATTGATTTAGCTAGAATCAAAATCGTAGAAAATCACTCTATTATCAGTGAGTTTAAAGCTAAATGATTTAAATCATTAAAAAATTAACAGTTTTGGAGTCAAATCATAAAATATATTATTTTTTAAATAAAATTAAAATAAGTCTTTCAAAATTGCTAAGTTTATATGTAGTTGATCTTTAAATCGGTAAATAAATAATTTTTGTTGTACTTTTTCTTTAGATGTTTTAAATGAAAATAAACTTAATAAAATTCTGTCAGTAAAATATAGGGAAAAGCATTGAAATATTCGATAAAATTTGAAAATATTTATTTTTTTTTAAATCGTTTATCGTCATTTTATCATATTTTACTTAAAAAATAGTCAAAATGGATACAAATCGTAAAAGTTGGCAGCGCTGCTCACAAATTAAGGTCTACCTTACTTTGTGAGGATTGATTTCTGTTACAAAATCAATATATGTTTATAATTAAAATTAAGAAATTAACTCTTTTAAGGCTCTGTTTTTTGTTTTGTTTGTTATTATTGTGGATTAGGGTTGTGTATTAGAGTACCAAAAAAAGCAAAGTTATTTTTTTCTTTCTCCCCGAGCATTTTATGATAGATTGGGTGTAAAAAATAAGATCTGCGAAAAACTGGTCTTCTATAGCGCAAACCGTTTTGACTTTTGACCAAAAATATGGACTAAAAATAGTTAATAGTTTTGTTGTTCTACAACTTTTTAAATAATAGGGTTTCGATAAAAAAGTGTTATCAGAACGGCTATTTTTAATTTTTGCGAGGCGATAAATTTGTTTGCTACACCTCAGCGAATATAGTAACTGCAGTATTAACAAAGGTGTGGATTTTTAAAAATATATTGTCCATTTCATGACGAAATTACAAAAACCATACAATGAGATTAGAGATTAGAGATTAGATCAGAAGGCACTATGCACCGCGACCAATGTAGGTCTTTTGTGCTGCCTAAGGTTACCTACAGATTCAAGCTACCTATAAAGCCAATTATCCTATTAGGCAAAATCTTCGCGATGTCGGAAGGCGAAATGAAGCGATCACCTAGAAACCTAAGTCTCCTATCACAAAGCCTGGGACATTCGCAGAGAACATGCTCCGAGGTCTCAGACACCATCTCGCAAAACCTACACAAATCCGTGTCCGATTGACCCTTCTTGTGCAGATGGTATCTGAGATTACAGTGTCCAGTTAAGTACGACACCAGGGTCCTCAAACCCCCCCTTTCAAGCGACAAGAGTCGCCTCGACCCCCTACTGGAAAAAGAGATCAATCTTTTAGCCTGGCGCTGACCAGGAGAGTTTTCCCAGTAACCAGAGAATTCAGACTCTCTCCATGCCCTGAGCCTTTCCCTAACATACCCCGCAGGTAATCCACAGAATGGTTCAGGACCAATAAAGGGCTTTCGGGCCCCGTGGTTGGCAAGACAATCTGCCCTCTCGTTGCCCTCATGCCCCTCATGACCAGGAATCCACCCCAAGGTTAGAGAGTTGCCTCTACCGAGCCTATTGAGAGTCTGAATGCATTCCATGACCAACCCGGACGACACCTTATAGGCCACTAAGGCCCTCAGTGCAGCCTGACTGTCAGAAAGAATGTATATGCGAGATCTGCGAGTTCCCCTTCGCAGGCATTCCAATGCACAGACACAAATGGCCCAAATCTCCGCCTGAAAAATACAATGAGATATTTTTGTTTGGTTTTTTTTTTTTTTGTATGTTTATGTTTTTATGTACTCTGGAAACAGGCGCGGATCCAGCTTTTCCATTTGGAAGGGGGGTAATATTTTGATCAACATTTTTTACTTCATAATATTTTTTTTGTATATGTCAAGAATAGTTGGTCTTAATTCAAGCTTTTACTATACGGTTTATATTTTGATGAAAGTTTTTTCATATTTGGAAAGTTTGGAGTTTTGTTTATATATTTGTAAAAAAAATTATTTCAGAAAAATTTCGCGAAAGGCATAAATAAACTTTGTATTTTTTTAATTTTTAATTGTCAGGTTTAAGATCATAATTAAATGTTACTATTACAAATGGAAAACACTAATTTTTAATAAATGTAAGAGAAGATGAAAAAAATCTTGTAGGGAGATGGAGAGAGTACCTCACTTTAGACCTTCAGCCTCATTCTAATCCACCACCCACAAGAAACACAAGGTTTGATCAGTTACACAGAAAAAACTAAAAACGGGTTTCAATTAAAAATTTTATTGAATCAATTAATATTTTAATTGATTTTGCACCAACCACTGAAATGATAGTATTAACTAAAAAAAATTTGCAGACAGTTTATTAAAACTCTTTCAATTAAAATAATAACAATATCAATTAAAAGAGTTATTGTTTTTCTTTACAACCTCAATTAAAAAGTTTAGTTAAATTGATTAAAATTTTAATTGAAACTTGAGAAGAAAACAATGGTAGTTTTAATTGAAAACTCGTATTTTTTTATTTTTGTTATATACCCCCCATTAAATAAAAAAAGAAATGTAGGTTTGTAAATTAAATTGACATTTTATTTATAATAAAATTAAAGCTTTTTAATATAAAAATGTATTATAAGAAAACAAATAAAAGTAAAGACAAAATTTTTGTGTTGCTTGTCTTGTCTTGAACTTTTTCTTGTAATTGAGTTGCTTTCTTAAAAAAATCACACCCAACTTTAAAATGATAATTTGATGACACTTATACTTATTAAAAATTTAATTATTTACAGAAATAATAGTTTAATTGTCCTTTTTCGATAAGGTTTATTTAAATCAGTGGTCTTCATCCATATCACCCAGGGGACGAAGTTTTTCGGGTATTTATTTATTCTCTTCGTGAATATTATAACCAGGGTTGCTCAAAGTAAAAAAACTCCTACAAGACAGCTTCTTGAAATGTACCAAAACTACCTGTATCGCTAATCTTTATTACAATATCTTTAAATTTTAATATCGTACTGTATTTACCAATATTGCTTTTATAACTCTCAGAAAGCTTTTTTTTGTTTTATTTTCCTATCAAAAACTTAACTAATTGTAATAAATTAACAACGCTACAATATCTTTCATAAAAAAATACGTACTCTTTGTTTGCATCGTACTGAACGGCAACCATAATTACAACAATAAATATGTGTGTGAGATAATTGTTTCATTCAGTAGCTAGTTAGCTTTCAACAGAGTAGGAGTATAGCGGATCTTTTTATGTTTTAACGTTTTTAACGAAAGCTACATTTTTGTTTGATACACAGAGAAGTTTTGATAACAAGCTACATAAATTTATGCATGTTTGTTTATATTTCGTATAAATATATATTTTTTTACAGCATTTGAAATTAAAATATTTAATGAATATGTGGGATGTTGAGTGGAAAAACTTTTTTTTATTTATTTATTATTTATTTATTTTATCAGAAAAATTTGCACTGAAATCGTATGGTTTTTACAGCAATCAACCCAGCATTCCACAATAATATCTGTATTATTAGTTTTAAAATTAAAAAAATAAATAAAAAAAAAGAAAAAAACGTTTTAAAACGTTTGATTGTTCAAAAAACATATTTTTCAAAATATTTTTTTTTATTTTAATATTTATACACTAAGACATTTTTCGATTTTCAACTTGAGGGATATTTTTAATTTAAAGTATATTTGAATTTTTTTCGTTTCTATTGATTTATAGAAACATTTTAAACTTTATTGATATTTATTTTTGATAAAAACAAAAAATAAAACGTTTTCCGGGTGATATGGATGAAGACCACTGATGTACATTATTGTTATTATCAATACAATATTGTTTTTTTATCAGTACAATATTGTCCCTGTAATTTTTTCGCAACAAAAAAGTCATAACCCTAATGAACATACCTATTTTTAAAATTTATATTTTTTTAACGCAACATATTCAATAATTTCATAATTGTTATAACAATGAAAACAAATCTTGTAAGAAACCACAAAAAGAAAAACTCATCACTTCTTTCAGTGTAATACTCTCATTTTATGTGTGTTTCTCTTTGTGAAGACCACTGATTTAAATCCACATGTGCACTTTTATTACCACAGATAAAACACGAAACTAAATTAAGTTTTCGTGAGTACACGAATATCTCAACAAAAAGAGTGTTGCAAACTCTAGTGAAATAACTACGATTTTGCGTGTATTTAAAATCGGTAAACTATTCAAATTATTAAAAGTTAATCATTTGCGATTTTTTTTCTTTTTATTTACAACTTAAATAATATATTGATATAATTAAACCTTTGTTTGATTACACAGTGCAACACATAAATTGGTTCCTCTTTCGTACCCGGTTTTTTTTGAAGTGTATATCGAAACTAAAAAAAATCCGCAAAGGACTTGGCCAGATTACATCGAAATTTTTTTTTTGGACACCCTAAGTTTTTGCACCCAAACATGATTTTTTTAAAAAAGGAAAATTTTTATGGAATCCATATATAATAAACCGTTCGGAATTTTGTTTTTATGTCTTTGGCAAAGTTGTAGATCCAAACCAAAGCAAAAAAATTCTCATATGGACCGACCCAAAAAAATTCCATCCACTGCATCAAAATTGCAAAAAATTGGGAAAAAATGCTATTTTTTTATGATAATATGGAAATAGCCAAACTTTAAAATCCAATTTTAAAATCCTGTTTAGGAAGATGAGGTGTTGTAAAAACCCAGTTCCACCTAAAAACCGCAACACGAAGATAAAACACACATGACAATCACACCCACTCAGAAACATTTTTTAAGAAGTTTTTAAAAAGGGTGTTGTAAAAACCCAGTTCTACCTGCAAAGTGCAACACGAAGATAAAATACACTTGACAATTACACCCATTCAGAAACATTTTTTAAGAAGTTTTTAAAAAAGGGTGTTGTAAAAACCCAGTTCTACCTGCAAAGTGCAACACGAAGATAAAACACACTTGACAATCAGACTAGCACGCAGTATAAATAACAGTTCAAGTATCGTTTCATTGTCATTCAACAAGTGTATTCGAAAGTGAAAAGTCTAATTATATCCGTGTTTTGTGCAAAATTTTACAATTCAACTATTGCGCAATATGGAAAATAGCCGGTGTCCAAACATTGATTATTTTTGTTTAGTTTGTGGTCATATGGTGCCTACAAGTGTGCAAAGGAAAAGGTCTACTCCGGAATTTAAGCTAGCCTATGCATCTTATTTCGATGAGGTTGATCCCAGCGGTGAAGATTACACTCCAAATACAGTGTGTGGCACTTGTTACTTCCGCCTTTTGGATTGGTATCATCGACGAGGTAGAAATTTAAGTTTCATGAAGCCAATGGTGTGGATAAAAGACCCAAATTCACACGACAAATCCCGGTGTTACTCATGTATCAATTACTCCCCTAAGTTAAATAAACATATGTTAAAATGCAAAACATATGTGGCCGCTTATACAGGCATAGTCCCGGTGTCAATGCCTGATGGTGTCAAACCACCTAAGCCTCCGAGTCCGGATGTTATGTCCACACGGTCATCCACTACGACTTTCACAAATCAATCATATTTCCAAGATGCCGATTATGAGCCTGATATTGACGACGATAAACCAAAACCGCTCGTACAAAACGAAATGGACTATGTTGTGGCTAAGATGGGCTTATCACAGCGGAATGCAGAATTTCTAACCTCATTTTTGAAGCGCCGAAAGCTTACAGAGCATACCGTTAGTGCCTCATCATACCGGAGCCGTCAAACAGAGTTCCAAACATTTTACACCGTCGATGCAGCGAACACGTTTACCCACTGCATTGACATCGAAGGATTAGTGAATCGGTTGGGAATGGCGTATGCTGCTGATGACTGGCGATTGTTTATTGATGGCTCAGTATTGTTTAAATAGAAAAATATATAAAATATGTTTAAATAGTAAATTTGAAAACAAGTAACAACAAAAACGGCATTAACCTATATAGTCTTTCTTTGTCGAAACGACAAACATTGGCTATGCAAAATAAGTGTGAGCAAAAAGATGTGCTTTCTAGGGTTAAGGAATGTTCGTATTAAGATGACATGTACTAGAGAGTTGTTTATATTGTTGTTAGATATAATTTAGCTGAAGAAAGATTTCTTAAATTCCCAGTATTTAAGCCATTTCAGGACAAAATCATGAAAAAATCATAAAAAAATAGCATTTTTTCCCAATTTTTTGCAATTTTGATGCAGTGGATGCAATTTTTTTGGGTCGGTCCATATGAGAATTTTTTTGCTTTTGGTTTGGATCTACAACTTTGCCAAAGACATAAAAACAAAATTCCGAACGGTTTATGATATATGGATTCCATAAAAATTTTCCTTTTTTAAAAAAATCATGTTTGGGTGCAAAAACTTAGGGTGTCCAAAAAAAAAATTTCGATGTAATCTGGCCAAGTCCTTTGCGGATTTTTTTAGTTTCGATATACACTTCAAAAAAAACGGGTATGAAGGAGGAACCAAACGATGACCTTAAAAATGCTGCACTGTGTTATTTAATCTAAATAAAATAAAAAAAAAATAGTTTGGCAAATTTTTAAAAATTTTGTTTACCTGTTGTCAACACTGAATGGATATATTAGAAAATTCAATAAATTTTTTAATTGAATCAATTAAAAAAATTGCTTAAATTGCCATTCATATTCAAACAATCGATTAATTAGATATTTTTGGCCCATAATTTTTTCTGCGTATATATACACTCAGCGAACTTCAGCTTTAAAAAATTGTAGTTCTTTGGGTTGTAATACAGTTGCTTTATTATTAATGTAAATGTCAGTCATTTGTAGAACAAATTTAATTTTTTACTACTCTTGAAGTTTATATAAAAAAACAAACCACATCAAATGCCCGTTTTATGATTTTTACATTCAATTTTTACAGTCGTTTTTTGTTATTTAAAAAATTGAAACAAATAAATGTTTGCATATTTTTTAGTAACATATTTGGTTAATTTTTACTACAATTGTTAGTAAAAACAAGTAACAAATGTTAGTTGAATTTAATGAAATGTTAAACGTTCTTTCTTCAAGTTCATTTGTTTTTAACTACATTTGCTGTCGTCTTTACCGTCATAATATCCTTAATGTATCAACCACACACAGAAAATCGGTGATGCTAAATGATTACCCGAACCACATGAGTTATTTTCGTCTTTTCTTACAAGTTTTAGCCAACAGCTTTAAATCTTAAAGCTTTTTATTCGGTAGGGTTGCCAGTCTAACTGATAATGTTACCATTACTGGGAACGGATTGGGAATCCGGCATGTATACTAATATTTAAACACAACATATTCTAGTTGATTGTTTTCTTATTAGATTTTACTTTGCATGGTACCCTGTATGTTTGGTTTGAAAATTTTTGTATATATTGTTGATCTTTTAAAGTTGAATTTCCTTTTGAATTGTCAGGTTTGAGATCATAATTAAATGTTAAATGTGTTAGCAAACAAATTTATAACCTCCCAAAAATTAATAAGAGCAATCCAAAATTTTTTTTTCAAAGTTTTGATTTATTTAGCGAAAAACATTACGAATTTTTATATGTAGGGAGAAAAATAATTGTTGTTTTATTTTGCATAATTACAGTGATAACACTTTTTAACGAAACCACATTATTAAAAAAGTTGTAAAACAACAAAACTATTAACCATTTAGTCCATTTTTTAGGTCAGAAGTCAAAACGGTATCGCCAGTTTGCGCGATAAAAGTCCAGTTTTTTCGCAGATCCTATTTTTTACACCCAATCTATCATAAAATGCGCGGGGAGCGAGAAAAAAAAACTATGCAATTTTCATATATTTCTTTTGTGTATATTGTTGCTATTATTGTTTTTGTTGATAGTTTTTTTTTAATATTTTTGTTATTATTGTTGTTATACTAACCTCCCCTAGGAATTCTATGACATCACCCACAGCTAGCGATAGTTCGTCATCGTTGACTTGCGTATAACTGTAAATAACTTTACAGCGACGATTACTGGTCGTCGTTTTGTCTCTGCAATAAAAAAATAAACAGGAATAAAAATTATAATAGAAATTTAAATAAAAATGGTTTAACAATGAACGAAATTTGATATATGACTTCATTATTTCATTGTTTTAAATATTTTATTATGGCATAACTTTAAAATTTTTGTTGGATTTTTTAAGTTTATACTATTTGAAGTTTAATAAAAATTACTAACTAGAAAGGTCAAACCACCGATACGGATGAACTTTGGATATGTTACAGAGTATCGAAAAATAAATGACTGTATTTTTGTTTAGCTGCCACATTTCACTTCAAAGAGTTAAGAACTAAAGCTTCAAATGCTTAAAAAATAAACTTAAAAAAATCAAAATCGAAGGATGTCCTTTGTACGATTATTTCATTACATAAAAGCAAAAACTATGGAAGGGATTCTTAAATAATCAATTTTTCATTGATTCCAAATTCCTGATTTCCCACTTCTAAAGAAGTTCTTTTTCACAACTTCCAACGATGAACAAAATTTAATCTTTCCAAATCTAGTCTATCCAACTCGGCCTAATCACAAATTTACGGGGTGAGGAGAAAAATATACTATATAAAGGGTGTTTTTATACAGGTATAGAACTTTAACTGGCGGCCATTTTGTCAGCTGTCAATTTATTTATGTTTAGTTTGGTTTGGCATTTCATGCCTTGGGTTATTCTTATTGAATATCAAAATCGATAAACCCGATTGGTGACTTATAGTGTTGTCCATTTTCAAATAAAAAAGTTCCTCGAAATCTTCTTTTTGAGTAGTGGGTATTTCTTCTTATATTTTTGTGGATTTGATTTTCACGTTAAATTACTTTTCATTTGAGTATAATCATGTCGGAAACTGTTTAAGGGTATTTTAAGGGCCCCGCAAGAATCTCGAAAAATTACCTTTATTGCTAAAACATTTGAAGATTTTAAAATTGCATTCGTACAAGAAACTTTAATCTACTGTATACAGAATATTCAAGAAAATATTAAAAATATGTAAAAATTTTGAGCCAATTTTTTTAAATAAAGAAAGCTTCACATTTTGAAGATTGATTCGATATAGCTTTTTGACTTTAGATTCGTATTTAGAAGGCCAAAATATTTTGAAAAAGTGTTGTTTTATAAAAATAGTTAAAAAATTTAACACAAATTTTTTTGAACCAATGAAAGTTCCACCTTTGACGTTTCGGAACATTTATTTGACAGAACGGTTTCGTATTTCGAATGCAAAAATACTTAAGACCATGATGCAACAATACCAGGTGGAATTATAAGAAATTTACTTTTTTAAATAAACAATTTTTGAACAATCAAACAAAAGAAATTTCAAATTAAAAAATATTTGTAGGGTTTCGAAATTTTCATATTATTGTTCGTCCCAAGCAAGGGAAATAAAATCTCTTTTTCGTGCGCCCCGGTAGGCTAGTTGGTAGCGTGCTGGCTTATCAGTGCGGGGGTCGTGGGTTAGATTCCCACCAGAGGCACTGGTCTGTTTTCGCTACAACGCGCCAAAGGCCATAGCAGCTAGTGCTCGGTTAGGGTAATAGTATATAATTTGTAATTATATGATTATTAATTAATAAAATAAAATAAAAAAAAAAAATGTCTTTTTTTATTAATTGTTGCGTTTTTTAAAATATGTTTTTTTTAATAGTCAGCGAAATTTTAATAGACGCATTTACATTTTATATAATATATTTTTATTAGTAATATGTATTGTATAATATTAATCATTGAAGTAAAACATAAAATTTAGAGTGAACATTTATAAAAAGCACCTCTGAGAGAGATTTTTGAAAAAATCTTTAAGTCTTCTACTTGAAAATTTTGCGAACAAGAACTTTGATTTTCTTCCTCAGTAAATGTTTTTTTTTTTTGTTGTTTTATCTAGCGTTTTAAATTTATTACAGTGCGCCCCGGTAGGCTAGTTTGTAGCGTGCTGGCTTATCAGTGCGGGGGTTGTGGGTTCGATTCCCACCAGAGGAACTGGTCTGTTTTCGTTACAACGCTCCGAAGGCCATAGCAGCTAGTGCTCGGTTAGGGTAATAGTATATAATTTGTAATTATATGATTATTAATTAATAAAAAAAAAAAAATTTTTTTTTATAAAAACATAAAGTTTTAGATATAACATTATTTTGTAATATTAATATTTATATGCTTTTAAAAATTAATTACATGTTGCATTTAATTGGATTAAAATAAAAAATAGTGATCTCTAAAACATTTTCAGTTGTTTTTTTTTTTTAGTTTTTTAATTAAAAAACTCATTAGATAAAATTGTATCATATTATATATAATTTGATCATATTTGATAGACCCATTTTTTCGAATCAAACTATATGAGATTACATCCTATGAGATTAGCATATGTATGCCATTTCTTGAAAGCTTTCTAAATCAGGACTTTACCAGTGCTTTAATTTTTTTACGGTTGTAGATTTGATTTACCATCGTTGGGAAAGCGTTGTAAATAAGGTCTCTGACATCTCTGCCAATGGTACTAAAAATAAAGTGCTTTACCAGTGCTTAATTTTCCTGACCATCGGCAATTTCTGGCGGGGCACTATCAACATTGTTTTGATAAGCAAATTTATTTGATTTTACCCCAAACTTTCTTTAGGAAAGTTCTCCCTCATAAAATTTCTTTGGTTCAGGAAAAGGTTTAGGTTTAAACAATTTTTAAATATTTCGAAGATAATATAGATTGGTAAAGAAAACTCTTAATTATAAAAATTATCGCTTTGGTGGGGAATGTCCTCCTCCGCACATGGTTGTACTACCTATCTAAATTTGGTAAAACATTTGCAAACATTTAAACTTTTAAACATTTAAAATAAATCCATTTTGCTCTATCTCTGTAAATATTTTAGATGTATGCCATTTTAAAAAATAAATATTTTGATTTTTTATCAAATAAAGAAAAAATTGTAAAACTTGCTTCATAAAATTTTACGAAAAGTTTGATGATATCTACATTAATATGAAAAATCTCCAAATACACTAACAAAGCGAATCTCTCCGATCTTAATGAAATTTGAAAATGTGATATAGAAAAAAAGTAAGGGACACGTATTTGTTTATCGGCCCAATCTCATGTTTAAGGGTTAGTGCGGTCAAAAATTGGCCCATTTTTCGTTTTTTTCGGCTTATTTCGAATTGTTTTTAAACGGTATACGAAAAATGCCCAATAATTTTCAAATATTTTTGTTATTAAAAAATGTGTTTTAAGTGATTTTAAAACTGGCGTTTTGTTACAGAATTATAGTTGGATTAAGCTAAAAAAAAATATGTATATTTATGCTCATTAACCCTTTGACGACCAAACTTAAACTGAAGATTTTTTGACGAAACTTCGTGGAGACTTGGGCCTATGACTACAAATAAATGTTGTGCTGCTTTTGACGTTTTACTGCTAGGAAACTTAGAAAAACTCACAATTCATTTATATATTTCTAAGAAAAGCGTAATTTTTTATACCTGAAAATCTCGATTATCAGACAAAAAATAAAGTGATAAACTTTTTGGGTGTGATTTTTCTGTTTAGTTACATTTATTACTTCTTTTTTAATATTTTTAGTTTTAGAATGAATTGTTGGCTCAATATTTATATGTATTTTTTTATTTAGAGTAGCATTTTTTAATAATATTCGTAAAATTGGTCAATTTTGGCAACGCTTTAAAATATTACACAAAACATATGTTTAGAGTTATTTTTATCCTGACAATTTTGACACCCAGACAATTATTTTCTTTGTATGTGTTGTTGTGTGTTTTTCACTTTTGCATTTTTCTTAGACAAAACTTTCTCTGATAAGAATACCCTTAATGTTTCACAACTACAAATCCTAAAAATTCAATTTTGAAGATTCTAACGGGGTATTTTAAACACGCTTGAACGTTTTCCAATTAGGTAGTTTTATGTGGAATTTATTTCAATAAAAATATAATAGATGTTGATGTATCTCTCCAAAAACCTGACCCATAAACTATTTTTACCTATGTAAGGGGCTAAAAATGAAAGGCCCATAATTAAAAAAATAAATATGTACTTTAAAACTTTTTGACTTCAAATTTCGTTTTAGAAGAGTAAATTTCTTTAAAAAAAAATAAAAAAAATGCTTTTTAGTGCGGAGTTTTGTTGATTAGTAAGATTGTGAAATCCCAAATTTCGCCCTTCAATCCATTGACGTGTCCACGTGCCCGGCTATATAGCTTACATGACTATTAAGAATTGAGACTTATTTACGATATTTACCTTAATACTACGGTGTTATCTTCATTCATATCGACAATACGAACAAAATTATCGGGAAACATTCCAGTTTTACCATTTGTTGGTAGAGTACCTTCCCACCAACCACCTGGCATTTGTTTAATACTGTGTATTATATCACCTTTGACAAGATCAAGTTCATCGGGTTCCTTAGCTGTGTAATCGTATTCAACGACAGCGGAAACTGGAAGAAAATAGGAAAAACAAAAAAAAAACATTTATTAGGTATTATTTGTCACGAGACGAAAATTAAATTTAGAACTTATAACAATTAAATATATTGCATTTAATTAACCATCCAACTGGGTAGTAACATTAAAAATCGCTCAAAAAAAAATTTAACGAAAGTACTCGTCATACGCCAGTTAAGTGATTAAAAAAATGAAATAAAAACTTTCATATATAATCATATCTTTTTTAAAATAATATTAAATAAAAACATATTGCTTTATATACGAGGGCGGATCAATAAGTCCATGACTTTTGGAACTTTTCTCGTAGTTATATGAAATGCAACACTGCTCCCATGAAGAACCACCTGTTAGTACACTACTGTCAAATTTTGAGCAAGTTCCGTCATTTACTTTGCGTTTAACAGACGTTCAAAACATACAACTTCGTGGATTTTTTTAAAATGGAAAAAAGTGAATTTCGAGTGCTCATTACACATTATTTTTTGCGAAAAAAAAAACGTTAATCAAACCAATGAAAAGCTTGATAAATACTATGGGGACTCTGTACCATCGATTTCAATGGTAAAAAAGTGGTTTACTGACTTTCGTTGTGGTCGCACAAGTACAAATGACGCTGAAAGTTCTGGACGGCCAATTGAGGTCAATACACCCGAAAATGTCGAAAAAATCCACGATATGGTGTTGTCCGATCGAAGAGTAAAAGTGCGTGAGATTGTTGATGCCATAGGCATTTCATATGGTAGTGTGGTTTCGAGTTTAAATAATCAGTTGGGTTTAAGAAAGCTGTCTGCAAGATGGGTGCCGCGTTTGCACTCAATTGACCATAATCGTAATCGCGGCCAATAAGGTGATGGCAACAGTTTTTTGGGATGCAAGCGGGATAATCCACATTGATTAAATTCAAAATAGAAAAACAATAAATATTATGCCAACTTATTATGTTGAAAAATATATTTTTTTTTGCAAAAAAAAGTCACGGACTTACTGATCCGCCCTCGTAACTTAATATTGATTATGTTTTTCGAAAAAGTTGTATATGGTCCTAAACATATTAATATCCAAACATATGTTGGTTAATGTTGCCGTAGATATGTCATAAATTGCTCTATATGGTATATATTAATTAGCATGATTACATATATAATTGTGTATAGCTTAATACAATGTTACGTTTAATAATATATGGTATCTGTTTAAAGTGCGGTAATTTTTTGTTGCTTTTTCTTTGATATTTCAAATGGTAAAATATGCTTCTAGTGGAGAGCAAGAAATTCTCATTGAGTTTATGATTTAACCTGACAAATATCTTTAGAAATTCTAAGAACATTGTCCCTTGATGATTTCATTAGAAAACAATGAAATCCGAATACAACAAATACAACAAATTTTTTTGTGGAATAAGTTTGGAGTTTTACATTAGAATTAAATTGTGATTAACAAACTTTAATTGAGAAAATTTTAAGTAAAATGGTAACTATCACTTAAATATTTAAAAGAAATATTTAATTAAATAATTTTTAACTTTTTTGATTGCAAATGAAAATTTTCAATATCAACTGCAAATTTTCAGCATTTCAAATACAAAACTTTAGTTTGCTTAAAGTTTTCTTGATTTCAACCGATGTGGTCAATGAATTTATCAAATTCGTTTGTAGCGAAAACGATATAATAAATTTTATGTTTATCATAGTTTAACAATATTTACAAGTCATATACGAATTTGTATGAGAAGACCTAATATTAATGTTTTTAAAATTAAAAGAAGCCATATGATATTTAAAATATAATATATCTAGACTATCCTATTATATTAATTTTGATAAAGTAACGTATAATTCAGTGTTGCCAAGTTTAGGAGGGTTTTTATTCATTAAGGGGGATTTTATGGGGTAACAATTTGAGGGGTAAAAATCTGATTAAAAAAGGCAATTTTGTATTTATAAAAATAAAATTTTAGGTTCAATTATTATTTTTGTAAAATTTTTGGCATAATTTTAACTTTATTTTAGATTTTTGGTAAAATTTAAGTCACTTTACTGCGCTGCTAAAATAAAATATCCGATTTTGTCTAGCAAAACAAGAAAAATCTAACAAAATTTGTGTATTTTAACATTTTTATTCAAAGAATTATATAAAAACTAAAACTAAATAAAAACTAAAAACCAGAGTACACAATAAAAATTTTTTATATAAATAGAACATTTTTGGTCTTCAAAGTTTAGTAACGTCATGATGCTTGTTAGGAAAAGACCTAACCACGTGGTTGATTACTAAGAAGACAAGAATGGAGCAAAATTGATTATTAATAGGTTTTTTGTTAAAGTTCTGCCTATTATATAGGCTCTAGCTTTTCTAAAACTTCGGGTTCTGATGAGATCTTTAGCCAGATCGAAATACTAGTATCAACCTAGCTAATATGTTTGATTTGCTTTATTTTTGTAAATATACGGAGGTTGAAAGCTCGTTATAAATTGAAAATAACATAAAAATAATCTCGATGTATATAAAAACAAAAAACTAATATAACTGTAAAAACTAAATAATTTTGCAGATTTTAGAAGGGGATTTGTTTTGATAGTAGGGGGATTTTAAAGGGAATTTTTTTTTGTAGTAGGGGGTTTTTATGGACAATTTAGGGGGATTTGTAAAAAATACTTGGCAGCACTGGTATAATTTAACAAAATTAGATGAGGACTAAATTCGGACAAAACTGTATCAAATCACTTTTAATTGTATCTTATTTAGCCAGATATGATACAATTAGATATAATTTGATACAATTTAATCGGACCATTTTTCGGATGAAATTTTATATACACTCATAGAAATAATCCTGTAAAAATAGCAAAAAAAAAGCTACTAAAATTTAGTCAAAAATAACGTTAGAAAACTGCTAAAATTAGAAGTTTTTTTTAACTAAATATTTGTAATATAAGAATAGCAAAAATAAATCAGTTAAATTTACAATTGAGAGTAACAACGTAATCTGCTAAAATCAGCAAAAACATTTACTTAATATTAGTAGACCAAAAAATCATTAAAAAATTTAAAAATTTTAATGTTTTTTGTTTAGTTTTTTTTAAATGCGACTAAAAGTCTGCCCTTATGAAATCAGCAATCAACAATTTTTTAGCAAAAATTTCTGATGATTTTAGCAAAATAAACTGTTATTTGCATTCTACTAAATTTGAGGTAAATATAGCAATAGGTAATATTACTAACAATTTTGGCCTGTGGGGAGGACGAGGAGACGTTGGAACACTATCTCTGTGAATGACTGGCATTTGCCGGGATCCGGGTCGAAATACTATCCAGTGACCCAATATCCACATTGGGTGATCTTAGGGGCATAGGATGGAAGAAGTTGAGGAGTTTCGTCAGTGCGACGGAGTTCCTGGGGTAGAAAGGTGACATAGGACCGATTGTTTAGAGCGCACAACAAGCCGACATTCTGGTTTAAGTGTAAGTCCTCAGGGACTTGTGTCGGATTAGGGAAGCATTTTCCCTTCTCCGAATCCTCTTTTCGACCTAACCTAAACAATTTTGTTAATAAACTAAAATTCACAGCGAATATTACTAAAATTTCGTAAAGTTAACAGATTTAGTTTTGCTATTCTTTTTTTTTCTAATATTTATTAATATTTCTGCTAAATTTAGCAGTTTCTTCTGCAAGGTCATTTTTAACTAATTTTTAGTATCTTTTTTTTCTATTTTTACAGGTTTATTTCTGTAAGTGTAATTAATTATGGGGTCGTATTAAATTAGACAAAATTATAGAAAGCTCCATATTATTTTTTTTTAATCGGGTAGTAAAGGATTTAATGTAGGTCATTATATGACCTTAATTTTCATCAATGAAAACTTCTTAATAGCATTGCAGTTTTTTTTTTCCTTAATAAATAGTTTTGTAATATAAACTTTTTTTCTATTCGAAAAAGTTTCCTGATAATTTGTACTTTTTTATATTAAAGTTTACTAAAAAAGAGAAAAGTTTGTAAATTTGTTTTACAGTTTTACAACTGCAGATTTAATAGTTTAAATAATAAAAAAAAATCTTACAAAATTTTATTTTTTACATTTTATTCATAAACATAAACTTAAACGAACAATTTGCATACAATGTTGCCAAATTATGCACACCCACAAACTATTTATGGCACTTGTTACGCCTCCTTATAATTTAAACTAAAAGCCAAGTGCATCATCGTTATTATCATAAATCATAAATATTTAACTTTACCTCTGCAACAGAATAAAAGCGATATAGATTGTCGCTTTTATTCTGTTGCAAGTTATCCCAAGTTATCCAGAGTCCTAAAGGCTTTCTTTATAGTAACTTAACTCATTATTGACCCAGTACATTTAAACGTCTATATTATATAATTAAGTGATTTAAAAATCTTAAAATTATTCAGCACCTTAACTACAATCGTAATTACAGTTTTTTGGAAGATTGTTATCCACACTGCGAGAATTATCTGCATGATATCAATGACGTTTTGCATTGCATATACAAAGTGTCACTGGAACTCGTCCATTGAAATTTTTCGTTAAATTAATTAGCAGTTAGACTTTCGAACCTGCCGATTAACACCTTTACAATGTAAAAGCTGTTGGCTGAACTTGTAAGAAAAGACGGAAATAGCTCATATCGTTCGGGTAATCAAAACTAAAATCAACTTTCAATTAAAATATTTGTTGATTCAATTAAAAGATTAATTGAATTCGGTCTAATTAAAGAAATTGTAGTATTAATTAAAATAAATTGTAACTTTCTAATTGATTTCAATTAATGTTTTAATCATATCTATTAAAAATTTAAATTGATATTGTTTTTAATTTCAAACTAAATTTTTGTAGATTGTATTAAAACTTCAATTTAAATTTGCAAAAAAAAAACGCCAAAAATTTGGGGAAAAATTGCTATAATTAAAAAAATCACTAAAATCAAACAAATAACAATATTTAAAATAACCAAATTTAAAAAAATCGCTAGAAATAGTAAAACATTTTTTTCTAATTTAAAAAATCGATAAAAATAAAAAAAAATCATGAAAAATCGCTAATATTTGAAAAATCGCCAAAATTTAAAAAAAAAAAAACGCCAAAGAAATGCTTAAAATGAACGAAATTAAAAAAAAACATTTCGAAATTAAAAAAAAAAACTAAATTGGAAAAAATGTTCAAACTTAAAAAAAAAAACGTTAAAAAACAATAAATTTTTTCAAAATTTAAAAAAATCGCTGAAATTGAAAAAAAGTCAAAATTAAAATAAACCTCAAAATTACCGAAATTAAAAAAAATCCCAAAATTGGAAAACAATAGACAAAATTAAAAATAGCTAAAATTTAAAAAAACGCTCACATTAAAAAAAATATCGTCAAAGTTTAAAAATTTGTATTATTTGAAAAATCGACAAAATTGGAAAAAATTGATAAATTTAAAAAAAAAATTCAAAATTGAAAAAATCTCAAAAATAAAATTTAAAGCGTCATGAAAATATTTTTAATTTTTAATTTTTTTTCATTGCGGAGATTTTTTAAATTATAGTGACTTTTTTCAATTTAAGCTAATTATTTCAATTTGGCGATTTTTTTCAAAATTATAATTTTTTTTAATTTTTTTTAATTTTAGAGATTTTTTTAATATTAGAATTTTTTTTTCCAATTTTGACGTTTTTTTTAAGTTTTGGCGATTTTTTTTTAATGTTATAGAATTTTTTAATATAATCGATTTTTTTTTTTTATTTTGGCGATTTTTTAAAATTTTGGAATTTTTTCTTGGTTGTCATTATTGGTTGTCATTATGAAAACTAGAAATTTTGTGTGCACCAAATTCATCTTCAATTACACATATTATTTAACTTTTAATTGAAAAGGACAAAATAGGATAAACTCTTCTTTTTATTAATTTGGGAGTAAATTTTTGATAGTTAAAATAAAATAGTTTATTTTTACGGATTTTATTTTATTTTTGATAGTAAAAATAAAAGAAAATCTTTTTTGTTTACGGATTTTGAGTTAGTTTTTTAAATGAAAAATACATTTGATTTAAAAGAAAAGTGAGTAGTCCAGACCGGGTTTTAACTATATATTTAGTAGTTTTTAAGTACATATTCATTTGTTTTTAACGACAAAATATTTAAAAACCGGTTAATCTAAAAATAAATTTTTGTATACATTTTTGAATATAGATTTGATCACAGTATTATACAGGATTTATTTCGTGACAAAGTCTTAACTTTGGTTGCAATATTTTCACTTTAACGCAAAAAAGTTACAAATATGGCATCTTTCTATCTATATATCTGCAAAGTTGGGTTGTGCAGCGGATGTATGCCCTAAAATGTTCATTCATAACGCGATTTCAATAATTTTCCCTCAGAAAAAAACGCTACAATAGATAGAAAATATTTATTGTGATTTCAACAGATTTTCAGTAACTTTTCGCTTGTCGCTTTAGTTGTGTTTTTGTACTCATTGGTATATTAGTGTAATCATTTATTTCCATTCATTAAAAATTTTGTTTCTCTTGAGGTTTTCGTTATTTTTTTAGGCTTGCGTGCGTTTTTTATTGCATATTAATATTAAATTTTACCAGTTACGTTACAGTTCAAGAAACAATGAACAGCAGCAACAATGGCAAGGTGAGACAAGGTAAGCGCGCTTCATATGGTTTCAAACACAACAAAAATGTTGTTATTATTTAAACCAATTATGGTCATTCATATATGGATCATATTCAAAACAATCCTACACATGTGAATTGTTTCACTATCGGGGTTTTTTTTATTCATAAAATATGACCAGAAACAATCTTCCTCATCTGCCGCAGCAGGTGATGTTAAACTGTTTATAAATAAAGTTCGTCACGAAAAATAGATTTTGGGATATCATCACTTTTTTACTTTTTTGACTTAAAAATAAAAATGGCACAATAATTTTTTTAAAATTTCAACTCCTACATGCACACGGCGGCCAAAAACGCTGATTTAGGGTCACCTTTACTAAGAACAAAAAGGGATGTGTTTATATGACTTTGAACTCTACATTCCATTTTACGCCTAAAATTATTTTAGACCAGTTTTTAAAGTGCACCGTTTAGGCAATAAAATTTTTTTTCAAAAACTTTTTAATTATTTCGTTAATCACACACAATAAAAATATATTACCAACTGAGAATATTGGTACAAAAATTGTCAATATATCGCGAACCGCTAATAAGTTATTAAGGTATGAATTTTGTAAAAAAAAAAATAAAAATACTTTTTTTTTGACACACACACTAAAAAACAATTTTGAGCTACGAAAAAAGCTACAAACATTTTCTATATATCGCATTCATAGAAATTCATTACAAAGTTCCAACAACAGTAAAAACGCATTTTTAGAAAGAATAGGTTATTTTTGGATTGCAGATCGTAAAAGTAGACAATCGCTGCTTTCAGAAGCTTTTTTAATTTTTTGAAGTAGTCAGATTAGAAAAAGCATGTCATCAAAGTCAAGTTTATGAAAACGAGAAAAAACTCGCGAGATTTTCAGATTTTAAAGATCTATAAACGGAAATTTCTATTTTGCTCCATAGAGTCTTCCTGTTCACAATATGAAGGAAGCCGGAGGACACGGTGTCAAAAATGCTAATTTTACAATGTTTTTTATGGAACGAACGATTAACCGGCAACATCAATTATCCGGGAAAGAAAAATAAAATATATTTTTTTTTTTGCGTCGATTTAAAATTTTTTTTTTGCATCAATTAACCGTAATTTACCTCTATTATCCAGGGTTACAAGCATACTTTTTTCGGATACTTTTGAACAATCAAACATATTGTGAATAAAAGTAAAAAAGGAAATTCCATAGTTTACATACGATGAGTCAGAGGCATATACACTAGGGTAATAACTTTTTGCATTTTTTGCAAATATCAAATCTCCCCAGACAAAATCGTGTAGGGCATGGACAAATATTAAGAACTGCGTTTTTAGTTTTTCGCTATCGTTAAAAGGTTACGCACCAAACGCGTTTAAATTTT
This sequence comes from Delia radicum, assembly GCA_021234595.1. NCBI lineage: Eukaryota > Metazoa > Arthropoda > Insecta > Diptera > Anthomyiidae > Delia > Delia radicum. Next base: position 164,681,819 of record CM037851.1, on the reverse strand, counting down.
GAATCAAACAAAGTTAAAAAAAAAAACTTTTTTTGATGCCTCAACGTCTGACCATCACATCTATATAATTAAGGCATGCTGATTTCAATAGTAAAGTCCGTTTTCGAGTCAATGGAATAGTTTTCTTCCAAATTTGCTTACTTACATATGTATAAACCATATTTTAAAAAAATTGTTATTAAAAAAAATTTAAAAAAAAAATATATTAAAGGCATTTTAGAAATCGCTGTCGGTGCGTAAGGTTTTTTTTTTACCAAATTGAACTGAAATAGTTTATTTTTATCATTAATACAATATTTGCCATTAGAAAACCCCTGGGGAGAATGTTGTCCAAAAAAAGTTATCACCCTAATATACACGTGTCTTATTTAGTTCAATTTTGAAATTTGAGAAGTGCGGATTGCTATTGTCGAGTGTAAGTGCAATAATATTAATTTATTAATTAAAAAGATTATGTTAAAATTACTACCCAAAAGTTTTTCTCAATTAACCGTGAAAATCGATTATCCAAAATGCTTCCGGTCCCGACCATCACGGATAATCGAGGTCTCACTGTATTTATGATTAATAAAATTGACCGTTATGAATTTTTTTTTTAAGAAAAGAAAAAAATAATGTGTTTCATTGGGATATTATCATCGAAATTTTAAAATTATTTCGTTAGGGTATTTTAAGGTTAACGGTATTTTAAGTTATTTTCTTAGTGTTATTTTAAGGTTAAAGATAGCTCTTTGAAACAGTATTGAATAGTTATAAGCAGTTTAGGGTTAGTGTTTGCCAACCTTGCCTTATAAGGTTTTTTTTTTGAAAAAATTTGATTTTCTCCAACCACTCTATTTTCTAAATGATGCACTTTTTAAACGGGGAAAACAGTTTTTTTTAAAAAATAATTTTTGGTGGGAGTAGCATCGAAAGGGGAATTCAAATGTCATATAAATACAGCTCGTTTTACTCTGTAGGAAAAGGTTCCCTAAAGGCCCAACTATATTTAGCGAAATTGAATTAAGGGAATGAGCGATTGTATGTAAAAACATTTACCGAGAGAATTATCTTCACTTCAGTAATGAATTTCTTCACAGCTTTAATGAAAATTTTCACTGCAACTTTTCATAGAATCTAGGAAACAGGTTTGATTAAAGTCAATGTTTATGAAATGTTTGTAGAATTATTGAAAATATTCATAAAACGAATAAATCATTAATACAATGAAGCGTTTATAGAATTTATGAAACAGTTTCATAAATATCAAGAGAAGTTTCCTTAAATTAATAAAAATATTCATGAATGTCTTAAAAAGGTATTGGAACTAATGAACCGCTTCATATGATTTATTTAAACCATTTCCTTAAAGGCCAAAATTAATAAAAGGCTACATTAAAATAATTTATAATATATATACCGAGGTTGAAAATTCGTTATAAATTAAAAATTACATTAAAATAATCCCGATGTATATAAAAAAAAAAAAAACTAATAAAACTGTAGAAAATATTACTTGAGCCAGAGTAAAAACTGAAATTTTTTATATAAACAGACCATTTTTGGTCTTCAAAGCTTAGTAACGTCATGATGCTTGTTAGGAAACGACCAAAGCCACGTGTTCGATTACAAAGAAGACAAGAATAAGCCAAATTGATTATTAATAAGTTTTTTGTTAAAGCTCTGCCTATTCTGGAGGTTTTAACTTGTATAAAACATCGGGTTCTGCTGAGATCTTTAGCCAGATCGAAATGCTAGTATCAATCTAGCTAAAATTGTTTCATTTGCAAAATAATCTCGCTGTATATAAACTATAAAAAAATCACTTGCAAATGATGTCGTTGTAAAATTAATATGGTTATATGTGAAGCCAGATGTAATAAAGTCTTGACTTGCAGATTACTTAATTTGATATTGAACTTTATCAAAATATGTAAGCTATTATATATAAAGCTATATAATATTATAAGGAAAATATTTTCAGTATGAAGTCACATATAGTTTAATATAGTTTGTGGGCGTTGTGGTGTAATGGTTAGCGCGTTGGACTGTTACACAGTTGGTCCCGGGTTCGATTCCCGGTGACGACAACATCAATTTAGATAAATAATATGTATGAGTTTTCTATCACTTATATGTATCGCTGCGCCCACCTTCGGTGTTCCCATAGCACTTAACCCCACCGAAGTAAAATAATGAATCAGGGCTATGAAACAAAAAGCTTCAATAAATTCGCCAACTCTACATCAGGTGGCGAGCAACAAGTGTTCTAAGACTTATCATCTCGCGCAATTACAGTGTTGCCATGTTTGAAGCCCTTCATCTTTCATCACCTTTCATCTCTCCACTATCCCCTTTTCAAAGAAAGCAACACATTAGTTAATAGGAAGAATTTCCTTCTCTTAAAAAAAAAAAAAATAAAAATATAGTTTAATAAGACTTAGCATGGAACCATATATTATCATATCGATCATTATTTGGATTATTATTATGTGTCTTCAGTAGTTATATATTGAGCAAGATTTGGACACATTATATCAAGTGTCATATAAAAATTTCCTCAATAAAAATTACCAGATGTATTTGTATATATTGATATAAGCCGTAATGTGACTATATTCAAAGTCAGATATGACTTAATCATATTATATGTGACTAGATATAACTATTTTTATCCGGCCAAAACTCATCAAAATTAAAAACATTTCAAACGATAAAAAGAATTTTTTTTAATAAAAAATAACAAAATTAATAAAAAAAAAAACATAGAACTAATTCGCAAGTCTAGAGAATATTTTCAAATTCACATAAGTTCAATATGGTTTACAAAAGATAAGCCAATTGTGGCTAAATCGCCGTTTTTTTCCCGCGCATTTGGAAGGAGTTCGAATTTTTAAAAAATAACGCAGTTATTTTCATTGATGCAAAAACGTTTTTAAAAGTGATAATAACCCAAAAGCAAAGAAATATATTCAACGTATTAATGACTGTTTAAAGATGATGTCGGACTTTTGCTCTCTACCGCAAAACCGTCTTTTTAATTTACATGTATTGTTGCCTTTGTTGTTTTTAAGCACCTACATATGAATATTTTGAATATTTTTTTTTTTTGTATTTATTATTACAAACTTGTGATGATTCCCAATATTATTTGCGTCTTAAAATATTTGTGTTTTGTGTTCCTTTTTTTCAATATTATTTTTAAACCCTTGTTGGAAATGTATACTCAGAAAGCAGATTCGCTGCGACAAACGAAATTGTTGCCGAGTGAATGGTTTGATTACAGAAATACATTAATTTAGCTAGAAGTTTATTTAATTAATTAAGCTAAAAGTTTTCATACACACAGAGAAAAAATTATGTATTTGCCAACTTAAATTCGGTTATTACGACTTAAATTCGGTTATTACGACTTAAATTCGGTTATTACGAGTTTCAGTAGGTTCGTAAAACAGAGCGTTAGTTTGCACAACAAAGTTCGGTTAATTCAACTGAATTTTAGTTGCAAGACCCAAAATATGCATAAATCAAAAGTTAATATCGTTGTACTGACTGAATTTATAAATTGCTACCATTACTATATACACTTTTCAATTTGGTTGTCACTTTATTTCTTTGTGGTGAATAATTTTATTTCGTAGATTCAATGGAGAATTTTATTATATACAAGAAAGTTCATTAAAATTTCATAATTTCATAAAAAAAAATTCATTCGATTTCGTAAATTATCTCTTCATAAGTTCAATGAAAATTTTCTTTATTATTATTTTAAAGACTTATCTTTTTTATTTATTCACACAATTTCATTAATTTTTATACATTTCAAACTTTCGTTTTAAGATTTTATTCTCGTGTGTTCATTTATTAATTCCATGTAGCATTTTATTAATTTTGGACTTTTACGAAATTGTTTCAAAAACTGTATGAAACTGCTCATTTGCTTAATTTCAATGCATTTTTCAAACATTCATAAATAGTTTTATGAATTCAGTCAAACTTCTTAATATTATAAAACTTTACGAAACTGTGTCATAAATTCTATGAGCGCTTCATTAGTATTTTCACTAATTCAGCAAAACATTTCATAAACATTGGCTTTAATGAGACCTCTTCATGGATTTTACGAAAAGTTTCAATGGACGAGTGCCAGTGACAATTTTCATTAAACCTATAAAGAAATTCATCATTGAAGTGAAGATATTGAAAAATTTAAACTTAATGTAATTTCATAAACAAATCTTAATTTAGATTTTAAAATTTTTTGGGAAAAATATTGTGGTTTTGGACTATTTTTTTTTTTTCTAAATTGTCATCCTGACATTATAATTTTTATAAGTGCAATAGTATTTGAACAAAAACAATATATTACTTATGTTTTGAGTAAAAACGGAAGTGCATGTGCATTTGAAAAATTAATGGTCCGATCTGTCAGATTTTCAAAAATTATATATCACCCATGAAATAGTTTTTAGCAGACATAATTTTTCATATTTTCTCATAAAACATAATAATCAGAAATATTAAAATATAAGTTTTTTTACTTTTAAATAATTTTTGTAAAAAGTCGCATCTAAAATTATCTGCATGATATCAATGAATTTGTGCATTACATCTATGAACTGTGACTGGAACTCGTCCATTGAAGGTTTTTATTAAATTAATGCAGCTTCTCATAAAATGTATTGAAAAATTTCATATTATTTATTAAAAATTTTCCTTAAAAATAGTTTCATTGCAACTATGAAGCTTTTTCATGAAGTTTAAGAAATTTTTTATTCACATTGTGCAGAAAACTTCATAAGTTTAGTGAAAAAATTTGATGGAAACTAGTTCAAGGAATCCTCTCTGTGTAATTTTTTTTTTAATTACAATTGTAGTCGAGATCCGCTGGAAATTTCATTTTAGTGTTTTAAACTCCTTCATTATTGTTATCCAGTAAAAAATGTAGCCATTTAAAAGTACCTTCTGCTTGAAAACGGAAGAGGGTGTCCATAATGAGTTAAGCCATATCGTGGATTTAGCTAACACGTTCACATTCATGCTAGTTTAGTTTTTTTCCATTATGCATTGAAATTTTAACAGGGTTAGACAAATTATAGGTCTTATTCTCGGTTTTCCTTTTTTCACTGAACTCTAGACTTACTTTCTTCGTTGAATCGACGAACACCGTTTACTTTTTCGTACACTCAGGGAACTTCTGCTGTAAATATTTGTAGTTGTCTGAGTTGTAATACAGTATCTTTATTTTTAAGTGAAAAAAACAGTAATTTGTGGAACAAATTTCAGTTTTGATTACAATTGTAGTTCATTTAAAAAAAAACAAACCACATCAAATTACTGTATTATGATTTTACATTCATTTTAGACAGTAGCTTTTTTTATTCAAAAAACAAAACAATTAAATGTTTTTAATTTTTTACTACAATTGTGGTTCATTTCTTGAACAGTAAAAAATAAATGACAATGTTAGTTGAATTTGCTAAAATGTAAGTCGTCCTTTCTTCAAGTGAAATTTAATTTGCTTTTAACTACATATGCAGTGGTCTTTACCCACATAGTATTCTAATTGTATGTAACTTTTTGTTGCTCATTGCAGTTTGTAAATTTTTAGCATAAAATGCTGTTGATTTTTCAAATATTTAAGGTATAAGTTGTATCAAAATTAAGAAATTTATTGATGTATACGAATAAAAATTAAATTACTTTTCCAATCAAATAGAATTTTAAAAGTTTTTTGTATTGGGAGTGACTAGGACCGCATTAAAAATGAGCTTCGTCGATTCGACGAAGAAAGTACCCTGCATTAAGCTTGGGGTCAAGTGTCTCCAAGTCTCCACTTTTGTCTACTATTTTGTTGACATTGTTAACTAAGCGTCTACACTTTTTACTTTGCTTTTGATGGGTAGAGACATTTTGTGACAGATGAATTTTGTAGTTCTGCTTCTTCTTTTTGATTTTGTTTGATATACACGTGTTTGGATGAAAAACTGCGGTGCCATTGAGTGGCCCTTACAATTTTCTTTTCAAAGATACACATTTTCTGTATAGTTCCTTTATAAGAAACATAATTAAAATCATTAACATATAAACATTTCATCGAAATCAGATGCTCTTAGAGTGCGTTCCATGAAAGTCGTTTTGATTAGACAATAAGGAATATGTACCTAGCCACATACTAGGCTTTAAATTAAAAAAAGTAAACAAAAAGACTGCAACATACACTATGTACTAGGGATGCCAAACGGGAAATCCCGAATCCCGATATCCCGGGATTTTTCGGGATTAACAAATCCCGATTCCCGGGATTTTTTTTTTCAATCCCGGGATTTTGTTGTTTACTTTTGTTTATAAAATATATCGCATCATTTTTTCTCCAACACTATTTTTTACCTAAGTTTTATATTTTTATGTTATTATATATACTACCATTTTTTTTTTTGCGTGTAACACTTAAAAGATTAATGAGTATTTGGTACACCCTGTTAACAAATAATACAAAGGTAAGCTATTTTGGCAACTTTGTTACTTTTCATTAAAAAAAAACAATTACTGAAAGCAAAACAAATCAATTGAAAAGAAAAATATAAATTTCTATGTACTTTTGCCACTTAATTAAATAAAAATGAATTTTGTGGAACATAAATCTAAAAATAAAGATAAAAGTTCTGTGTGGTATCATTTTTTGGTGGAGTCAAAAGGAACACCGCATGCCAAATGCAAAATATGCAAAAAAGTTTTGAAAACCAATGGCGGCTCGACAAAAGGTAATAATAAAGGTAATAATACTGTATTTTATATTGTTTAGATTCACATGATAAAGTTGCAGAAAAATGATTGCGATGAGCCACAAAACAAAATTTTAAAAATTACCGATTATGGTTCTCCACAACAGGAGGAATCACTGTCTGCAGTTATTGCTCGGTTGGTGGCGCTTGATGGATTACCATTATCAATATTTATAACTTCTACCGAACTACGGAAATCATTAAAATCACGTGGGTTTGACGTTCCAAAATCCAGAGAAACCATAAAAACTAAATTTATGCAATTTCATTTAAAATGTAAAGAAAATATGATAAATGAAATTAGTAAAATTAAGCTAAAAGAGGATAAGTTCAGCCTAACGTTCGACGAATGGACATCAACGTCAAATAAGCGTTACATTAACATTATTGTTCACACAAATGGAAAATTTTTTAACATTGGTTTGGTAAGATTAAAGAAGTCTGGCACTGCTGCTAATTGCATCCAGTATATAGAAGATAGACTGAGAGAATTTGGACTGTCACTTTCTAACGACATAGTTGGCTTTACCACCGATGGAGCGTCCACTATGCAGAAAATTGGGAAGCTTATAGCTCCAAAACAGCAGTTGTGTTTGGCACATGGTTTACATCTTGCTTTAGTGGATGTATTTTACAAACGTATACCCACATCTAGTGTCTCACATGAATTATCTTCTTCAGAAGACGACGACGATTCATTTGAATCTTTTGAAATAGGCTTGAGAGAAAACCAGCACACCGTAACTGAAAATGTTCAAATAAAACCTGTCATTGAAAAAGTACGAAAAATAGCAAAGATGTTTAGAAAATCTCCAACGAAAAACGACCTTTTGCAAACGTACGTAAAACAAGAGAAAGGAAAAGAGCTAAAATTGATTTTAGATTGCAAAACACGATGGAATACTCTTTTCGACATGTGTCAGCGGTTTTCCGAACTAGAAATACCTGTAAAAAAAGCTTTAATTGATTTGAAATCGCAGCCTTTCTATGATGAAGAATTTCTTTTGCTTAAACAAATAATTAACATATTAAATCCAATAAAAATTACACTAGAGGCTCTTTGTCGTAGAGATATGACTTTATGTAAGGCAGATGCTGCTTTGGCGTTCATGTTGAATGAGATTTCAACAATGGAATGTGATTTAAGTAACGTTTTATATAGATCTCTTCGGAAGAGAATAGAAGAAAGAAGAACAGTATACTCTACTCTTTTAAACTTTCTACAAAATCCGAAAATTAAATCCGATTTCGATAACAATTTGGTTATGATTCTGTTAAAAGCTGAATTAAAACTTTTAATATCGCGTTTTTCAAAAAATTCAAATGATTTGATATTACACGAAATTGATGACAGCATATCAGATGAAGACTTAGAAGAAGACCATGATATTTCCATTGTGCAAAAATTGAACGATGCTATCGAAAAATGTAAAAGCAAAATGAAATCAGTTCAGGGACATAATAATGATTTAGACACACAACTTGGCATAGAAATTGACCTGTTTGTTTCAGGAGGTGTGAGAGGTAAATATTTGCAAACTGCATACAGCTTTTTGCAAACCATTTTACCCACAAGTGTAGATTGCGAAAGATGCTTCTCAACGGCGGCGTATGTAGGCAACAAAATCCGTTCAAGATTGGCTGATGCAACCTTAGACGCTTTGATCTTCCTAAGAAGCTATTTAAAACAGTAAACAGTATTATTTAATTATATTTATTCACCATTTGAAAAATCAATGGAAAAAACGTCATACAAAAAAACAAATTTAAATTAAATTTGCTACATTCTTTTGTTATTTGAAATCAAACAATCAAATGTGATTAATCAATTATAAATTGATATGAAATAGTCTTAAGTTTTGTTTTGTTATTTTTTTTTTTTTAATTACATTAAATGTAATCTTTTGTTTTTGTACATCTATTCTTTTCAAATATACATAAAATATGTATTGTAAAAGAACTATATTAAATAAATATGAATTAAATGCATTTAATATATATAATTTTTTTTTATTTAAAGAAATAATATTAAAAAATAAATAAATCCCGAAATCCCGAAAAATCCCGAAATCCCGTTAAATCCCGGGATCCCGAAAAATCCCGAAAATCCCGGGATCTCGGGATCGGGATTTCTAAATCCCGAATCCCGGGATTTTTAAATATCAATCCCTAATGGCATTCCTAATATGTACCTTTTAACTTTTAAACTTTAAAAAACTTGAATATAGTTTTTTTGTAATAAAACTTCATAATTTCATATATGTATTTATTTAAAGTTTATGTATACATATGGTCCCATAGAATCTATTAACTCACTAGTAAATTTTTAGTTCCAATGTCTACATATGGTCCTATTAGAACTAATTAGTCACTAGTAAATCTATGGTTCTTATGTCTACATGTGGTCCCATAAGAACTAACGAGTCACTAGTGAATCTTTGGTCCAATGTCTGCATATGGTCCCATAAGAACTACCAAGTCACTAGTGAATCTATGTTTCTAATGTCTACATATGGTGCCATAAGAACTACCTAGTCGCTAGTGAATCTTTAGTTCCAATGTCTACATATGGTCCCATAAGAACTACCTATTCACTACCTAGTCAATAGTTCTAATGTCACTAATGATTTTCAATGACACGTACATGTTAAATGTTTATAGCAAATTACATTGCCTGGGGAATATTTGGTTAGTAGTACTGGTGACACAGTCAATAGTGAATCAATACTTTTGCACTATTGACATTTCCTGCAGGGTACTTAGTGTATGCAAAATATGATGTGCCATCTGGGGTTAAAAACGGCACCACTTTTTAAAAACACGACCACCTTTTCAGTAAACGTAAAATTTATTTTCATTTGTTTTTAAAACAAAATTGTAAAATTTTACATTTAGTAAAACTTACAATTAGTTAACACTGGTAACATTAGCAATTTTTTGCTAAATATTAGTTTAGAATAGCAAATATAAATCTGTTGAATCTACAAATATTTAGTTATGAAAATGAAAATTATTCGAGTTCGAGGCCATACTCTATATTTCTTTGTTAGGATATTGTCCTAACAAATAATCTATAGAGTTTTTTTTTTTGATTTCAAAATTTATTATTTGACCCTTTGAGGAATGTGGAATTTCCCGAAATAGATATATCAACACATCCCTGAAAGGGTTAAATAATAAATTTGAAAACAAAAAAAACTCTAGATTATTTGTTAGGACAATATCATAATAAAGAAACTTGAATAATTTTTATTTTCATTGCACAATACTTATGAGCAACGCATTATTTTTTGTATTAAAATAATGTAAAAAAAGAACTAGTTCTTAGTAAGTCATTATTGTTTGTATTAAAGTAATGCCGAGAGTACGCTGGTATCACTACTGGTAGTCCGAAAAGTAATGATATGTCATTGCTGTTTCTACACTGGAAAATTAAAAACCAAAACTAATTACCCGGATGAAACTAGCGTTGGAGTCTTAAGGTACACTCAAAAAAATAAGTTAGTAGAAAAGTTAGTGCAACGTCTTGTAAACCAAGTATACAATTTCTCAGCAAATTTTTAGCTTGTGTTTTCAGCTAAAATTTTAGTTATACTTATTCAGCACTTCACTGTTTTGAACAAATGTTTTACTAATAGTTTACAAATGTTTTACTGATTTATTTTGACAGATTGAAATATATACGCAGAATCAAGTAGATGTCGGGGCATGTCAAGATGTAGTAGAGACGAGGAAAGTGATACTGTAGAAATATTATATTTAGTTAAAAAATGTTGTGATTCTTTTTAAAATAATTAACAATACGATACAAAATATAAAAATGATCATTAGGGTGCGCCAAAAATATACCGTCACTCCCCCTATAAGTATTCGGTTTAGTATCAAAATACACTATGCAAAAAATTATGGTGATCGCTTAAGGGGAAAGGGTGCCTCAAACGCCTTGAAAATAGGAAAAGGTATCAAATTTGACCATTAGATGAAAAAAAGTGTTTGTACTAAGTTCGATGACAACTATTTACAAAATAAAATATGAGCTTTCCAGGACATAGTTAACCCATTTTAACTTACGATACAAAAAAGGGCAGTTATTTGTAGGGGTACCCAAGAGCAACATTTTTACATATTTGAAAATATTATTAAAGACAATTTTTAAAAATTAAAACGCTCTCCACTAGTTTTTTATATATATCGTAAAGATAAAAAATATATATAATATTATAAATATCCGTTCACTAGTTTTTTATTTTATAGCGATTTGAATTAGCGGATTTCAAGGAAATTTAATTTTTGGCTGTATTTTCTTTAATTTCGAACTTATAACAACGTTTTAAACAAAATTGACGAAATTGGCTTTGCAAGTAATTTAATATGATTATAAATTTTAGTAAGTAAATACATTTTACAATTCAGCTTTAACCCATGTGACCCCGGGTAAATTATGTCCGCGAAATTGTATTGCGAAATTGAATAACAAAAAAAACAAATTTTTTTTTAGCTAATGGTCAATTTTGACATATTTCCTTATTTTCAAGGCGTTTGAGGTACCCTTTCCCCTTAAGCGATCACCATAATTTTTTGCATAGTGTATTTTGATAAAAAAAAAACGAATATTTCTGGGGGGAGTGCCGATCTCTAGCATGATTTTTTTTTTTGCCCATACAACTTTGGCGCAACCTAATGTTCATACTCCCACATTGACGACATGAATTAATTTAATATCTGAAAATATATAAATATCTTATATATAAAATTCTCGTATCACAATGTCCGTTCCCGTACTCCTCCGAAACGGCTTGACCGATTCTCATGAAATTTTGTGAGCATATTGAGTAGGTCTGAGAATCGGCCAACATCTAAAAATGGGCGTGATCGGACCAGTGGGCGTGTCAGCTCCCATACAAAGTAAATATTTAATATCATATATCTACAGTTCTATAATAGCCAGAGTCTTAGAAATTTGTGCACGTTGATTATTTGTTAATGTGAATAGTCATGGGAAAAATGGGCGTGATCGGACCAGTGGGCGTGTCAGCTCCCATACAAAGTAAATATTTAATATCTTATATCTACAGTACTATAATAGCCATAGTCTTAGAAATTTGTGCACGTTGATTATTTGTTAATGTGAATAGTCATGGGAAAAATGGGCGTGATCGGACCAGTGGGCGTGTCAGCTCCCATACAAAGTAAATATTTAATATCATATATGTACAGTTCTATAATAGCCAGAGTCTTAGAAATTTGTGCACATTGATTATATTATGAATAGTCATGGGAAAATTGGGCGGGATCATACCAGTGGGCGTGGCAGCTCCCATACAAAGTGATTATTTAGCTCATATACAAAATTAATATTATATATGATTCTTCTTCGAGCTTAAGATCTTTTGTTAAAACGATTGTAAATTATTAATTTCCAATATTTCGTCTCCACATTGGGAGACTTCTTCTTCAAAAAAAAAAAAAAAAAAAAAATGAAGAAGTCTCCCAATGTAGAGACGAAATATTGGAAATTAATAATTTACAATCGTTTTAACAAAAGATCTTAAGCTCGAAGAAGAATCATATATAATAAAAGAAGATCGAAGAAAATTAAACATATTCAAAATTAATATTAATATTTAATATCTAGGGTTCTATATTAGCTATATAGCCTTCAAATTTTGTACGAGTCCATCAATTACAAATATAAGTAGTCGAACTGAAAATGGGCGGAATGGGATAAATGGGCGTGGTACCAAAAGCAAAAAACAAATAAGCATTATCACATTCAAGACTTTTTGCAAGGTTATTTAATAATGTTGTTCAAAAATTGTTTTAGCGTTCCTCATAGTCCTAGAATAAAAGCGATAGAAGAACAAAGAGGCGTTGGGCTTCCCATGAAATTACAAATTTTAAAATGATTTACTAATGTGAATTTATTTTTTTAATTATATATTTGCGTAAAAAAATTTTCTTGATTTAAAGAATTAATTACAATTAAAATTTGAAGGCAAAGCAACGTTTGCCGGGTCATCTAGTAAATATATATAATACAAACAAAATTATCTTTCAACAACCCTGTTTTGCAATAAGAAAAAGGATACAAAAAATTCCCTAACATGTGTGTCCTTGTCTTTCGTTATAGTCTGTCTAATTGAACGTATATTTTTTTGCAATTTGACCACACAACATTGATAATCACTTTAAAAATTTAGTTTACAAATACACATTTAATGTTTATTAAATTTAAATATTTTATGGCTTTCATTTAATTAATACACAATTACTTTGACAAGCCGGTGACAACACAAAAGTAAAGTTTTTTTAATCCACATATGTATTAACATTGCTAGCGTAATTTTGTATGAAAACAGATTCAAAAATTGTACATGTTTGATTTTTTTATGTCTTACAAGAGTTGTACTTTTTAGTATAATTTTCCTCGTCTCTACTACATCTTTACATGCCTCGACATCTACTTCATTCTGCGTATATCTGTCAATCTGGTTGTCGTCCACACTATGAATGTACTTATCAGCGCAATTTTTTTAGCAAAATAAATTAGTAAAATATTAGTAAAGTATTAGTTCAAAACAGTAAAGTGCTGAATAAGTATAACTCAAATTTTAGCTGAAAACACAATATCAGCAAAAAATTTGCTGAGAATTTTTGATTATTCAATAGGAATTCCCGGAAACCCGGGAAATTTAAAAATAAATCCTGCTTTTCCGGGAAATGAGAAAGGCCGTTAAAAGAAAAACCCTAGTAAAAAGTCATACCAACGCACAAATTGTTGTGCATTATTTCTTCATAATTTAAAAGCAAATATATATTACTTAGTTATATGGATCAAATCATAAAAACGCTTTTAGCGCTGAATGTTCCAAAATTTTGTTGTTTTTTTATGAAAAACATGGAATTATGACTTTTTTTTAGTAAAGAGCGCAAAATTGAACTTACAATTAATGGAATGTAGTTGTAAACTAAGCCATTAAGGAAAAAGTAAAAAAATAAATATTTTGCCGAAAAAATGAGTTTAACACCACTGAACTCATATTTTATTTAGCTGTCAAAAAATTTATAATTTTTAAAAATTATTAAAATTGCTGCAAAAACTACAGAAAATCAAAAGGGATTTGGTATCTACTGGTATTATATTATTGATACTTTTATGTGGTAGCAAAACTTTTTAATATTGCAAAATATGTTGTAAAAAATTTACATTTTGATGGGTGAACTTATAATAATTTCGTCAACTGTTGGTATTTATTTGCAATTGGGTATTATAAAATAGTTGTTAGGGTGTAATCTGTGGTATCTACTGGTATTATATTATTGATACTTTTTGTGTTAGCAAAAACTTTTTAATATTTCAAAATATTTTGTAAAAAATTTACATTTTGATGGGTGAACTTATAATAATTTCGTCCACTGTTGGTATTTATTTGCGATTTGCAATTGGGTATTATAAAATAGTTGTTAGGGTGTAAATATACTGTAAACAAAAATATTTTAATTTCTTTCGTGACTATTTTTTTGTTATTATTTTTTAGGTTTTGAAATTTTGCCAAATAAGTTTTTTTTTCAATTCTTTAATAAATAATTGAAAAAAAAAATAATATTTATCTGCTTTCTGAGCGATGGTTGTTTCTTCAATATTGACATGTCTTAAATGTCTGGCCTAAATTTTAATACATAAAAACAACATAAAAGGAAAAATGTTTTTTTTTTCTTTATTTTTGTAATTTAAAGAAAAGTTTTTGCTAAAATATGTATCATAGAATTAAAAGTTATAATTCCAGTATAATTAAAAAAGCAATAAATCTGCTTTTAATGCAATTTAACTTTTTTTTGGGCATTTTTTTTAGAAATACAGTTGCCGGTATTTTAATTTAACGAAATAAATTAGTGGTTCCATTGCAATCAAATTTGGAACAGGCATAAGCGACGTAATATCGAGCCTAGATTTGTATTGTTGGACCTCCCGGGGCGGCAATATGGCCCCAAAAGTAGGACAATTTTTGCATAAAATATTTTCAGTGCTCGCCATTTTTTTGTTTCTAATCCGATTTTCAAAAAATTAACATATTTTTAATCTGCTAGTAAAGACTAACAAAAACCATGCTTGTCTGTCTCGAATCCCGAGATATTCGTATTTGAAAATGTGAAATTTTAAATCTGGTCAGACTCAGGTCCAGTTTTTTGCGAATACCGGGCCAAATCGAGGGTAATGTTTGGTTTAAAATGTTAGTTATTCAACCAAATAAATTCTTTATTAAAAATAATTCCATATATTGTTCCACTCGAAAACTACATTCGCTTAAAGTAATAATTTAAAGAAATCAAATTTTTGAGATTTTTTCCCCAAAAAGCACCAACAGTCTTTTGCCTCCAGATATATATTTTCTTTCAAACCCTACACTGAAACATTGTATCCTTCCTGATATTAATAAAACAAGTTCATAACAATTTTTGTAGATTCAGTGAAGAATTTCATATTATCCAAAAAATTTCATTAATATTAAGAAATTTTTCATAAACTTTTTTTCGTAAAATTTCTTAGTTTCATAGAAAAAAATTCATTCGATTTTATAAATTATCTCCTTATAAATTTAATGAAAATGTTCTTAAGAGCTATGAAACGACTTAATTTGTTTATTTACACAGTGCAACAAATGAAGACTTTTGGAAAAATGCACGGACTCGACAGTATAGGTTCGATTGTACTACCAAAGGTTAGTAAAACCCTGTACACGATTTGGCCAGTTTTTTTTTTATGGACCTCAAAAGATTTTGAAAATCAGTGCACCACTCAAAAAAAGGCATCCTCAATTTTTGGCCAACAGCTAATTCAGACTTGATGACATTGCTTAACTATGTTTAGCAATAATGTAGTGAAGAGTCTACTGAACAAATTTTATAAACATTTTATGTGCATAAAATCATTTTTTCCTGCACTTTTTTGAAAAAATATAGGAGAAAATTATTTTATTTTTTGCGCTTTTCAGCATAACTTACAGGGACTCATAATTTTTCACTAACAATATAATATATATATAAAAAATTGTAGCCATTGTAAATCTGAACAACTTTTGTGAACATAATAATACAATCTGAATGTGTCTAGGCATCCGAAATAGCTTACAAAGACCACTTTGTAATAGTCGTTTTTGACTAGACTACACTTTTATTGCATTTTTGTTTACTTTCTTCAATAACAAAAAAAGTGCAGGAAAAAATGATTTTCTGCACATAAAATGTTTACATAGTGCATAAAATCATGAAAACTTCAAAAAAATGTGTACACTCGCTTAAACGCTCATTACAAAAAATAGAAAATAAGTGGTTACCAAAATACTTTCAAGGGAGGTACCCCGACCCGGACCGGCAGATCTTAATAAACATCGGATATGTTGTAGAGAATAGGAATTTAAGGAACCAGTGTTTTTTTTTAGCTGCCCAATCTCATGTTTATGTGTTACTAAGTGGGGTCAATTGCCCATTTCTTTCGGTATATTTCGTTCTAGTAAAAGTAACTATAGACAAATTTGAGACACATTCACTGGTGTACATTATGCCCAAAGATTTTCAAGTATTTTTGTTTTTTGAAAAAATGTGTTTTGAGTAAAATGAAATCTGGCGTTTTATTAAGGAAATTTAGTTGTATTAAGCTAAAAATAATGCATAGCAATTTCTATTTAATTTATCGAGGTGGTGTCTGAGGTTTTAACGATATTCGAAACCGCTCGGTTGTTATGCGACTTTTCCCAAAGAAACTTTTTCTACTATATTTCAAATAATAAGGCAGTATGGGGTATCAAAATTTTTGTTTTTTGAGTACTTTAACAGTTCGTACACATAAAATAGTTTTCGTAACTTAAAAACAAGTTATCACACAAAAACAATTGAATTTTTAAAAAAAATTCGCCTCCCTTTTTTCTGCTCATTTACAACATATCCAAAGATTATTAAAATCTGCGATTTCGGATCGGGTTAAATATAGTCGTGCGCAAGAATGACTGCCTATAAAAACGACTTCGTCAAACAAAAATAAGTAGTGCTGACTCCAAATTATAATGTGTTAAACTATTTATTTTTATTATATAACCACCCAAGCAGAAATATACAATAGGCACAGTGTTGGCAAAGCGTCGGCGACGGTGGGTTATGCGTTGGCAGAACGTGAGATTAACAATATTGAGAAGCATTGTCCTGCTACCCGAATGATAACAGTGTCCAACCGTTGGTTTAAACTAACTTGTCACCGTTGGCATAACGTTGATAGTTCAAAAAATTTGAAGCTTTTAAAATAGCTTAAATTAAATTAATTTTGAAAAATATATCTAATAAAAGACATTTAAAAATCAGCAATACAGTTCGGTCTTAGGCTTATACATCATATTTAAATGTGTAAAAAAAAAAATATTGGTAAAAACAATATTGGCAAAGAATTTTGGGGTTGTTACTGGCAAAACATATGCTTTGCAAACAAAATAGTGTTTTACTAGAACAATATTAGTTGTACCTCTGGTAATTTTTAGCACGGAGGATTTTACAAAAATAGCAGTGGTTTGCCAGAACTATTTGTTTGGCACGGTTGGCAATTTCTATCTGAGCACTTAGATTTTGCTGGGTTCCTAATATTATTACCCAAGTTTATGTTCTATCAAGAGCGATGAATGGGATTGCGTTAAAATCTAAAGTTAATTTCCTGTCCATCAATACCAATCATTTATATGATATGTTTATAACTCCTTAACAGGACATCTTCAAAAGTTACACCTTATGCAAATATTTCCTATATTTCTTATTATGAGTGTTTGTTTTAATTTTAAACTTGTTTTCAATGATGCAAGATATGAAAACAAAGACTCATAATAAAATATATTTGCATAAGTGGTAACTTTTTAATATTTCCTGTTAGGAAGTTATAAACATTTCATAAAAGTGTTTGCAATCGGACCACTTAGTAAGAAATTACCGAATTAAATATTTATGATATATCCCACTGGGGCGCGTTTTACTTTTTTCCGATCTCCAAAACCGTTCCTAGAATCAATTTTGTAAAAATTTCCCTATTTTAAGTGCAAATTTTATTCTTTTTACATTTGTCCCTGTTCTTTTTTTTTCTTTTAACTTGTGTAAGTTTGAACAATAAAAAGGTTCAATCGCTGTTAACCACATTCGTTCATTTGTCGTACATATAAACCAGAGATTTGAGTTTATGTTTTGTTGAAACCACCAATAACAACTACTAACGGGTTGACGCCATTTGTTGGCTCTGACTGCCAGTTTGTTCGTTGGTTGGTATCTGCATGTAACACAGCTCTTTAGTCGCAGTCACACAGTCCGTCCGTCCGTCCGTCCAATTGACAATGTTTTTTCTTGTGGTTCTTGATAATTTAAAATTTTATTTTTATATTTCTCATTTTTCGTTTAGCTTAGTAGTGAGGTTAAACTGAAACATAGTCTCAGTGACCCACTTTTTTAACTTTTAATACCCAACAAATGACTTTCAATGGTTTGTTCTTTTATGATTGCAAAAACGGCAACATAAAAACACACATTAATATACATCATACTTGGGAATTTTTCATTGGCATTGAAATTTAATTGACTTTACTTCTGTCAATGCTAATGCCAAAAAATTGTATTACCATTCCAATACTAATGATTTTTTTTTAATTGGCATTGATTAGACCAATGCACAGTGTGATGTATCACAAATATTTTGGAAATAATTCAGCAATTTCTTATTGGCAATTTCTTGGCATTAAACTTTACACAGCCATAACCAAAGTAATTTCAAGCTTGAATTTCAATGAACGGCCCACTAGAAATGGAAAAATCTATATTTCAAAGAATTGCATTGAAATTTCCAAATTCAAAACTCACATTTTTTAATCTAACTTCTTCAATATTGATTGTTAATTAAAAATCTCGTTTACAATTTGTTGTTTCTAAATTTCAAATGTAAATTTACAATAAACAAAATTAAGCTTTTAAAATATTGTTAACACAATTAGCTTTCCAGCTAAAAATAACCTGGATTTGGTAAGCAGTATCTACATTTTATGTTTCCAAAATAGCGCTTCACCGCCTTGCATACTACAAAGCAATTACGGAAAGTATTCTGTAGTGCTTCCCAAAATGTCATCTTTGAAGCCGTGAATAATGCATACAATGCATACCACGAAGCATTAATGTAGTCAACATACAAAAAAGCGCTTCTTATTGCCTAAGAAGGCAAGAATTTATTGCTTCTAAGAGCACATGAAAGAAGCGCTTTTCATCTGCTTAAAGAGACATACCAAGTGGGACATCGCGAACAAAAAGCATGCCTTCTGGATATGCTTTGGAAGCGCTTCGTAATTAAATAATGCCTTCCGAAAGCGCTTCTGGGTAAGCACTATTTTTTGCTGGGTTGTCAATTTGACAACATTTTAATAGAAAATGAGAAAAAAAAAGAAACATTTACCCTGTGTCATATTTAGGTTTACTCTAATTCAAGATAAAATATTTTTTTCAAAAAACTGCTTATAAATATATTTAAAACTATGGCAAATGACTTTAAAATTTGTTTTTCCAACGTTTTGATAACGTCATAATATATCATCATAATAAATATCATTTGGGTCGTTTACACAACGATCGTAATTTGTAAAGAAGAATGCTATAAAAATGTTTTTTGACAGTTAAAAAATTATATCAAAGTTTGTTTTGCCAACGCTTTGAGAACGGTATAAAAACAATCCTCACACCGTAAACCATGGTTATCATTTGGGTCGTTTTCAAAACGCTTTAAATCTGTAAATCGGAATGTTCTAAAAACGCTGCTCCACGTTTTGAAGTGCTTTTAAACCGTTTTCACGAAGCTGGTTTTTATCATTAAGAATGTATTATCTTATAATGTAATAAAATTAAAACTAAAACTGGGTAATTAGTCATGATCAGTAGTAGCCATCTGTAAAGAGCGCATTTTTGGAAATTCCTATGTGGAGGGAGAGTAAGGAAAAAAGTCTCCACCATAGCGACCTGGCAAAGCGAGGAACTTGAAATTTGGTATGTGGGTACCTTATATCGAGTAAATATTTGTATTTGCGAGAATTTTTGGAAATTCCCACAAGAATGTGCAAAAAGAGGAAAAATATTCTCTTTGGAGGCCTGGCCCAACCGCCAAAGCAACGAACTTGGAATTTGGTATGTGACTTCTTAATTATTATTAGACATGTGGAAAAATCAGATTTTTGGAAATTCCTACATGGAGGGGTCGTAAGGAGAAACGTCTACTTATTGGCGGCCTGTTCAAACAACCAAAGTGAGTAACTTGAAATTTGGCATGTGGAATAAATCACGAGTATAAACCCGTATTGACAGGGTGAGAGGCAAAAATCTCTCCATTGGCGGACTGGCCAAACCGCTGATGATAGGAACTTGAAATTTGGTACATGATTTCCTAAATATCAGTAGAGACCTATATAACGTGAATTTTTGGAAATTTCTACGGGAAGGGGCTAAAGGGGAAGTTTCCCCTTGGCGGCCTGGCCACAACACTTAAACTAGGAAATTGAACTACCCGGTAGGGTAGTTGGTAGCGTGCTAGCTTATCAGTGCGGGGGTCGTGGGTTCGATGCCCACCAGAGGCACTGGTCTGTTTTGGCTACAACGAGCCGAAAGTCATAGTAGCTAGTGTGCTCGGTTAGGGTAAAAGGATATAATTTGTATTTATAAGATTATTAATAAATAAAATATAAAAACTTATAATTGTCTGTTACAGGGATTGGCATTAATCAATGCCAAATGAAGCAACATTAAAACATTGGACAAAAAAATTAATTACCATTGACATCAAACAATGTCAATTAAATGGTCCATTCAATGAACTAGTCCCAAGTATGATATTACATATTTTAGCAAAGTTTTCTTAAAACTTACACTATTATGCTAATCATACATACACTCAAAATACTACTTTGACAGAAACAGTTAATTCAATATTGTACTGTTTTCCAGCTAAAAAACATACATAAATTTGAGGGGCGAAAATTTTGTTAAAATCCACTAACAAATTAGTAAAACCGCGTTTTATTTGTACTGACAATAGTACACATTTTTCTGAGGTTCCTAGTTTCAAGAAGAAGCAATTTTTAAAGCATTCTTAGGTGTGCAGTCAATATTTTTAGTAATTTTACTCTATTTATTTTAGTTTTTGTTGTCAGTTAAAAATCAAAACTATGTTAACGAAATTTACAAATTTTTTAACTGACTTATTATTTTGAGTGTATTTAGGACTATTTTTTATAATTTTTGTGTTGAATTTTACCAAAGTTTAACGATGGATTTCAGAGTTTTTAATTCCATTTTGAATGTTTCTTAGATTTCCAAGAACACTAAGAAAAATTCGCAGTTATCAAGAGGAGAAAAAATCGAGAAATTACTGGGAATTTGTGTGTGGAATTGCAAAGACAAAGACGAGGAGAGGAAGCTGTTATTGTCCGGCCCCTTAGATTTTCTTAAATTTGGATGTAGACACTCATGTATAGTGTTTTGTTTTATAAATTGTGTTTAATAAATAAATAATAAGTAAAAGTGATAGTTACGAAAATTTAGTAGTGCTTACTAGTTGTTTCTAAAATCTCTGAAAATTCGAATGCTTTGTCACTGCAAGAAAATTACAAAAAAATTTGTGCGATCAATTCCATTATTTGAATTCCATAATTAAAATTTATGTAGCTTTGAAGTCAAAACGACTACATATTAGCAAACAATCTAATTTTTTGCTTCATATTATTTCGTCTGGTGTTGGACCAACAATCATGATAAAAGAAAATATATGCTGCTAATTTCGGTAGCTCTCCACAGTAAAATGCTATCACTCAAAGGCTATTATACTCCGATAAAAAGAAAATTCATGGGTGAGAAATGCAATTACCCATAAAAAAATAGTGCTTATCCAGAAGCAGTTCTGGAAGGAATTATTGAATTATCGAGCGCTTCCGAAACAACTCCAGAAGGCACGATTTTTGTTCGCGATGTCCCACTTAGCATGTTTCTTTTCAATAGGTAAAAAGCACTTACTTTGAATGGTCTAAGCAGCAATAAATTCATGCCTACTTCGGATATGAAAATCGCTTTTTTCTGTGTATGTTAATACATTAATGCTTTATTGTATGCATTCTTACTGACTCATGGTATGCATTATTTACTGCTTTAAAGAAATGCATTCAGGAAAGCAAAGCAAAATGCCTTTCCAATCACTTTTTTGTAAGCAAAACGGTTAAGCACTTTCTTGTACGGCTTAAATAGGTGCAGACTTAAGAAGAAATAATAAAAAAATCAATGAGACATTACTGGGGGATATTAAAATATATTTTAGATAATCGTAACTCCAAAATTTCAAACCAATTTTTAGTTATAAAAAATGAATTCTTGAATGTTTTATCCACCTACAATTCAGAAAATTATTTACCATGGGGAGCAAACAATTGGAGATCTATCTGGAGATCTATGTATCTGAAGAAGCGTAAGAAAAAAGGAACAAAAACTACAGTTTTCTTCGCGAGCGCAATACAAGAAAATGGTCACTATTTTGTTGTGCGCATCAGACCCATAAATATATGTTCAGTATTCGACAAAAATGGAAATCAACCTCAATCGAATTAGATGAAGAAGCTATACAACTTCTGGAAAATGAAAATTATTGTTTTAGTTATATTAGATTATAGATTATTATTTGCTTCCGATTTAAGTTTATATTTGTATTAATACATAGAACTAAAGTATATATTTTAAACCAATAATAAAAGTTGAATTACTTTACATTTTATCGATGTTCTGTTCCGATATATACAATCCTATTGGACATTGTTAGGAGTTTCAAAATGTCCTTCTTCAGTTTCATCCTTATAACAACTCGCCTTCTTTCAAAAAAGTCAACTCTTGGCCCCTGTTAATACTGAGACTTAAAATTTACTGGTGCCAAATGTTGGCATTTTCTGACAAGATTTAAGTTCGATAATAATAGCCAGGAAAACGTTGGTGCGATAGAGTAATGCTTTACCTTGTAATGATACTCCTTACCTGTACCATTATTTTTCAACAAAAGGTAATGCGTTACCAATCATTGGTTACATAATGCGTTACATTGTAATGTATACTCCTTACCTTCAACATTATTTTGAAACATAGAGTAATAAGATACCAATTAGCGCAAACTCTTGGATTACCTTGTAATGATACAAAATTACATTTTACATTACTTTAAAACATAAATTTGTTAATTTTTGTAACCATGAGGGTAAGGTATATATTTTTAACATCATTAACAAAAACTCGAAGCATAACAATTCATTAACATTTTAAGCAAGCCATTGTTCTATCTTAGGATAGCTCAGTTGGTAGAGTTCTCGCCTAACAATCAGAGACCCCAGATTCGAATCCCAGCGTGACCACAATTTTTATTTAATTTAAAAAAAATGTTTCTCATAATTTTTTTATCAAATTTTTTGTTTTAATATATATATATAAGTAACCAGTTATTTTACACCCTACAAAGTAATGAGTTCACCCATTATTTTTAAGTTCATCACCTGTAAAATTCATCAGTGAAGTAAGGTGTAATGTAATCCGTGAAACCCTATGTCGATACATTACTTTACAAATTATTTGGTAATGTGTGGTTTTGCTCAGTAAATAAGTATCATTTGTACAATTAAAATACAACAAAAAAAAAAAGAAATTATAAAAAATACAGATTTGAAATGCTAAAACATTAAACTTTTACACTGAAACTCAACTGTTGAACCGTGTTCAACAGGAATTTTATGCATCAATATTTCCCCTATTTTGTTTATCTATTTATCTCAATTATTTTGTACTCAATTTATCTTATTTCTCTTTTCTCAGTTCTCCATGAACAAACCCCTTTTTTTCTTTATATATTTTTATTTATATATTATATATTTAAATATCATTTATTTTTTTTCCATATATATTAACGGAGTTGGACTCCATATTTTATCTGTTTTTTGTAAAAACAAGTTAGTATTAGAATACCCTTCAATAAAGCAGGAAGCTTTTTATGTGAAAATAAGAAACCCCTGTGTTCTTATTTGTAATACTCACCGACTCAAACTAATTGGGAAAGGGAGTTACCCACACCCCAACATATGGTCCTTCGACAAAATCCTAGAAAGGCTAGGATTGGAATGAATTAGTGACATTGTGGTCATCTAATTTTCATCATAGTGGCAGTTGTCTTACAAGCAGCAACTCCAACAACAGCATCAATAGACAAGGTGGTCTATATTACAACGAAATCACTGCAAGTGCATCTCAGCAGAGGACAGTGACCAGTGTGTTCTTATCAGCATCCCTGAAGACTGCCAACTTTACTCAACAAAACTCCAACAAGGTGCATACAGCACAACACACAAATAATACCGGCAATACAACATAACCTCCAAATCAAAACTTCAAGAGGAAGTCATCAATTGTGGTAAGGGAAAGGAATTGAAGGTATGTATTGTGTTTTTAGTTATTTTGTGCGACATCATTTTTTGACTCCACGTAAATTTTGAGCCACAAATTAAACCGGGCACACACCAAAATAATTTCTTTTTAACACAACTTAATGTAAAGTTGTTACAATATTATCGCCCACAAAATACTCGAAATAAATCACCAGCACGATATCTTCAACAAACGCCCGATCAATTTTTAAATATCAAAGATTTTTTATTGATATTATTTATTTTTTTTTCGTAAAAACGATACAAAAAATTAATTTAATATTTCACAAAAGAAGAAGAAAAAATAATAAATAATTTGACATTTTATTTATGTCAATACCCAACACTAGCAGTTCGTAGATCATATACGAAAGCTAAATGTATATGGAAACATCAAGGAAAACGAACTGAAGATCAAGGGGTACCTTTACTCACAAAACAAGTAGTACAAAGGAAATATAGCAACAAGTGCGGTAGAAATACATCGTGTGGTAATAAAATTTATAAATAATTTAATTAAAAAAAAGAAGATCCCCTTCAAGTGGTAAGTTTGAGTTGTTTTTAAAAGAAAAACAAACGTGAAGAACAAAAAAGAAGCAACAAAAAAAACCTTAAATAAAAGGGCAAATCAAGTGGCATTGGTGAACAATAACAAAAAAATATATCAAGACAACAGTTATTGTGTGACGTCATTTTAAACGTTTGAGGAAAATAAGGGTGCCTCAAAATCAACAAAATCAGCAAAATAAATCACGGGAAAAATTGTGTAGTGCCGGTGAGTAAACTAAATTTTAGTTTAATAAATTATTTTAATTTAAAAGTGGTGGCTATTTTGAGGAACAAAATTTAAAATTTTTTTGGAACAAATATTAGAGTGGAGCGATTTTTTAAAAAATCTTAAAATTTTTATTGGTGAAATAAATCAACTACAAAAAAAATAAAAATTTGTTTTTTGGAAAAACAACAATAAAATAAATAAAAAAAATTTTTCTGGAGAAAATTTTTTAGAGTGGTGCGGTTTTTTCAAATTTTAAAAATTTTTTGATGAAATTTATTAGCAGTGGTGCAACACAAAAATAGAAGACCAAAATTTTTTTGGAAATTAGAGTGGCACGAAAACATGTTTTAAGAAAAAAAAATTTTTTTTGATATTAATGTGCCAAATAAAAATTTATCGCAAAATTTTTCAAAAATTAGAGTGGCCCGGAAAATCATTTCTTGCAAAAAATTCAATATTTTGATTGGAACAAAAAATCATTTCGTGTGGAAATTTTTTAAAAATTAGAGAGGCACATAAAAATTATATCTTGGGAAAATTTTCAAAAATTAGAGTGGCCCGTTAAAGAAGTTTTTTGAAAATTTTACGAAAGTTAAAGACGTTCAAATTTACAATTACGTCGTTATATTTTATGAAAAAAAAAATCACAAAATTAGAGTGGTGCAGTTTAACTTATTTTGGAAATAAGTTCGTTAATATCGATTTTGAAGGAAAAAATTCGAATCTTCTGGTTGTTCTTTACGGAGCAAGAAGAAGTTTGCTGGGAATACACATTTTGTATATAAAAATAAATTCCTCAAATTTGATTTTGGTCAATAGGGTTGTTTTTCGGCTCGGGTAGGCAATAACAATGACAGCATTAAAAGAAGGTGTAAATCCGATGTAAAGCAGCTGTCGGTGTTCTGCACGAACTTTGAGAAAACGTTTACAGAAGATATAGATTTTGAAACACTTGAAGTTAAACGTGTAGAATTAGAGAGAAGATGGACGAAGCTAATAGAATCGTATGACAAGTACGTGATAGCAGAAGAGGGGGCTGAAGAAGAGGATAGTAAAGATGATTTATCCCTGCGTTATGAAGAGGTCAGTGACTTGTATCAGACAGTGAAGGCAAAAATTCTACGCAGTTTAAGGCATATTCAACCTGTTCAAACAGTGCCGGCCGTTCAAAGGGCATCTTTTAAGCTTCCCGCTTGCGACATACAGTGCTTTGAAGGGGGGTACGCTAAATGGCCAGCCTTTAGGGACATTTTTCAAGCTGTGGTAGGAAAGGAATCGTCCCTAGCGCCGTCCCAAAAATTAAATTACTTAAAAACCAAATTAAGAGGGGAGGCTTTCAACGTCATTAAAGATTTTGATTCTGTAGACGAGAATTTTAACTTAGCCTGGGAGGCCCTAGAAAATAGATTTGAAAATAAAAGGCTTTTGGTAAACGATCAGATGAAAAAAGTGTACTCAATACAAACATCTCAAACTGAAACTTTGAAATCTATACGATATATTAGAAACACAGTGACAGATAGTGTTCGCGACGCTTTTAAATAAAACACCGTGAACGTTGAATGTTTGTAAGACACTAACTTTTTTATTAAAATACTAAACCTTATATACTAAATACAACTTATGATTGCTAATTTGTCCTACCTGCACGGAACTAGATTGTCCTTGCAGGGGACTGTTTCTTAATGCGTTTATTTATGATAATAAAACCTTTTTAAGTGTATATATTTTTACACACTAATCATGATAATAAAAAGTATATTACTAAATCTGCATGACAGATGTGACATCCTAAATACACAACCTCGTATAATTAGGAATTTTCTAACATCCCTTATTCTAAGAATACACACTTAAATTTCTTATCTATAATATAACCATGATTTTATGCTGGTTTTAAAAATAAGATTGGTTTGAGTTATTCCTAGAGATAATTACTAATAAATATTATCGGAATTTCACACTGCTAATTTTCACATGTGAACTCCTAAATAAACAATAATAGTTTAGAAATTTATAATTCCAAACACACATAAAAACATGTTCGACTAATTCTGAACATTCTGCCGGGCCGAATATGCAACAGGCGGCGAAAAGTCCAACTTAACTACCGACTTACGGGAACTGCAACATTTGTGTTTTACATAGATACAAACACCGATCAATATAGTAATAAAAATTATAGTTAATGATGTATGCCCACACAGGTGATGATATTGCATAGTCTTCAGTTCTATGTTGGTGGCTTCCAATTGATTAACTTTCTTCATCTTCGGTTTCGGGTTCATCAGGTATTGGTAGGGCACAAACTTTGTGTATAGGGCGTTTAAGTATGCTGTTTTGAAGCTTAAGAGTTACTACTCTGACTTTGTCATCTTTGCCTTTATGAATTTCAATAATTTTTCCTAAAGACCATTTTGCTGGGCTAGTTGCTTCATCTTTTACCAGCACCACTGTTCCTTTTTTCAAGTCAGTAGCCGCTTGTTTCCACTTCGTTCTCTGTTGCAACGTAACTAGATATTCGTTTCTCCAGCGATTCCAGAAGTCTTTTCTAAGTTTTTGAATTAGCTTCCATCTGTTAAGGGAACTTATCCGTGAGTCCTCAATATGTTCAGGACAATCAATGATCGGTCTGCCAATTAAAAAATGTCCTGGAGTTAATACGTCTACGTCATCCATGCTTTCGTTGCTAACATCGACTAGTGGTCTTGAATTCAAAACTGCTT
Organism: Delia radicum; assembly: GCA_021234595.1. Classification (NCBI taxonomy): domain Eukaryota; kingdom Metazoa; phylum Arthropoda; class Insecta; order Diptera; family Anthomyiidae; genus Delia; species Delia radicum. Next base: position 164,654,056 of record CM037851.1, on the reverse strand, counting down.
CTATCTGGGCCAATAGTGTACTTATTTCTTCGTAAGTCAGTTTAGTATCGCCAACTATTCTTTTTAGATGATATTTCATTGACTTTACGCCCGCTTCCCAAATCCCTCCAAAGTGAGGGGATGCCGGGGGAATAAAATGCCACTGGATTTTCTGTGCAGCTAAAATTGGTATTACTGACTGATTGTTTTTAACAGCAGCTTTATAGTCGGCATCTAGTTTTTTTTTTTTTTTTTTTTTTTTTTTTTTTTTTTATTTTTATTTTTTAAAAAATATAATTACAATTCATAAAAATTTAACCTTGCGAAGCCATTATGGCTTGTCTGCAGGTATAAAATATATTGAAATGTTTTTCTAATTTTTTTTCTCTAAATATCATATTTCATTGCGAATTCATAAAGAAATTTTTAAAAAGTTTTTTTCTTCTACTGCTATTGGTAGAATTTACAACCTCTTGTGGCATCAAGTTGAATATTGTTGGCAGCATTACTGATAGAGTACTTCCTCCGTAGTTGTTGGCAAATTTTTGGACACGATATCTTCCTTCGGCTTGTCTTCTGGTGTTGTAATTGTGATCAATTTTATGCAAGAAACGTTCATCATTAAAAAATTCTATAGCCATTGTGGTATAGTAAATATTTTGTATGTTGAGGACATTTTCTTGTTTTGCGATATTATTCACATTGCTATTTGAGTTGGTGGGATTACTGTTGTTGATGTTATTGTTAGGGATCATTTGGTTTGTTGGGTTTGTGATTTCATTTATAAGTAATTGTTTTAAACGACTTTTTTGAAGAATTTTGAGCAGTTGATTTTGTGTGTGCTGTAGAGCGTTGCAATGAGGGGAGTTTCCCCATGCAGTTATTCCATGTCTTATATGGGATTCGACCATAGAAAAATAAGCTTGTCTCAATACATTATTGTTAGAACAATTGCTAAGGTGGTGAAGCATATACGCTGCTTTTCTTAATTTTTTTCTTATTTCATCCACATGAAGCTTCCATTTAAAATTTTGGTCAATGTATATTCCGAGGTATTTATACGTGTTAACTATTTCAATAGTAGTGGAACATTGATCATCGAAATAGTCAAAGTCTGACTCTTTTTTGTTGTGTAGGCATTGTGTTGTGTGGTATTTTATTTGTATATTAGAATATCGGAAGTGGGGAGGCTTTATGTGCATGAGTTTGGTTTTTGATGCATTTATAATTAATCCGTGGTCATGACACCATCTTGTTGCGATATCTAGTTGGTGTTGCATTATTTTAGTGCCGATTTCTAAATCTTTGTGGGCGACAACAATGGCGGTATCATCCGCATAGGCATAGCTTTTACTCATCGTAAGTATACTTATTAATTGGTTGGAGTATATTATATATAAAATTGGACCTAATTTGGAACCTTGGGGAACACCATATTCTGTATACGTTTCATCGCTAAGTTTGTTTGCGATTTTAACATAATAACTCCTAAATGATAAATAATTTCTAAACCACTCTAAGCATTTGCCTCGTATACCATTGATTTCTAGCATGTACAGCAAGTTCTCATGAGAAAGGGTGTCAAACGCTTTGCTAAAGTCTATAAAGAGAGTGAGACAGTGATGGCTTTTACTCAGCTGTTCATGTATATAATTAGCAAAGTTTCCAAGGAGCTTGTTTATGTTTTTACCCTTCTGAAAGCCGAACTGGTTAGGATTTATCACATTATATTTCACTATAAATTCCGTAATTCTTCTGCACACTATCTCTTCCATAACCTTTTCTATAACCGACAGGATAGCAATAGGACGGTAATTGTTAAAATCAGATTTTTTGCCATTTTTATAAATTGGACGAATTGTAGATTTTTTTAGGGTATCTGGAATGATGGAGCTATTTAAAGTTAAGTTAGTTAGCTTTGTAATTAGTGGAGTTAATACACGAGCATTATTTTTTATATCCTTAGGCCTGATTCCGTCAAATCCTGGACCTTTATTAGTGTTGAGATTATTTAATATATTAAATATTTCCTCTTCGTTAGTGTCATAAAGATATAAAGAATTTTGTAAAATATTTGGGTTAGTTTTTATTGTTTTTATGTTGCAGTTATGCAAAATTTGTTTGACATTTTCTTTGAAACTTATAGCAAAATGGTTACAAATGTCTGTTGCATTCATGTTCTTGAAGTTTTTTGTATTATTTCATCAGTGTTGCATGTTTTTTTGCCGATTATTTCATTAACTATTTGCCACGTTACGCGTATATTTTTTCTATTAATATAAAATTTTGTTTATAATAGGAATTTTTAGCATAATTTAATTTTTATTTAATGTATTTCTATATTTTTTGTATTTAATTTCATTTGATAAATTTTGTTGGCTTATTCGCCATTTTTTGTAAAGTTTATCCCTAATTTCACAGCACTTAATTAAGTATTCGTTCATCCATGGATTTGGGATTCTGTTTTTTCTTTTTTTATTTGTTACAACCGATTTTTCATAAATATCATTAAATTTTTCATGTATTTTGTTAAACATTTCATTTGCATTTGTTAGAACTTCTAGTTGGTGCCAGTTGGTTGCACATATCTGTTGGTTTATTTTATATTTACAAACGTTTTTGTAATGTGTAATCTCATTTACTTTATTTTCTTTGGAGTTCCCCTCTGAGACACAGCTCCAACAAAATTTGTGCCATTGTCCGAATATATATGCGAACTTGTACCTCTTCGGGCAAAAAATCTTTTTAATGCTGCCATGAAAGCCTCTGTTGTCAGATCACTAACTGCTTCTAAGTGAACAGCCTTTGTTGCCATGCAGACGAATACACAAATATAACCTTTATATGTTTTAACACCTCTTCCTTTGGAACATCTTATGTGAATGGGCCCTGCGTAGTCTACCCCGGTGTGCAAAAATGGATATGACTCCGTCACTCTGGAAATTGGAAGATTTCCCATTAGTTGCTTCGAAGCATCCTGGCGATATCTGATGCATTTAGGGCAGCTTCGAATGCATTTCTTAACTGAGTTTCTCATACCTATGATCCAATATCTTCGCCTTAATGTTGATTCGACCAGTTTATTGCTACCATGCAATGTTGTCATGTGGGCTTCTTCAATAATTATTGACGCCAAATGAGATTTTTTCAAAATCATGGGATGCTTTTTGTTGTAAGGTAAATCTGAATTTTGCAATCTACCACCAACCCGAAGGATGCCATCTCTATCTATAAATGGACATAAATTTGCAATTTTGCTGATCTTGTTAACTTGTCCGTTCCGTCTTAGTTCCATAAGCTCGAAATGAAATTCATTTTCTTGATGACGAATTATAATACATTTTCTGCGGCTTCTAGTTCTGAGACTGTTAATTAATCTTAAATGAAACTCCAGGCTGAGAATCTGTTATTGATGGCAATACCCCACGCTTCGGTCTCAATCACCTCGTCACTATCAAAATGTGGTTGGATCTTTAACTTAATTTTTGAGTTTGGAGTACCAACATTGGTACAACCCAGCCCGTTTATCTTTTTAGTGGCTTTTGTTCGAGGCAATCTTAATATTTGGCTGGCTTCTTCGGATATACTTGATATCTGTGACGCGTGATCTATAAGTGCTCTTAGCGTTACAAGTTCTCCAGTAGATGCTCGTACTTTTACCAGTGCTGTAGGCAAAAAATATGTAGAAGAGTCTTCCTTCGTTACCATTGATGTTGATGTGCTTGGCTTGGATTCATCTTTTCTTTTAAATTCATCGACGTGTAGAAGTTCATGATGATTAAATCTGCAGGTACTGCATTTATGGTTACTTTGACATCTTTGGCTTTTCATGTGGCTTAGGCATCTTTGGCACCAGTTTTCTTTTCTGACTAGACTGAGTCTATCCATTTTGGATAGCGCCAGAAATTTAAAGCAAGCTGTTGTTAAGTGATTTCTTTTGCAACATAGGCATGCTTGTTTTGTAGAAACTAGTGTTGTTTGAAAGTCACCATATTTTTTCTTTTGAAATTTGTTACCACTTTGTTGTTTTGAAACTGCTTCTAAAGAATGGTACTGTTGTTCCAAAAATGCCATCACATCTTTAAGGGTTTGGATTTCTTTTGTCTTCTTAACATTTTGTTCGTACAAACGAAGACCATTTGTATCGAGTTTTCTAATAACTATTCGTGCAATAACTATTTCTTCATTATTTAATTCAATATCCATGCTTCTCAGTCCATGAATGCAACTATTGTTGTATCGAGCAGCTGCTTTACACTTGCTGCTGATTCACAGTTTGCCTGAGGCTGATCAAGGATTCTGTCTATTAATGTTGTAAACATCAACCGCCGATTATCATATCGCTGCTTAAGTATTTCCCAAGCTGCTGCATAATTATCATTGGTTATCTTCAGGTGCTGAATCAGATTGGCTGCATCCCCTTTTACACTTTGCTTAAGATAGTACAGCTTATCTACATTTGGCATATTTTTACTGTGGACCACACTCATAAATAAATCGTGGAATTGGTTCCACTCACTCACTGTACCGTCGAACACTGGAGTTTTTACATCAACTAATCTCGATTTTGTAGCTTCTGGCTCTTCCGTAAGTTGGTTTTTTCTATATTTGATGTTTCTAATAATTTCCCGCTTCAACTCTCTGATACTTTTCATTTCGTGGAAAATCTGAGGAAATTTTTTTGTTTTTTTATTAACTTGATTGAAGATTTCATCGAGTATTTCATAATCTTCATTAATTATGTTTAACTCATCGTCTAACTGGTCATTGCTGTATGTAACAAGGCGACCTTGTGTTTGGATTAAGTCCTTGTACATTGACCTTGCCTGATCAAAAAATATTATTTCGTTCGGGTCTTCATTATCACCTTCACTTGGTAGTGGAGTGACCACCTTGTCTTCTATTTCAAATTGTAGTGATGATGTGTTTAACTGGTCTCGGTGCGAGTCATCTTCTTCGTTTTCAGCCACCTTTAGCTCTGACTGCTCATATAGCTTTGCAATTTCGGATCGGACTTCCTCAAAAACCTCGGTGATGGCTTCAAAGTAGTTTTTTACAAAATAGTCACTAGTTTCTTCACCTGACTTCATTAGTTTTTCGTGGTTCTTTAAAAATTCAGTCTTAATTTTAGCGAGCCGTCTCTCCTTTTCTGGAAGTTGCTTAAGTCGGACATTCTCTTGGCTGAATGCGTTTCTTAGGTTGACTGCTTCCTGTCCCAGTGCTGATTGGCGCTCAAACAATTTTTTTGACATTTTAAGTATTCAATATTTGCTTTACTTCCAATCTAATATTTATTTATTTTGTTTTTAAATAAATTTTCACTCTGTTTTGGCCGAGCTTGCCTTCTATGACATTTATTCCTCTGGTTAGAGATATTTTTGTCTTCTAGTTTTAATAAGGTTAACCAAATCACTGTTATAGCCGTGATTACGCTTATTTAAATTTTCTGGTTTTCTTTTTTATTTCGAAGGACCAAATGTTCGCGACGCTTTTAAATAAAACACCGTGAACGTTGAATGTTTGTAAGACACTAACTTTTTTATTAAAATACTAAACCTTATATACTAAATACAACTTATGATTGCTAATTTGTCCTACCTGCACGGAACTAGATTGTCCTTGCAGGGGACTGTTTCTTAATGCGTTTATTTATGATAATAAAACCTTTTTAAGTGTATATATTTTTACACACTAATCATGATAATAAAAAGTATATTACTAAATCTGCATGACAGATGTGACATCCTAAATACACAACCTCGTATAATTAGGAATTTTCTAACATCCCTTATTCTAAGAATACACACTTAAATTTCTTATCTATAATATAACCATGATTTTATGCTGGTTTTAAAAATAAGATTGGTTTGAGTTATTCCTAGAGATAATTACTAATAAATATTATCGGAATTTCACACTGCTAATTTTCACATGTGAACTCCTAAATAAACAATAATAGTTTAGAAATTTATAATTCCAAACACACATAAAAACATGTTCGACTAATTCTGAACAGATAGCTTATCTATTTTAAAAACCTTCAAGGTAAATGTGGCAGATGATGATCCATTTTTAATGTATTTAGTAACGACAAAGCTTCCAGAGGAAACTTTACGAGCCTGGGAAAGTACGATTGAAAACCATAGGGAGTTACCCTCATGGAGTCGACTTAGCGAATTCCTTACATCAAGAATAGAATTTTTAGAGACGATGACCGAAGTACGAAAACCTTTAAGTAGGGAGAATCAAACTTCAAGATCTCAGTCATTTCATACTCAGACGGGATCAGAAAAACCAAATTATAGTTGCAAAAAGTGCAAACTAAATCATCCGTTGAAAAATTGCAGCCAATTTAAAGCGCTTTCCACAAATGAACGTCTCAGATTCGTTTTTACTAACAAATATTGTGTCAACTGCTTGTCGACTACACATTTTAAATCAAAGTGTCAAAGTAATTACACTTGTAGTATATGCAATCAAAAGCATCATACGTTGTTGCACGTCGAAAAACGCGAAAGTACAGGGAACTACAGAAATTCCAATTCTCAATCCCAGCCACCTATCCAAGATAATGAAAACCTTCATATTCAGGTACTCAATCTCAAGTTAGAACGTTTAACACTCAAGTTAGCAGTACAATTTCATCAAATAAGGGCATTTTAGAAGAGATCCAAACGCATTTTGTCCAGACAGAGGGAACTACAGTTTTGCCTACAGTACTAGCACAAATTGAAAGTGCAGGGGAATTATTTACCATTCGAGCTCTAATAGATACCGGTTCCGAAAAAAGTTTTATAACTACCGATATACAACAAAATTTGCTATACCCCTTGAAACCAAAAACTCGAAAATTTCTGGTCTAGGTGGAGCGGTAGTAGGAAAATCAAAGGGAAGATGTAATGTAATCGTAAAATCTAGAATTTCAGATTTTAAAATAAAAGTTAATGCCGTGGTGGTACCAACACTATCGAGCCTTTTGCCCTCACGGCCTTTTAAGGTTAAAAGCTTGACGAGATCAAGGGTTTAACTTTGGCTGATCCATTTTTCTATAAACCAGCTAAAATCGATATGATTATTGGAAGTAATTATTTACCCTTTATTAACCTTAAAGGGGTACGATTAAATGTATTGGATACATTTGAGGCCAGGGAGTCTCATTTTGGCTGGTATTTATTGGGGCCAGAGCCAGTGAGCGATATTAAGGTATTTTCGACTTCAGTGTCCGCATCTGATGACGTAGTTTTGCACGAGCAGATGAAAAAGTTCTGGGAACTGGAAGAAGTCGAAAGAGACACCCATTTAACAGAATCTGATAGTTATTGTGAACATTTTTACAAAACAACAACTATTAGACGATCCGATGGTCGCTATATTGTGCGACTACCCTTTAAAGAGGAATTTCCCACTGATATTTTTTTAGGTCCTTCAAGGAACATGGCCCTAGCGCAGTACCATAGGATGGAAAAAACGCTAGATAAAACGCCAGACTTGAAGAAACAATATCGTCAGGTTCTCCAAGAATATATTGACTTGGATCATATGGAACCAGTTTCACATTCTGAAACAAATGGTGAAAAAGAATTTTCATTTTTTCTACCCCACCATGCGGTTGTACGACCCGAAAGTAAAACAACAAAGGTACGAGTGGTTTTTAACGCATCAAAGAAAACCAATAGTGGATTCTCCTTGAATGATGTTCTACATCAAGGCCCAACTCTTCAGACCGATTTAATGCAAATTGTACTTAGTTGGCGATATTACAAATACGTCTTTACTGGCGACATTGAAAAAATGTTCCGCCAAATAATAATACATGAAGCTGATCGACCATACCAGCAAATTTTGTTCCGTAATGAGACGGATAATTTCGTAAAACCCTATCAAATGAAAACAGTCACATTTGGAGTGAACTGTGCGCCTTTTTTGGCTATACGAACTCTAAAGCAGTTAAGTGAGGACTGCAAAAATGTATATCCAAAGGCATCCACTATTTTAAATACTGAAATCTACGTAGACGACATTTTATCTGGGGGACATACTCTGGAAGAGGCAAAACTGAAACAAAGTCAAATAACACAGGCTTTAAATTCAGCAGGCTTCCCCATGAAGAAAATAACCGCCAATAACAACTTTCTTCTTGAACATTTGGCCCGGGAGGATCTTCTTGACGAAGATTTTTTGAAGTTCGACGATTCTAGCACCATAAAAACCTTGGGTATTCGCTGGAATGCAAAATCAGACTTTTTTTATTATGTAGTAGAACCTAACCAATTGTGCCCTCCTCTACAAAAAGGCAGATTTTATCATGTATTGCAAAGCTATTTGACCCCCTGGGCTGGTTAGGTCCAATTGTCGTGATTGCCAAACTTTTGATGCAAGAGTTGTGGGAAAGAAGACTAGATTGGGATGAAGGTGTCCCACCCATTATTTTAATAAGATGGAACGAATTTCTCAAAAATTTACCCCTAATTTCTACATTGAAAATCCCTAGATGGGTACATTTTTCACCATATACAGATACACGGATTTTGTGATGCGTCTGAAAAAGCGTACTGCGGTGCAGTCTACATGCGATCTGCGACTTTAGACGGAGAAATCAGCAGCCATTTGTTAGTGGCAAAAACAAAAATCGCCCCTATAAAAAAGACCACAATCCCCAAACTTGAATTATGTGGCGCTTTATTACTTTCAAGGCTAATTAAAGGTTTAATGGAAAACGCAAAGTTCTCTTACGAACTATACTTGTGGACGGACTCCTCTATAGTCCTCGGGTGGCTACAAAAACCACCTAACACTTTAAAAACTTTTGTTGCAAATAGGGTAACAAAAATTATTAGTATTGCCAGCAATAAACACTGGAAACATGTAAAAACCGACGACAACCCAGCTGATTTGGGTACTCGTGGTTCCACACCTCAAGAACTTGTCGAGAGTAACCTATGGTGGCATGGGCCCACCTGCCTTCAACAACCTACTGAACTTTGGCCAAAACCACGAGTTTTTGATCCAACAGACTTAGAACCAAAAAGATCTCAGCCTTTCATCTAAAAACTACCCCAGTCGACACCAGCAGCACAGATATTTTTCATCAAGCTAGTGAATCTGACAACATATTAGAAAACTTTTCATCTCTCCCTCGAGCCCTAAGGTCGTGAGTTATTGTTTTCGTTTCATCAATCGAAGCCGAAAACTCTCATTTAAAACTGAACAGTTTATAACTACAGAGGAAATTCTATTCGCGAAAAGGCGACTAATTTCAATCGCTCAGAAAACTCACTTTTACAAAGAGTATGAATGCCTTAAAGGAAAACGGCATATCAACAAAAAAGCAGACTTCTTACTTTAAGTCCATTTCTCGATAAAGATGATTTATTACGTGTTGGAGGTAGACTTAATAATTCAGGATTAAGTTATACAGAGCGCCATCCTATAATAATTCCCGAAAAATCACGCTTTGCTAATCTTTTTGTCGAATATACCCATACAATTTTGCTTCATGCTGAACATCACATAATGTTACGGGCTATAAGACAAGGGTTCTATATACCTAGACTTAAAAATTTGGTACGAAAATGTATTCGAAACTGCAAGGCATGCACCATATACAAACACAAACTGCAGCATCAAATAATGGCTGCACTTCCCCCTGAACGAGTCAACTTTTCGTTACCGTTTACCTATACCGGTGTTGACTTCGCTGGTCCATTCACCTTAAAGGCATCTAATTTACGAAATGCCAAATATCTCAAAGGATATGTAGCAGTATTTGTATGTTTCTCTACAAGAGCAGTGCACTTAGAAGTTTGTTCAGACCTATCGACCGATGCTTTTCTGGCCAGCTTTTCAAGATTCACCGGACGTAGAGGTCTGCCAAAAACTATGTTTTCAGACAATGGTCGAAACTTTCTAGGTGCCAGCTTAGCCCTACTTAAAGGTCATAACGAATTCCTAAAATTGGCGGAAAAGGCCCTCGTAGAAAAGTATGGTTCTCATGGATTTAGCTGGTCATTTATTCCACCATATGCACCCCACATGGGCGGCCTCTGGGAGGCTGCCGTAAAAAGCATGAAATCTCATCTTAAAAAGGTAGCTGGTAATCTCAACTTTACTTTTGAAGAATTTGCTACAATGCTAATCAGAATTGAAGCTGTATTAAATTCGCGTCCAATGTCTCCATTGACCGAAAACCCGTCCGAACTACTTCCCTTGACTCCAGGTCATCTTTTGAGAGGTGCCCCACTCATTGCTCCTCCTGAAGCTCCAGAAGAACCACCGCTAGAAAAATTGAGTCACCTAAAACGATGGGACCGACTAAAAGCTCTTCAACACATCTTTTCCCGTCGTTGGAAAAACGAATATATTACCGAACTTCAGCGAAGAGTTAAATGGAAAACTGAACAACACAACATAAAGCCAAACGACTTTGTCATCGTGAAAGATGATTTGTTACCACCCACCGAGTGGCGTCTGGGACGCATTACCAAAGTGATATATGGAAAAGATAGCAACGTACGAGTAGCCGAAATCAAAACACAAAATGGAATTATAAGGCGCTCAATAGCTAAATTGTGTCTTTTACCAACCTCTAATACCCCACTTAAGCAAACCGCACAGAAACCCTCAAATTAATCCACCCGATTTAAAATCAAAAGCCCTGATAAAAAGAGAAACAGTCGCTAAACAAAATTTCTAATAACACAATATATATACATTCTTTTCTTCCTCTCTAGCCATCATCATGCCCCGATGCAATTTGTGTCTAAAAACTCACGCCGTCCGGCACTGCCGCACTGTTCGCCCTGTCGAACAACGTGGGGGAATGAGTACGGGGTGTTTGACGTATCCGCAACCTACGCACCACGCGCCCATTATGGACCGATCGCCCATTGGCGACTACCGTTGCGCGAAGAAGCCATTCGTGTACCACCGCCTATTACGGATCCACTGTTAGTGGAGCATTTTTCAACCATCAAGTCCAAGGCACATCCCTTCGCGACTTGCCTTACCATTGATGGAGTTATTGGTCATCGGACGCTGGCATCCATAATAAGACCAGAGGTGATCCAGCCAGCAGAAACCCTACCCAAGGCGCAAAGATCCATCTTTGGGTGGCTTATACATGGAGTTGGAACCACAAAACATCCTCGCGCGGGAGTATGTTGAACCGTGTTCAACAGGAATTTATGCATCAATATTTCCCCTATTTTGTTTATCTATTTATCTCAATTATTTTGTACTCAATTTATCTTATTTCTCTTTTCTCAGTTCTCCATGAACAAACCCCTTTTTTTCTTTATATATTTTTATTTATATATTATATATTTAAATATCATTTATTTTTTTTCTATATATATTAACGGAGTTGGACTCCATATTTTATCTGTTTTTTGTAAAAACAAGTTAGTATTAGAATACCCTTCAATAAAGCAGGAAGCTTTTTATGTGAAAAATAAGAAACCCCTGTGTTCTTATTTGTAATACTCACCGACTCAAACTAATTGGGAAAGGGAGTTACCCACACCCCAACATCAACAAAAAATTAAAATGCATTTTTAACTCCCACCTATCGAAAAAAAAAATTGTATAAAAAATACTGATCTCTCCACTATCCCTTTTCCAAAGAAGTCAACACATTAATAAATGGGACGAATTTCTTGAGCGTTGCTGCTCTTTTAAAACAAAATTATCTTGAAACTGAATTCAAATGATCTTGAACTTGAATAATCTTGCTCACATCAAAGAAGAAAAATTTATAAAAAATGGTGTATTTGAAGAAAATGTTTTTTGAATAACAAAAATGTTCGTACATGCGCGGGCATGAGTGGGTTCGTCTTTAAAATATCTTACATTTGATATCGACAGTTTAATAACTTATATACGAAATATATTAAAAAGACCGTAAAATTTTGGTAAATTTTGACCAACCATTTTAACCGCTAAACTTGAGATTGCACACCAAAAAACAAATACGTTTGTCCTTTACAACATATCCAAGTTTCATTGAAATCTGCATATTCACCACTCTGTAGTTTCCTTGTTAGTCAATAATATTTTTGTTGCCCAAATAAACCAGTAGTTAAGCCATGTAATCCATATTTTATACTAAAATACAATAAATTGAAAAATATTTCAATTAAAAAAGTATTTATAATTTCTGATTGGATGCATTATTAGCCCATGTAAATAACAAAATATGAATGATCCACAGTTAAGTGATAAAATGAATGGACAAATGACAAAGTCAAGGTCAACACAAATTAATGTGCATATATAGATGATGAAGAGAATGGATATGTTTGCGTAGGTCATATTTCAATAATGCAAAAACATATAAATATAAAAGATACACCGTTCCATGATTATTCGTGTATTTAAAAAAAAATCTACAATATAATGAAACAGCCCATGGGCTGTTTCGATGGTACGAAAGAAAAGAGCGTTTGTTGGCAACGGTACGGAATAAAAGCACTAAATAAGCATTATTTTGGATTACTTTTTCAACGTTCACAATAAGTACTTTGAAGGACTTTTCTTACAAAAATGTCCAGCGGTTTATGAAGAAAAAGAACTTTAAAAACACTGCTTAAAGCGTTTTTCTAACGTTTGGGTTTTCCAATAGGTACTTGACAACTTTGAATTTAATTTGTGAACGCACTATTTCACTGATCATCTAACTGTTACTTTCTTTTTTTTTCAGTAAACTAAACATTTGCATCATGGTAGCACATTTTTATCAAATTATAAAAATGTGCTACCGATATTCGGAGTCGGTGACCGCAACTTTAAGAGCGTTAACTCCAATTTTTGGTCCTTATTCTCGCCCTAGTAGACAAGCAATAACAAGTTTAGTGCAAAAACTTGAGTCTACATATTCATTGTGTGATGCTGCCGTGCCAGTGAGACAACGGGTTGGTCGAAGTGCCGAAAATATCGCTGCCGTTCAGGCGTCCGTAGCCAACGATCGAAATCAGCATTGCCAAGTCCACTTTATAGCGAATTTTGCGTAAGGACCTTGGTTTACACCCATACAAGATCAAGCTGACTCAAGAATTAAAGCCGATGGACCATTTGACGCGACGTACGTTCTCCGATTGGGCTTTGGAGAAGATGCGCCAAGATGATGAATTTCATCGCAAAATCATCTGCAGTGACGAAGCTCATTTTTGGCTCAATGGGTTCGTCTATAACCAAAATATGCGTTTTTGGTTTGGCGAAAATCCTTATGAGCTTCAGTTACAATCGATTTATTGAAGAGTAAGTTTAGTGAGCGTGTTATAGAAATGGACCAGTCAATTAGCCGCCTCGTTCGTGCGATTTAACGCCTTTATACTTTTTTCTTTCGGGCTACGGCAAATCATTGGTCTATGCCAACAAGCCGACTACGTTGTAAGAACTCAGAACCAACAATTGATTTATGCACTGTTTTTAGAAGACGTTCGCCGCTACACGAATAGTGCAGTACTACATGTATTTTGTTTTTGTATTGCATGTATTTTGTTATTGTTTTTTCGCTCGAGTAAAGAAAAACGTTATCCAGAAATAGGGTCTTAGTTTTTTAATACAATGAGAAATTAATCAACAGCAGAACGTTCATAATCGTTAGCCACACGAAGATGCTAGTGTACGTGTGCCGACGTCGCGCAAACAGCATTTTCTAGTCCAACCCCGCGGGGGTTGAAAATTGAGAGGATGCCCTTGACTGATATAGAACTATGGAAAATGACTTTAAAATTCGTTTTAAATTACCACCCCAAAACGGTAAATCGTGGTAATCATTTGTAAACTAGAATGATATACGAACGTTTTTTGACAGTTTAAAAAGGCATTTCAAAGCTTTTTCGGCAACGCTTTGAGAATGGTATAGAATTATTCTATATCGTTCTCAAAGCGTTCTATTAGAATACCATCCTCACACCGTCAAACATGGTTATCATTTAGATTGCTTCAAACCTGTAAATGGGAATGTTCTGAAAACGCTATACCACCTTTTTTAAGTGCTTTTTAAAACGCTTTAACAATCGCATTTTTCTACATGGACATGGTTAGGCCCTAAACTTTGGTTATTTGGGATAAGTTAGCAGGTCTAAGTGCTTTTGTACACTACACTACAGCGTACACATTTTTAAAAAAATATTAAAAATATAAGAATGGAATAAAACTTAATATTTTTATTTAAATGTGTTCATTAGGATATTTATCGTTGAGAAAAAATCATTATATACACAAACTGTTCATCAGGGCAATATAGTGGCGATTTTTGTTAACGAACCCCTGTTTTTTAATCAGCCTTTATCTCCGGAAAAAGAGGCGTTTGGTGTATCTCCTAAACTAGCAAAGCTAGAATCTCGACGTATTTAAACGTTTTTCTTTCTAATTAAAGGGCCCCTAAAAAATCCGAAGTCCAAATAGAAATATATCCACAAACAAAGAGTCGGTAGTGCAAGGGTTAATTTCTTTAGTTATTTAAAAGTTTTAATGGGTATGCATATGGATTATTTTCAATTTTATTAACAAACAAATACGTTGTGTTTGAAAAACTAATTTTTTATAAGTTAAAAAGTTTGTTAATACAATTAATTAGTCAATATGACAAAATTTTAATAGAAAATGAGCAACTACATACAAATGTATCCTGCCCCGTTTAAAATCGACATATATAGATCCATACATGAACACACATGCGTCATACATGTCCGCATGCATCCTTACATGGATTCGTAATACATAAACCATTCTTATATGTTCATATGAGGAATCATATATGTTCATCTGTCTATACATTTCCATACATGGTTATATGTGCATATTGACGAAAATTGAGGGTAATATTTATATATATGATCACATATGAACTCTAATGAACATATGGTCGTATATGGACATGTATGACCTCGAATCACTTCATATATGAGCATGAATAAGTCCATACATTTTAAATTTAAATTTGCATCAGAATCTCATCGAATTGTTAATGCAAATGTTGCTATAAATTGCTGGTATTTGCATATTATGGTATAAATGTGTATATTTGCATATTTTGCTATACATGCTTATTTTAATATATATTTTGTCAATAAATGCATATTTTTGCATAAATAAAGTAAATATATGTTTTGAAGTATACTTTTTGATTTTTTAATAAAAACTGCGCATTGTATGTCTTGTGGAAAATACTAACTTCTGAGCCCTAGTTATCTGTAATTTAATAGATGTGTTTGCCACAAATTGAACTATCTTTAATGACATCGAAATAGTTTTAGTACAAAAATCGGATCGAAATATATGGTATATAGTTTAAGAGCCGTATAAACAAGGTCTGGTGTACAATATAAAATCAATAATAGTATAAATTCAAAACATGCTCTTAATAATAATTGGAAAAACAACACTACTAGCCCAGTGAGTGTATATAAAAGATGTTAACTAGGGCTCGGAAGTTAGTGTCTTTATAATCGTATTTTATGTACATAAAATATAGATTTAAAATGGTAAAATATGCACTTAAAATTTTAAAAATATGCATTGATTATTGATTTTTTCAACGTTTTCAACATTATTAACACAATTTAAGTAGTTTTTGTATTCAAGAAACTTTGAAAAATTTTGAAAAAAAATGTGTGTCAAAAAAGTATTTTTTTTTTTTTTTTTTTTTAATTTTAACCAATACTCAGGGGATGCAACCTACTCATGCAGTGCATTGTATTGATCAGGAAAATAGGGTATGGGAGGGAGGAAAGAGGGAGTAGTGTTTGTGGATATTTGATTTAAATTTTTCTAAATTGTAAGTAACAGGGAAGACTTCTGCGGGAAGTTCGTTCCACATACGCATCGTTCGACTAAAAAACGAATTTTCTCTGTAATGCGTTGTGCGAAACACAGGACAATCAACTACAAATGGATGTGCTCTACTAGATAAGCGAGTATTACGAATAAAAACTCGGGCTCGTGGAATAAGTTCACTTATCTCAGATGAGCATCTCCCATGGTAATATCGATAGAAAAGTGTCACACAACCCACATTCCGACGATGCTCTAATGAATCAATAGAGTTGGATACACTACTGTCATTGATAAGCTTCACCGCCCTCCCCTGAACACGGTCCAGAAGCTTCAGAATAGACAGTGGAGCCCCTGCCCATATATGAGAGTTGTATTCCATTTTTGGCCGGATATAGCTGGTATAAATAGTAAGGAGATCGGATGGAGTGAAGTAAGTCTTGCACCGTTTTAGAAAACCGAGACACTTGAATGCCTCTTTCGACACTTGAAATACGTGCTTATTCCAACGGACATCACACTGTATTCTCATGTCCAGAACATCAAGAGTATCCGATTCCTCAATACCTATACCATCCATAGTTAAAGGTGACAATGTTAATTCCACAGCCCGTCTGTGGGTTAACATACAACATTGGGTCTTGCGTGCATTAAAATCGACCTTATTCGCGCGACCCCACTCGGAGATTGTAGAAAGGTCTTGATTGAGTGTGTCATTCATGTTCTGCCGCATGCCCTCTATCTCCAAAGAGCTTGGCCTGTGATCGAATGAAAATGAATGACAAATGTTGCTGTCATCTGCAAAAGAGTAGATAGGATTGAAGGTCTGACCAAGAAGGTCATTAATAAAAATAAGAAAAAGGGTAGGAGAAAGAACAGGACCTTGCGGTACCCCTGAATTTAGCTGAAACTCGTTTGATGAGACCCCATCTAAAACAACACGTATAGTGCGGTCTCTGAGAAAACTCGTTATAAATCGAGAGAAGACACTACAGACACCAAAAGCAACTAGCTTAGTCACGAGTGCCCCGTGCCACACACGATCGAACGCCTTAGAAATATCTAGAGCAACCACTTTACTCTCACCAAAGCGGTGGATTGACCGGCTCCAACGTTCCGATAGAAACGCCAACAGGTCTCCCGTAGATCGACCACTACGGAAGCCATACTGTCGATCATTTAAAAGTGAATTGGTCTCTAAATATTTCACAAGATGGTGGTTAACCATGGTCTCCATCACTTTGGAGAGCGCAGAGCAAATTGCGATTGGGCGGTAATTTTCAGGATTGTTAGCCGCACCCTTTTAGGGATAGGCTGGACATTTGCCACCTTCCAGCATGCGGGGAAATTCCCGCACGGTACGAAGAGCTGAAAAGTTTTGCCAATGGACGTACCAACGTTAAAGAGCACTGTTTCAGCACCAGTGCTGATATGCCATCCGGCCCCGGTGACTTATTTACGTTGAGATCCGCAAGAACCCTTTTGACTGCCCGGGCCCGAAAGAAAATCAAAGGCATAGTATAGGATACCCTTTCGAGAACGGGCAGTTTTTGATCGCTTTCCGGCAAGAAAGAATTTCTTGCAAAAAGTTCAGCGAAAAGGTTGGCCTTATCAACCGAGTCAGTGAATGATTGATCGTCCTTTAAAAGAGTTGGAATAGAAGAATTAGCATTATCCCTTACTCTTTTAACAAACGACCAAAAGGTCTTACTGCCCCGAGGAGCAGAAAGAACTTTGGCACGAAGACGCCGTTCGTATAAAACCTTTTCGCGTCTAAGTATCTTGGCACATTCGGTTCTCGCCTTTTTGCGGTGCAGATCAGTAACGGCGTTCTTATTCGAACGCCAATTACTGAACGCTGCCTCTCTGGATCTGACTGCATTTTTGCACGTCTGGTTAAACCAACACTTGTGTTTTGATTTAGCCGAAATATGCTTCGTTGGAATAAAAAGTTTCATTCCTAGCATAATAATATTGACTACCATTTCTGCAGCGGCATCGACGTTGTCGTCGAGAAAAACAGATTTCCCAGTTAAAATGCCGAAAGAAATCGTTGAGCTCGTCCCAACGAGCTATTTCATAGAGGAAAATAGAGCGTTTTGGCGCTAAGTTGGAAACGCTACGAAGAGTAGAATATGAAAAAGATGCAGAAATAGTACTGTGATCCGAATTGCCGAGAGGTGCAAGTATTTTCACTTCGTACTTTTCAGGGTGAGAAGTGAGGAAGAGGTCGAGAGTGTTCCGCGATTGCCCTTCAACATAGAAAAATAATTAGTAAAATGTTTGTTCATTAAACTACTAAAAACTTGTTTTAAATGGCGTAACAAATTAGACTGATAAAAACAGCAAAAAAAAAAAAATTGCTAAATATTAGTAGACCAACAAATCATAATAAACTATGAAATTTTCAGTTTTTTTTTAAATATTTTTCAATGCGAATAAAAATCTGCCCAAAAACTTCTCTTTGATTTGATTTGAGGTAAAAAATATAAAAAAATTTGTTGAAATAACATTTTTTTGATTTTTTCAGTCTACAAATATTTAAAGTTTTTGCTTATTTTAGCAGAGCAAATTGCTTTTTTCAATTAACTAACATTTAACTAGAATATAACTACAATTTTTTAACGTTAACAGATTCATTTTTGCTGTTCTTATTTAATAAATATTTAGCAAAAAAAAAATTGTTAATTGTATCCGTTTTTTTTCTGCAACATCATTTTAAACTAAATTTTAGTCGCTTTTTCTTATATTTATTTATTTCTATGAGTGTACCAGAATATGCAAAAATGCGAATTAACAAATCGATTGCATTTTGTTAAATAGTTGTTGATGCGGAAAGATATAAGCTTTACTTTGTTTTCAGCTAACTACAACAAACATGTATTTACATGAACTTCCGAGACCTAATGATGACTATATTGAATGACTTAGTGAGTGGGGACTTTAAATTCAATTGTTTGTTAGATGTAATATTTTGTTAAACAAATTAATCATTGTTTTTCCTTTATATTTTCACTTATAATAGCTGCCTCGAAGAGCATAATCACAAATATGGCAACAAACCACAGCCACACAACTGCACTGATAGAAAAAGATTGGTAAAATTTTTTGCTAAAACAACTCAAAATTTTAAAAATTACGTTGCAAAAAAAACTGCCATTATTACCACATTTTTTTTTTTTTGCAAAATATTAATAAGACAAGAATAGTAAAAATAAGTCAGTTAAATCTAGAAATATTTAGTTATATTTTAGCTCAATTTTTAGTAAATTTAAAGCAACAAATTAGTCTGCTAAAATTAGTATTCTAAAAAAATTTAATATTTAAAGTTTTTCTGTAGATTTTTATTTAATGCAAATTAGCCCTTTTGAAATCCGCAATCTACAATGTTTTTCAAAAATTTATGTTGATTTTAGCAAAATATACTCTTATTTGCATTCTACTAAAATATAACAAAAATTTTGTAATATTACGGGGTTTGTTTAGTCCACAAATATTCAGTAAAAGTTTTTACTAATTTTAGCAGAGTAAATTGTTATTTTTATAATACTAAGAGAAGACAAACAAGCCTTTTTCGCTTTTCTAATTTTCCCCCCATTTTTTCTCATATTGGCTTATTTTGTCATTTTTAGATTTTTGATTTTTATGCTTAAAACCAGCTTTTTCTTAAAATTATTAAGCTTTAAAATAGCCTGTTTCAAATATTATTCGCTTGAAATGCTACTAAAGTGTGGACACTGGCTAGGGTTATCACTTTTTTGCTGCAAAAAATTACAGGGCCCACATTACTGGTAATAAATATCGCTTTATTTAGTCAATTTGGAACAAAAACCGAAAAAAAAATTATTATATATTTATTTTGTATAGTGTATTAAAATGTGTATGTGTGTGAGAATGGCGGGAAAATATTTTTTATTGATGATGGGATAAGTATACTAAGAGCCAGTTTTTTTTGGAGGACGATCAAACTTAGTTTTACTGCTGTTTAGTTAAACTTTAATAAGATATAAACTGCTTTAAACCTCCATGCTGTTTTTCAGTGATGGTTTAAAAAATCTCAAATTAAATAAGATTACCACATTTTACACCAAAAAAAGTAATGCCATTTTCAAATAAATATGGTAGCACTTGCGAATGTCAAAAATGAAAAACAAACAAAACAACGAGCGTAGAAAAAAAAATGTTTGTTTATTTTGTGCCCAACAATTAAATATTTCTTTTGTTTAATATTGGTTGTAATTAAATATAAAATGGACTCTAAAATAAATGTAAAAATGGCAGGCAGCAGACGGACAAACAATTTTTCAACAAAAGAAATTCATTGGTGGATAAAAAAAGACACCAATTTTATAAAAATTCTTTTTCAAAAATTTCTTAGATATTGTTTTTTTTGGGAACTGTTTGATTTATGTATAATTTTTAGTCACAGCTGTTATGTTTTGACAACTCAAAACTTAGTTTAAACGGACAATGCTGGCCGGTTAACCTACACTTAAAATAAAATAAACTTGATATCAAAAAACAGCATTTTAAGTTTAAACTTCGTTAAAACTATAAACAAGGTTGAAGGGAACTTCTGCTCTAAGGAAACTTCTGCTTTAAAAATATGTAGTTGTTTGGGTTGTAATACAGTTTCTTTATTTTAAATGTAAATATCAGTAATTTGTAGAAATTTAATTTTTAACTAACATTTTAGTTCATTTAAAAAAACAAACCACATCAAATGCCTGTTTTATGGTATTACATTCATGTTGTACAGTAGTTTTTTTGTTATTTAAAAAAAAAAAATCTGATTGTTAATTTTTACGACAATTGTTAGTAATTTTTTGAACAGTAAAAACAAATGACACAAGTTAGTTTAATTTAATGAAAGTAACGTAAAATTTCATTTGTTTTTGACATTTGCTGTCGTATTAATATCCTTAGTGTAGGTACATAACATAATAATAGTTAAAAAAATTAATCAAAACTTCATTGCGATTGGTGCACTTGAACTTTTTTAACGACCTCAAAAAAGTAAGATTATTGTACTTAATATTTTTTTAAGTCCTACACTGCTGCGCCATGTAATTGTTGATGTTTGCAAAAACTGCAAAAAGTTATAACCCTAATGAACACGGTAAAATTTTTACATTTTAACTTTATTAGAACTTCTTAACTAATAACGACAAAATTAAAGTTAATACCTTAATTTTGATTTGAAGCGACAAGTAGCGAAATTTCGTCTTTTCGCCTAAAATTATTCCGTTTGGTTGGTATAGATTAGCGTAAAATTATGATTGTTTTGTCATATTCAGAAACTGTTCGAATGTTTTCTGCACTATAAAAGTCAGTAAAATTTTTTGCCGATATTATCAATTTTTTTTTCCAAAGAACCTCCCAGCAAAAATGTTGCTGGCTTTACTGACTTTCTTAGTGTAAGAAATTCCCCTTATTTTTTTTATGAAATTTTGCTATTGTTTATATATAATTTAGGGGACTTGTGGTTTGATCCTAAATAAACCAACTCCATGCTATTAATTAAAAGTCATAATTTTGATTAACTCAGTAATCGAATTCAGAAAAAATGTGTCAGTAATATTACAGTAGAGACTATATTATAATTTAGAGATATTAAGTGTTTCCTTCCAATTAAAACTTTAAATTCCTTAGCACCGTACGATTCCGTTCGCTCATTTATACGTTTTTATTACTTTGATGACAGCCTGAAACTGTCACCAATTAATTTAATATTTAACAAGTTTCACGCTTACTGTCTTGCCTGGATGTATTGTCCTCGGTTTGGTTTGGTCAAAGTTAATTATTATAAAAGATATTCCGAATTTTTATTTTCATAATACATTTTTTTTTTAATCTGCATCGAAAATTGGTATCTTTAACACTTTTTATTCCGAAGAGAAGGCTTTTTAAGTGACAGTCGTCATTTTTCTCGTCACTAATTTCTAATGCATAAAAACGCATTTCCTACTAGATTTTGCCTTTTTTAGAAAATTAAAAAATTCCTAAAAAATAATTAATAGCACTTTATCTACATCCCATATAGTTTCTGCAGATTTTTTTATATAACAAACAGGTCTATATTTAAAAAAAGCCAAATTTCGAATCACAACTTCGCAAACGAAAGAGAGATCATAACTTAAAAGTTAATAAAAACGTTCTTAACCCTCTAACCGGCATAAGCTTTTTTGGACTGAAATTTATTCCACTTGTTCGGCACGAGAAATAAATAATATTTTGTTTTAGCGAAATTTTTTTTTGTTGCCTATTTTAGGCGATATGGGTCAAAATAGGTTTAGAGGCTATCTCAAAAACTAACCTATAAAGTTTAAAAAGTTTTTTTTTTTTTTTTCTTTGTCCTTCTTTACTCCTCAATGGAGCATAGGGCTTCAACATGTTGATTTCTCTAACGTAATCTGTCTCTAGCTTCAACTGCGGCATCGTCCCACGTGAAACCATATCGTTCAAGTTCGTTTTTCACTGATCGTCTCCATGTGTTGTTTGGACGGCCACGTTTTCTAGAACCTTGGGGATTCCATTTTAGTGCCATTCTTGTTATATTTGTGGCATCTTTTCTCAGAGTGTGGCCTATCCACCTCCATTTTCTTCTTTTTATTTGTTTGCCAATTTCTTCTTCGTTCGCTAGTTGCCAAAGATCTTGGTTGCGTATAGTGGCTAGCCAAAATATTTTATGAATAATACGAAGACATTTATTTAAACACACTTAAAGTTTTCTGGTCGTGCCTATGGATACCAACCAGGTTTCACAACCATAAAGTAAAATGGATTTGACACACGCTTTGAATATCCTCAGTTTGGTGTTCTTAGATATTTGTGTTGAGCGCCAGACCGCGTTTAGTCTACCGAATGCTGCTCTTGCTCGGTTAATTCGATTGGCTACGTCGTCTTTTGTTCCGCCTGATGTTGTTATTATGCTACCTAGGTAACAGAATTTGTTGACGTATTCGATGCGTTGGTTGTTCAGTAAAATATGATGTGAGCTATTGTTATTTATTCTCATAGCCTTTGTTTTCGCGACGTTGATTTCTAGGCCAACTTTCTTTGCTAGTTCTTGGAGGTGGTCTAACTTTGATTGCATATCACTGATCTTATGTGATAACAAACATATATCATCCGCAAAGTCAAGATCTTCGAGATGACTGCTAAATGTCCACTATAGTAAAGAGTAGTGGCGAAAGAGGGCAACCTTGTTTTACCCCAGCATTTGTTGTGAAAGTGTTGCTACAGGTGCCGTTGTGGAGGACTGATACTTCAGAACCATCATATAACGCTCTAATGATGTTGATAAGTTTATCGGGAACACCTTTCTTTTTAAGACACGCCCATATTGCAGATCTGTTCATCATGTCAAAAGCTTTTTTGAAATCTACAAAAACCATATATAAAGGAGTTTGCCATTCAATACATTGTTCGACGATTATTCGAAGAGTGTTGGACTGGTCGATGCAGCTTCTGTCAGGACGAAACCCAGCTTGTTCTTCTCTTAGGCTACCCTCTAGTTTTTCTTGTATTCGCTTCTGTACTATGTTGGCAGTTATCTTATAAATCATATTTAGAAGAGTTATGCCTCTCCAATTGCCGCAGTCACGTAGATCGCCTTTCTTTGGAATTTTTATTATAACGCCTTTTTTCCACGTAGAAGGGAAATGTTCTTCTTGCCAGGCTTGTTGTAGGTGGGGATGAAGAAGATTAGCTGCCATTTGAGGGTCAGCTAGTAGCAGTTCTGCGTGTATACCATCTTCACCAGCAGCTTTGTTGGTTTTTTGTTTGATTATTGCTTCTTCAATTTCTCGGACTGTTGGTGCGCTGCAGGATATTGCAAGAGTGTTGTTGTTGTTTGGCAAAAGAAAGTTTGGTGTATGATAACTCTGTGGTACGGAATTACTCGTTTCTTCGAAGTGCTGTCTCCATCTTTCCAACTGTTGTTCATTGGTGGTAAGTAGAGTGCCATTTCTATCCCTAATTGGTTGTTGACATTTCGCCTTGTGATTGGTGAGTTCGCCTATTATTTGGTGGAGCTTCCGCATGTTGTTGGTCGCAGATGCCTCTTCAGCTTGTTCGGCAAGGCTATTAAGTTTAAAAAGTTAAGGCATAAATTATTCTTCTTACAAAGATGTAACAACAGTCCAAAAATTAGTCGTTTTGAGTTTTTAGATAAAAAGACATGGCGATTTTCTTTTTTCGAAAAACGCGAAATCGAGCGAAAACGAACCTTAACTTTAATATATATTGACGAAACTTTGAAGCTTTGATAGTGTTACCAAATATAATATTTCTGCCAAATTTCATAAAAATCCGTCCACTCGTTTTCAAGATAAGATGATGGCCTTTATATGTATCCTTTTAAAGTCCTGTATGTCCTTGGAACAAACTTAGAGTATTTTCCAAAAGTTTAAGCTTTAATCTTCCTTTGTGTGGAATATGGATGATTTCATGTTAACAGAAATGTGTTTTAAGGACTTTTCAAAATTGTGGTTGTTTCAAAATATTTATTTTTTGAAATTACTGAAAATTTTAACTATAACGCTTTCTCGCTTCCAAACCATGAGATGTACACAAAACATTACTTCGCAAAATATGTGGATAACTTCGTTCTCTATCGATATAGCTTACATTTTTATAATAAAACACTTTTTTGGCGAACTTATGGCCAATTTAAAATACACCGCCTAGAGGCGGGCTTGCCGGTTAAAGGGTTAAAAAGATAAAGGATAAGTATAAACACAACAAAATTAATTATTTATTAATAATGTTAGCATTAAAAGTGTTTTCATGAACAATTACGTTAATAATATTATTTTTTTTTTTTTTTTTTTTTTTTATGAAAAAATAACTGATTTTATGTTCTCATTTTGTTTCTCTTATTCTTCTCGTAGTTTCCCTTTCGTTTCTTTTATTCTTTTGTGAAGTTAACAGAGCAGAGCACCCATATAAAATTTAAGAGCACGATTTAAAATGAATTGGGCAGATGGTTCATCTTTTGGTAAAAAACAGTCCAAAATAAATTTGGATTTTTTTTTTTTATTTGTTGCATTAAGTTTTTAAGTTTAAGTTTTTAGGAACTTAGCTTGGAAAGTAAGCTTGATTTATATATTAGAGTATTCAAGTGAATACAGAGCAATCCATAGAGTAAATAAAATACATATATAGTACGGCAAATTTACGTCGCTCCTTGAAACGACTGATTATCTATATACATATATAATTTATTCTATGAGCAGCAGTGATGCCATGTATTTTTTTTTCAAAAAACTGTAAGAAAAAACTGTTTTTTTAAGGAAAAACTGTTTTTTTTTTAAATAAAAAAACAGTAGCAAAAACAGTTAATATGTGCATTTTGAATTCAATTGCATTTTATTTAAACATAAAACAACATAAAAAACATTAAACATATAACATACTTATATACACAGAAAAAAAATATTTTTTTTTGTAGACTAACTTTTAATAATACTAACAAAAAAAATATATTTTCAAATTTATGTTATTACAGAACACAAGTTGTGCTCAGTTATAAAACTACATTTTAATTAACAATAGGAATAATATGTTTTTTTTCTGTGTACTTGTTTAAAGTAAAAAAAAACATATAATATAAAAAAACATATTTATATTTATATTAATTATTTAACATAAAAAAAAAACAAAATAATTCATCACATTTTGAGATCTTACTTAATTACATAAAAATATCAGTTATACATTTCTTGATTAAATTTGATTTTCATTTCGTTTGATTCCACAAAATTTTAACACAAACAAACGCTAAAAAAGGGAATTAAAACTTACTACACAGTTGCATTCAATGCGTAGTATTATTTTTTATTGAAACATTTTGTGCAACTTTTGTATTAAATTTTTAAATTCAAGTAAAAGACAGTAAATCGAGCAGGTAAACTGTTAAAAACTGGAAAAAAAAGACTGAAATTAAACAAAAACTGTTTTTTTCATGAAAAACTGAAAAAACTGTTACGCATCCTAAAAAACTGGAAAAAAACAGTTAAAACTGGCAATATGGTAACACTGATGAGCAGTCTAATCGATGTTTACTTTTTTCTCTTTTCTTTTGATAACTTACAAAATGTATAAATTTATTCATAACATCCTTTTTCAATATCAAAGAATACATCGAATTGCATTAAAAAATAATGAATTTTTTCAGTAAATCAAGGAAACTTTTCTTCATAAAATCAATGACTATGTTCTTAAAATTAATGAAAAGCTTCATAATCTATGACTATGTTCTTAAAATTAATGAAAAGCTTGAAACTCCTTCATAGAGTGTAGGAAACTTTTAATAAATAAAATACTTTTATTCATAAAATTTTGTGAAAACTTGCATTAACTTGAAAATTTTCTATGGACGTATTCCAGTGAAATGTCATTGATTTTATGCAAAAATCATTAATATCATGTAGACAATTCTTTCAGTCTATAATTCGAATCAGGTATCATGTATGGTATGAATGGAATGGTCGAAGTCTCGGTTAGGCGTATGCTAACATTTTAATTTTTATTAAAAAATATTAAAATTATTGAAATTGTTGGCAGACGTTGTGGACTCACTTTTAAGAAATTCAGTATCATTTTGTAGTTGTAATTTGGAAATAAAGATTTGTGGTTGTATTTTGTCGACATAATTGTGTTTAAACCTCTAAAGTTGTGGTGATAAAATATAATTAATGTCAAGTGATAACAAACGACAATTTAGAAATTACCCAACTAATATGCGATACAACATGATATGCTGGCATGGAGGTCTAATCAAGTCATTGAGAATTTAATTGTGAGTCATTAATGAAATTGTTAACAAAAACAGTAGTTTGTGAAAAGTGAGTTTATGCATTCATTTTTTTTTTTTATTAAATTCATTTATATTCTTTGTTTTGCCCACAACGCTTTTAGTGCTTCTTAAACAAATCTTGTATGAATTATAGACAGATCATCAAAGGAATTTATTCTTGAACTAAGTTTTTGGTGTTAAATTCAGATTAAAAAAATTAAACTAAGATCTGATGTACCTAATTTTAAACCTAAATATCTACACTTATGCATATGTAGTCACTGTATCAAATGAATGGATAATCATAAAACAGTAATTTGATGTGGTTTGTTTTTTTAAATGAACTACAATTGTAATCAAAACAGAAATTTATTCTTCAAATGAATGTTTTTTAACTTAAAAATTAATATACTGTATTACAACTCAAACAACTACAAATATTTACAGCAGAGGTTCCCCGAGTGTAGATGTCTGAAAAGACACTCAATTAAGGTTCTTAATGACAGGGTAAGGTAAGAATTTAATCGTTAAATTGAAATAAGTTTTAGTTCTGAGACAGTGTAAAACTGCATGGACGTTAAACGAGTTAAAATGCACGCAGAGAAAAAAAAACGATTGAACATGATTGCCGACAAAAAATTATCATATTATGATCCTAACAATCATAAGCATTATTCTGGATGATTATATTAGAATCACTAGAAACGATTTTATCATCACATAGAATCATCATATTATTATAGGAATCATATTATGATTGTTACCTGTTTCAATCATAACATGATGCTCTTAACCTGATCAAATCGAGGTAAAGTTGATCTTGTTTGGATTGTATTATAACATGTGCCAACATCATTGCAACCCTCTTCAAAACCAGGTATTAACGTATTTTTCTAACATAATCTTAAAGTAAATTTAAGATTTTTTTTAAAACATTAGACAACATCAATTCAACCCATTTTGAGGCATTTTGTCCATAGGAATTGAAAACTTTGATGTTAGAATTTTTCTGAGCTCCTTTTTAAAAGTGTTGAGATTTTTTGTGGTGTTGGTATTTGTATGATCCAAATATTTTATTTTATCATTAATATAGTTATTTCCTTTGCAAGAGGATTTTCCTGCACTCATAGATATAAACCTATAAAAATAGCAGAAAAAGCTACTGAAAACTAGTTAAAAATTACATTGCTAAATTTAGCACATTTGTTTTCTAAATTTTAATAAAATAAGAACAGCAAAAATAAATCTGTCAACTTTACAAAATTTTAGTCATATTCGATGTGAATTTTAGTTAATTGAACATAGCATTTGAACATAGCATTTAGTGAAAACATTTACTAAATATTTGCAGACTCAAAATACTGTAACATTAACAAAATGTTTGCTACACCCAGCGAAAACAAGGAATGAATTTCATTAATTTCCGTCGAATGTAACAAGTTCATCAATAT
This sequence comes from Delia radicum, assembly GCA_021234595.1. Lineage (NCBI taxonomy): Eukaryota > Metazoa > Arthropoda > Insecta > Diptera > Anthomyiidae > Delia > Delia radicum. The sequence continues at coordinate 164,626,048 of CM037851.1, read as the reverse complement.
TTATGAACCATTTCATAAACAACAAGAATTATAATTAAGATTTTTATTTCTTTTTTTAATTTCACTATTTTGAAAGTTTGATGTCCTTGTATTCAGATTTCGTCCTTGAAAATTTGTACACAACTTTCTGATATCTTTTTAATAACATAAATAAAAACTGGAATGAGGAAGCTTTCCTAAGATTTAAAAATTAATTGTTTGATATTTCCATCTTTTGAAGGACACCCATGGTTAAGCTTGACGTCCTTGTATCCTGATTTCGTCCTTGAAATGTTTGAGAGTTTTCTGATTTATTTTTTAATAACATATATAAAAACCGGAATGAGGAAGTTTTACATTTTTTTTAAATTCGCTCTTTTGAAGGTTCAGTTTGATTGATGTCCTTGTATCATAATGTCGTCCTTCAAATTTTTTTTTCACAAATTTCAGATATATTTTTTAATTACATATATTAAAACTGTAATGAAGACATTTTTTTTTTAATTTACCTCTTTTTAATGATACCCTCTTGGTGCAGTTTGATGGCCTTGTACTTTGATTTCGTCCTTGTATTTTGTTTTTAAAAGTTTTTAATGTAGTTTTATTTAAAAGATGTAAAAACTTGATAGATGAAGTTCGTTTAGGTTTCAAAACTTTTACTAACCCAACAACTATTTTGAAAATTTGATTAAAGCTGGTTTTAGATTATTCCTAAGTATACAGAATGAACCACGATCGCTTTAAATGCCATTTTAATTTAATTTTATTATATTTAATATATTTCATTCATTTTTTTATTTTTCTATACGTTTTGGTACATATTTGATTTTTGAAAAAAGTAAAATTTACAGTTTTTTTGCTGTTTTTATTTTACTAATATTTAGCAAAAAGATTCTGCTAATTTTACTGCTTTTTCCTGCAAAGTCCTTTTAAACTCAATGCAAACCGACTATTATGGCAGTTATTTAAAAAAAAACAACTGAAAAAAATTGCTGTATTTTTTAGTATTTTAATAAACAACTACCAAAATAGAAATATTGCAGTATACAGTTAATTTTTGTTAGTTTTTCAAAATAGAAGATTATATCGAGTTTTTAATTTCTCGTTTAGAAATGCTTTTTTTATGATCTCGTTTAAACTAGGAAGAATAATACTCGTTTAGTTTATGTTTGTTGCCAATATGATCATTAGAGCGTAATTTTTTGTTTGCAACTATCGATTTAATCAATTATTGTTTCGATTATTGTAGAATTATTTTCTAAAAGTTAAGTGGTGCGAATTTAAGAAAAATCGGATAGCACTAACCCGTAGCGCACCGGGAACAAAGTTTTCGACTTTTGAAAATTTTTCTTAAATAAAAATATGGGCTAAACTGCACTTCATGGGGCTTTCTCTAAAAAAAAGTAGGTGGTTCCCTCCAGAATTAAAAAAAAGGTTTTTTTTTTCTTTTTTCGGTTAAAGAACCTAGGGACCCCACGACCCAAAAGCCGGCAAGCGTAGTAACATAGAAGTGTGTGTAATCTACTGAAAGAAATTTTTCTCAGGATTTCAAAAATGATATTAATTTTAGGATCTATGATACCTCGCGCCATCAACACCCGTTTACGAATTTTAACTGCAGTGCTATTTTCGAAAACAGTTACAAATATATCGAAATTACAACAAAATAAATTGTTTTGATAAAATCGTAAAATGGAAAAACTTTACTCAGCGAAGCCGCTTAACTGCCTATCACATAGGAAAAAACCAGTAGGAACGCCCGAAGGCCGGTTACGTAAAAAAACTTTACGCAGCGAATCCATTGAACTGAAAGCCACTAAGCACGGTCGAAAGCATGCTTCCAAACAAATAAAAATGTAACAAAATTAGCATTTTTTCTATTCCGAATTGCAGAGAGTGTACAAAAGACTAGTAACATCGACCTCAAATTTTTTCTCATATCGAAACTTTAATAGAATTATTTGGTTGAAATAATTCACTCTTTAAAGGTTTGTGAGTTATATTTTTTTTTGTTGATGTGTGCTTGCCACAAGTTGCTTAAACTATGATAATCTACTATGATGACGCTTCATCATTAACAGCAACAACCAACATGGTTCATAAATCATTTGGCACTATGCCAATTAAAAATCAACAACAAACAGTTTTACAACAAAAGTGCAACAACAGCAAAAAGTCACAATACTGTCGTCATCAACAAAGCAACAACCACAATATGATTTAATGAAATTATGTACAATTATAAATTGTTTGTAGTTTTATTTACTAAAAATTCACAAATAAAATAGTTAAATTATCGCCTTTTTTAGTTAAAAGCTATTAACATGAGTGCTTGCCATTGAGCGAAATGTGCAACGTAACATCTGTTGCATTGTTTTGCATATAAATTGGTAATTTTAAAGCTTTTTCAAAAGTGTTGAATAGTATTGGAAAAAACTTAAATGGTTTGGTTAAAAAAATGTTTTGAAGTAAAACTATTTGAAAATTACAAGATTATTTTAATACAGCAGACACAACTCAACAAAAAATACCCATTTCTGTAATTGAGTGATTTAACCGCAATAACTCCCAGTTTGATGGCATTTCATTACTTTTTGGACTAACTGAAATGACAATAGCTTACTCTATACATTACTTTAGTAAAAATAATATTGACTAACTAATAACTGGTTATTCTTTCCCAATACTTCAATGTAAAAAATAATGCGTTACCAGTAAGTACTTATTTGTATCATTATTTTAAATATAAGGTAACGACCTAAAAATAAAAGATCTATTTTTAGACTTTTTTTTATTTTTTCAACTCTTGTAAGTACATTTATAACCACTTATTTTAGATTTTTTGTGAGCTGGAAAGTAATGACATTTTGTGCAAGCAAGTCAATTATGTTTTTATATATCAAGTATAACATGTCGAGATAGCTCAGATGGTAAAACGCGTGACTGACAACCTGGTGTTCCAGGTTTGAGTTCCGTGTGGGCACATTTTATTAAAAAAAAAATTTAATAAAAAAAAATATTTTTTAATCAAATTTAGTTTTTTTTTTAATTTATTTTTAGACTCATTATTTTTGTATATACTAGTAAGGATAAAGGTAACCACAATTTTTTTGATTCTTTGTAAGGTGTTTAGTAATGATATGTCATGCGCGACATCCCCAAATAAAGTCATGAGATTTGTAATGGCAATTGTAAGTACTTGCCATTACTATGTATGTACTTATATAACCACGTACATGGCAATGCTTTTTTACACCCCAGTGCGGAAACGGTAATGGCAGGCCATTATTTTTCAGACTACCAGACTACAAATGGCAAAGCATTTGTATATTATGATTTGCCAGTGATTATTTTTATAAGACCACTGTCTCCCAGTGCTTTATCACTGCTTGGTTTTTATTGCCACCCATAATTTCTGCCTGGGTAAGTAAGTACCCTGCTGGAAATGAAGGGTCGATTGATCCACGGTGGTAATTCTGTGATGTATGATTGGGGGCACGTCACGAAACTAGTGAAACCAAAATTGTGGTGCACCAAAAAGTGTTAATTTGGGTGAAATGACCAACCATGTGACTATAGTTAAGGTGACAAAACATTCACTGGTTGGTACCAGATATATCATGTAACTGGAGATAAAGTAACATAACATCAAAGTGCACTGAAGCAACTGGTTAGAAACCGTTAGCTGTGGCAATTATTGTCAAAGGATACAGTCCCTTGACTTTGTACCGTCGTTGTGACAGTAGAAATTAGGACGTAACACACTGGTTCAAAAGAACTGAATACGGGAACTGTTTAGCTAGGTTGATACTAGTATTACGATCTGGCCAAAGATCTCATCAGTTCTAGAAAAGCTAGAGCCTCCAAAATAGGCAGAGCTTTGGCTCAATTAATATTTTTTACAGTTTTATTAGTTTTTTGTTTTTATATATATCGAGATTATTTTTATGTTATTTTTGATTTATAATATATATATTTTTTTATTTTTTTAAATAAAAAAAAACTACTGTATAAACTGAATGTAAAATCATAATACAGTAATTTGATGTGGTTTGTTTTTTAAAAAAAAACTTCATATGTAGTCAAAAATGAAATATTTTCCACAAATTACTGTTTTTCAACTTAAAAATAAAGATATTGTATTACAAATCCAAACAACTACAAATATTTACAGCAGATGTTCCCTGAGTGTATTTCCGGTTGTTTTTGTTCTTAATCGGTAATCGGCTATAATTTATATGACAACAGTGTTCAAAAATCATCGCTGTAAAAATAAAAGGTATTGATAAAAAAAAATCAAGCAATAAATCACTTTTTTGTTTTTGTCTTGAATTTCTGCATCCGCATAATTTCCTTAAAATTCCAAGTTGAAACATTTTTATAAAAACTTGACTATTGCTTATAATTTTCAAAACTAAAACAATTTTGTAATCGAAAAATAACTTATTATATTTTAATCTATATACCACGACTAACGAGTTATTAAACGGCCAATGACTCGAAAATAACTGACCCTTCTTAATATTTTATAAAATACTGAAACCTCGATTGGTACTTATCATCCTCTTCAACAGACTAAATCAAAATGTATACATCATTAACAAAGGAATGTTGGTTTTGCACTTTTCTTTTTGCAAAAATGAGCAATTATTCTTAAGTTTATTAATAATCGTTTGTCTTGATTGAAAAAATAAATAATAATAGCAAAAAAATAAAAACTCAGGGTGTGGTTTTTGCATAAAGAAAATCCATTTTGTTATCAATCAATTTATAATTAGTAAAAAAAACATAACAGTTAAAATATATCAAAAAACAAAAAAATAATAATTAAATCATTAACATTTTTTCTAAAAAAAAATATATATATAAAAATAAATAAATTTATCTTATCTTAATCACATTTAAAAAGTATGATTCATATTACACGAGAAGTGTTCTACAAAAAATATTCCAAATGTGCTCAAGCTTAGAAGAATTAAGTGCAAAATATGCACACAGAGAAAAATTTAGCTATTTGCCAACTGAAAATCGGTGACTATTTACGAATTTCAGTCTGTTTGAACAACCTAACATTACACTCACAAAAAAAAAAATCAGTAAAGTCAGCAACATTTTAAGATGTTAGGATCTTTGCAGAAAAATTATATCAGCAAAAAAATTTATAAATTCAGCTAAATTTTTGCTGAATTTACTAACTTTTTTGCTAATATTAGCAATTTTTCTGTAAGGATCCTCCCAGCAAAAATGTTACTGACTTTACAGACTTTTTTTACAGTAGTTTTGACAACAAAGTTCGGTTAGTTCAACTGAATTTTAGTTGCAACACTCAAAATATTCAGAATCTAAAGTAAATATCGTTGTACTAACTGAATTTATAAGTTGTTACCATTAAAGTTGACTTTTCAGTTCGGTTGGCACTCTATTTCTCTGTGTGTGCAAAAAATATTCAATCAAATCTAAAGAAAATGCAAAAATTAAGCAATTTTAGGCAAAATACGAATTTATAACAAAATGTGTAAGAAACATGCAGTAACAAATCGATGCCATTTTGTTGCAAATTCTTTAATTCGGAAAATTTTTGGTCAAAATCGATTTTGGACTACTGACTACATATATGCATTTGCTTGAAAGTCGATTCCCTGCTGATAAGAAAAGTTTTTTTTGAAGGGTAACTCCCTTGAATATGTAGACTTTAAATTCATTATGGACACTGGACATTTTTTAAGCCAACTTTTCAGATTTATAAATGTATTGACTTAAAGCGCCCTCAAGTGTACACATTTAGGGAACTTCTGCTTTAACAATATGTAGTTGTTAGTTTGTTTCTTTATCTTTAATGTAAATGTCAGTCATTAGTAAACCAATTTTAATTTTTTACCAACCTTGTAGTTTATTTAAAAAAACAAACCACATCAAATGACTGTTTTATGATTTTACATTAATTTTTACAGTCGTTTTTTGTTATTTAAAAAAATAAAAAAAAAATAAATGTTTGTTTATTTTTTACTAACATATGTGGTTCATTTTAACTACAATTGTTAGTAATATTTTGAAAAGTAAAAACAAATGACAAATCTTAGTTGAATTTAATGAAATGTTAGTCGTCATTTCTTCAAGTGAAATTTCATTTGTTTTTGACAACAGCCATACCTACATAATATCCTTAGTGTAGACTAGTACAATTGCCTAGCTCATTTTGTGTGTAATTTTATATTGGGGCTTTTGACAAAACTATTTAAGTCAACATAGAAAATTTACCCCATTCTGATTCCTTTTTGGTTCTTAAATTTATACGCCTTATACACAAAAGATGTAGGAACCCTAAAAAATAATTTGTTTCATTTGTGGAATTAGGAGTTTTTAATTTAGTGTTAGATTATTTTTCAATTTTTATGTAATTTCAAGAGAATTTTATGAATAAAATAAAATTTCCAAATGGAAAGGAATTCGTTACAAATTATTAAATCGTAAACTTTTTGCCAGCGACTAAGATCTTAAAGAATTAATAACGTTGAAGCAAAAACTGTATTTGGCGGTAATTATTTTTGCCAATATTTCGGATTTCAATGAAGTTTTAAATTCAAAAACCGAATACAACTACAATTGATTTTGCATATGTTTGTATAATTTCAGATATAATTTTGTACTATTATATAAAATGCTATTAAATTGTGTCGCGCGGATGTAATTTAATCAGATAGTATTAAATTAGAAATAAACTAATGCAAACTTTTATAACTGTATGGGCCCATTTTTCGGATAAAACTGTATTAAGACTCAAATTAAATAACGTATCATATAATTTATTTTTAATCGGGTTTTGATAATTTTTTTAAACTGCCATAATCCAATCCTGTGGTTGTAATTTTTATACACTGAGAGAATTATCTGCATGATATCAATGAATTTTTGCATTAGATCACCGAAGTATCACTAGAATACGTCCATTTAAACTTTTCATTAAATTAACGCAATTTTTCATAAAATTTTATGAAAAATGTTATTATATTTATTAAAAATTGCACACGCCTAATAAACAAGTTTTATTGAAATTAGTTTCATAAAAAATCATTTTTTAGAAATTGTTTATTCACTGTATGCAGAAAACTTCATTGGTTTAGTGAAAAATTTTATTAAAACTCGTCCAAGAAAATTATCTCTGTGCAAACATTAACATTTTTGATTGATTTTGTGCACATATACTTTTCAAAGGTAATCACATATTATACTAAAAGTTAGACTTTGGATTCATCTCGGACAGCTTTGCTGCCATATACAATTTTTGACAAATCGCTCGTTTTGCATATGAAGCACCATATTAAAATAATTGTTTTCTTGATGAAACACCTTTTCCGAATATCCTCTTTCAACTGCATGACCCATTGTCAAGGTCAATTGCTAGTTTAGTGATAAAATTCGCTTAAATCGTAAAAATTTGGAAAAATAAGAAAAACCACTAAATAGCGGGTTTAATCTACAGTTTTGTGAATCAAAATGAGATTACAGTTGTTGTCTTTACATTTCAACGGAAAGGAAACAGTTTGATTGCATTTTAAAAACGTAATATGTAGAAAACTGCATTTACAAGCACCAAACTTTTAAGACATTTTGTGGAAAAACTGTACAATTGATCGAAAAATAAAGTACGCCATTAAAATCGGAGTGAAATATATAGAATTGCTGGTCATAACCTCGTTAATTTTGAAAAGTTATGATTTTGTTCTCCTGTGTTATTTGTTGAAAATATTCAACGTTATTATTGCTATGAAAATTATACTGCCAAATTATTTTATTGCCTTTTACAGATTTTCCTGATTTCATTTTTTTCGAAAAATGAGTATTCGCATACTTCCCTTAAAAAGAACATTTGCATAAACACAAAAAGTTAATGAACGTTAAACATTGGTTAATTTTTAACATTTTCATTTCTTAATAAATTGAGTTTACAACTTCATAAAGTAGACGACCTAAATACCCGTAGAAAAAAAAATACTAAAACATGAAATGTAATAACAAATGTATTTATATCTTTTCATACGTGCTGTCATTCTCTATACTGCGGGTTGTTAATCTCTTATTTAAAAGTTATTTATTTTTCGTTTTTAGTTCAATTTAGTTTTTATAGGTTTATCCAGAAAATACTCGGTATGTCTCAAGTGATAAGCCAGATGATAAGCCAAGGAAATATCTTATAATAAGTAAAATATTAAAAAAATGTTTTACCATTTACTGTTCCTTTAAAATAAAATGCAAAAATACAGTTTTTAGAAAAAAAAAAGAGTTTAAATTTTAATGAATGTAAACGACAAAATGAAAAGCCGGTAAAGACATATCTTGATGGCCATGACGTGAATGAACTCTTTTTGTGTTATGTTGTTTTACAGTCGTTGTTGTCAATAGTTTGTAGGGGCAGACCGAAAGTGAATTTTTAAGACCGAAGCTGATAATCGGTCGAAAGCGATACTAAATGGTTTTTTTTTTAATAAATAAATTATAACATACAATTTTTATAATAACAAAAAAAAAACTTTTTAAACTTAAATATTACTATATGGACATTAGGGATATAACCAAATTTTTAACATAGTGCCACGAGGTGGACTTGTTTTATTAACGAAAAACATTATTTTTGGGTAATTTTGCACAAAAAAAACTTCACGCACCAAATTCATTTTCTAAATCAATACAAAATTATTTTTTTTTTTTTTAAATTTTTAAGTTATTTAAATTCATATCTTACCCACAGTCTATACTATAGATAAATATGTAGAAATAAATTGCAGCAAATGTCAAAATAATATTATCTCTAGTATGGACCACTCAATTGCGTACATACCCTATAGGGAATGAGGAGTCAATTGACCTAAAAGTGACTGGTTAAAGAAGGACTTATCACAGGACTGGTATAATTTAATACTGAAGTTTGATAAGCGGTGACAATTATTCTAAAATTACCAATCCTGTGACTGGTAAAGGGAGGTCATAACACTTAACCAGAATGCTTATTAACAAGAATGCTCTGAAAAAGACGTTAAAATTCAAACTCAAACAAAAATCAAACTTTGCTCTCTGGCAATTCTTCCCTAACTACGTAAGCGCCATCTATCGAATATACAAAGAATATATCATAGATGTGGCATCACTTACAACATTAGAGTGAGGAAAGTTTCTAAAAATAGAACTGTTCTGTTGTTGGAGTTGTACTTCTGAGATTATGTATGCAAGAACAAAAACACCGTGTATTGAATAAAACTAGTTTTAATCACAACAAAACTCGACCTGACGATAGATCAGTGGGCTAAAGCACGCTGTATAACGTGTAGTGCGAGTGCATGTGGCATTAGAAATCAGATTATCTATACCCCGTTCAGTGATTGCACAGAAAATTTCATATAGACGCAATCGAACAAATAAAAACATAACAAATATTACATTATTCACTGACGAAGGTTCAATACTAGAAACTGCGCAGTCTGATTCAGAAAAAATTGAAAATTTACAATGTAGTTATGATTTTTAGAAAATACACTCATTCTTCTCTACCACGCCTTTCACAAGAAAAAGCCAGTTGGCCAGAATTTTACTCATTGGAAGCTGTTTAGTTTTCGTTAATTTTTTAAACTAAAAATTATTAATTTTTTTTATCGATATTTATGTTTTTTTTTGGGTTTATTAAAAAATTATCGGCATGCAAAAATTGACCTAAAAGAGCCTGGACTGCTGGAAAAGGACTTATCACAGGACTAGTATTATTTACAATTGATGTGAGTTGTGTAGTCTAAATTGATATAAAAAGACTAGTTCCGTGGCTGGTAGAAGTAGGACATATCACCTGACTGGTATACATATTGACTAGAAAAATCCAATGAGTTAGAAATTTATTGTTTCATTTTCTACCATTTTTTACATTAAAAATTATTAAATTGTACGACATGTCCCTTTCAGGATAGTCATGTGGTTAGTCCGTTTTGGTTAGTCCTCCAACATGCATCTTTTGCGACAGTCTTGTGGTATGCCCATCTTTGGTTAGTCTTGTGGCATGCCACTATGTGGTTTAAAGCAGGACAAATGACCCCCTCCTATGACAAGCCCATGTTAAAGTTGCCAGTTGTTTACATAGGGTAGGGTTTAGCAGAGGACCGGTCTATGGCACGAAGGGACCGATCCTGTGGCACACGCAGGACCGGTCCCATTCCCCATAGGGTATTTATTGCCGACAATATATGTTGCAATAAGTATTTAGCAATATTCTTTAACACTCAGTGCAACATTTTTGAAGTTATCGAGTGCAAACTCCTTCTCGTGTCTGATTTCTCGAAGAACTTATCGAAACTAACAAAACCCCATTTAGGTTTTGCTAGTTTAGCTGCTGTTAGGATTTTATAGCTTCATGTATATTTTGGCTAAAACTTGATTTTTCCGAAGAACGTGCAATTTTTCTCTTATCTATATCCTATTGGAATTTTGTTTTTGACTTCGACACAATTCTATATATAGACTAGGAGAAAATAAGTGTAAAACGAAAATTCGAGAAATGTATCAAAAGGCAATAAAAACATGAATTAAGCAATATCCATTGAAGTTGATGCTCTCAGTGAAGCCTGTGAAGTTGATGCTCTTGATTATTTCGTTGGTGGTTCAGGTCCATGATCTGAATCATCATTATCATCTGAGCTTGACGTAAGTTATGTCTCACTGAGCCATCGCTTCAGGGGACGAGGATCTGCTTCTCTGATAGCGTTAAGTACTTGGGGGTTATATTGGATAGGTCTCTGAATTGGAATGAGCACCTTGATATGATCTCTAAAAGGGCCACTAGGGCAATGTTTGCCTGCCAGAGGCTCTTTGGCAAGACCTGGGGCCTTAGACCTCAAATGGTCTACTGGTCTTTTAACACCATTGTGAAACCGATGGTCACATACGCCTCTTTGGCGTGGTGGACAAAGGTTGAACAACTCGGGGCTCAGATGACTCTTAAGAGGATTTATCGACTGGCATCACTGGTGCCTCAAAATCATGTCCGACTGATGCCATTGGAGTCATGCTGGGTATTCCTCCTTTGCATATTTCTGTAAAGGAGAACGCGTGCATGGGATCCCTAAGGCTGCGGCAGATTGGCAGCATGAGGAGTGGGGATCTAAATGGGCATCTTGAGATTGCGAAAATGTTCGCTGATGACCCGGTTATTAGGGTCAGTGATAAGATACTGCCTGTGCAAGTATTTGTTAGGCACTTCGTTGTTGTGATTTTCGACAGGAGCACGTGGTTGAATGGATCTTGGGTACCGGAGGTTGGTGCACAGGTCTGGTTCACGGATGGCTCGAAACAGTCGAACATGGATACGGGGGCGGGTGTCGTCGGACCCGGATTTCAGCGTGCTCTGCCCATGGGCAAATATCCCTCCGTTTTTCAGGCTGAGGTCTTCGCTATCTGTATCTGTGTGGAAGAGTGTCTGCGGAGGAGGACACGGGGGCCACGATCTACATTCTATCTGACAGCCAAGCGGCACTTGGTGCCTTGAGGGCTCAAGATGTATCGTCTGGTCTGGTTAAGGAATGTATCGACTCTCTAAATCGTCTAGGACTTAACAACTCCTTGACACTGGGCTGGGTTCCAGGCCATGAGGGGCATGAGGGACATGAGGGGCATGAGGGCAACGAACGGACTGACTGTTTAGCCAACTGCGGAGCTCGTCGACAATTCATTGGCCCGGAACCCTTCTGTGGCGTACCCAATGGGTATGTCAGAGAGAGGCTCAGAAGATGGAGGGAGTCGGAGTTTGGGGCCTATTGGGCCAGATCGCCTGGGCAACGACAGGCGAGGCTGTTTATATCTCCCTCTGGGGAGAGATCGCGGAAACTCTTGTCTATGACGAGGGGCGAACTAAGGACCGTAACGGGTTACCTCACAGGACACTGTGGCCTTAGGTATTAATTGTACAAGATGGGACGATCCTCTACTGATACGTGCAGGTTTTGAGAATTGGAACCCGAGACCTCTGAGCATGTTCTCTGCAAATGTCCGAGGCTCTCCGACAGGAGGGTGCGTTATTTTGGTGATCGAATAGTGACGCCATCGGACGTTTGGAACTGTTCACCTGGTAGGATAATTGGCTTCGTAGGGAGCCTGAACCTATAGGGTGTATTCGCTGGCAGCACAAAATACCAATTTCTGGTCGCGGTGCATAGTGCCATTATAATCTAATCTAATCTAATCTGAGCTTGATAGCACATTCAATGGCATATCTCTTTCGGTGTGTCCTTCAAATCTATCGTCCTCCGCGACTTCGGTGCTTGCATCTTCATATGGGGATACCTTATGACTCCACCAACAAACTTCTGCAAGCAATGCATCCAGCTTTTTTCCTTTGTAACTTTTTCCATTGGCATGCTGATCTGATGGAATCGTTCTCCTTGTTGGTCCGATTCAAACTGAGATGCCAACACGTTCGTGAATCTTTCGCTTTTCATTAATTTGTTTATATCCGGCCCGTTTCGCTCTATTCGAATTGCTATTCATTTTTCGCAAATGCATTTTTAGTTTCAACAGGTGTTCGCAAACCATCTATGGAAAAAAAAATTGCGCATATTTGACAAACTAAAATTTCGAATTTTTGATATAAAATACAGCCGGAAAATGTGAAAAAAGCATTTTCCAGTATTTTTTCGGGTTAGTTTTGCAATTTTTTCTCCTAGTCTACAGCTACAGTTGTACAGAGAAAAATTGAATGTAGCCGAGAGAAAAATTGAATGTTGCCGAGATTGTAGCCGAGAGAAAAATTGAATGTTCTTCGGAAAAATCAAGTTTTAGCCAAAATATACATGAGGGGCCATACAATTCGAACAGCAGATAAACTAGCAAAACCCAAATGGGGTTTTGTTAGTTTCGATAAGTACTTCGAAAAACCGCACACGATAAGGAGTTTGCATTTTATGTGCTGCACTGTGTAATACGACAAACTTATTCGTCGTTTTCGTTTGACGTTTAGAAAAAAGGACGAAACCAAAAAAATAATAAACAACAAGGCAAAAAACAAACAAAAATAATTAAATTTAAAAGAATTTTATAAAATTTACTGAATAATGAAAATAAAGCATAAAATATAACAATTTTGGATCTTTGAATGGTTATTTTAAAGTGATCGTAAAACAACCATTCGCCTTGAAATTTCTTAAAATATGAGTTAACATAAATACGTGCCTGTCCTATACCCTTAACATAAGCTCGGCAATAAGCAATATTATACCGTTATTTTGCCTACGGATTTCACTTAGTTCTAAGATATTTATCTTAGTTTTAGACTGTGGGTTAAGGTATGCATATATAATGGTTAAAATTAAATTAAATTTTCGCGTATGCCGAAAAAGTTTAGGACTCAAATTTAGTTACATACATCAAAATTAGAAAAAAATACACATTTTTGGATTTTTTTTTTTTGTTGAAATAAAAAAAAATTCCGGTTGGCTGGAATCTGTCCCTCCACCCATAATTGTTAGTTACTGTTTTATTTTTTGGGACGTATACAAAACCATATTGTGTCAAAACTTTATTGCGTCAATTTTATAGATAAAAAAACAGGGTTTTAAGCAATTATCATTTAACCGAATAATTCTGTCGAATAGTGCTACTATTCGGTATTCGGACGATTGGCAAAACATGCCGAATACCGAACATTAACTGAATATTCGTGACATCTCTAGAAAAAATGTATACATTAAAGTAACGCTTTAACGAATTTACGGTTTACAACATTAGAAAACAAGCAATTTTGTTTGCGTTGCTCCTTATATCGAAACAAAATTAGAGTTTTATGCCCGATGCAACTATAAGACTACTATGATAAATATATTTATATTACTCATACGCAAAAAGCGATTTTCCAGTTAAATACCCAGTGTAGAAACGTTAATGACTTTTCTCACTACCAGTAATGAAAGCAGCTTACTCTCTGAATTACTTTAATACAAATAATAAGGCCTTACTAAGAACTAGTTAACTTTCAAATTATAAATATCAATACAAAAATTAATACGTCACCCATAAATACTTATTTTTATCATTATTTTAAATATCAAGTTATGATCTAATTTTTTTTAAATCTATTTTTAGATTCATTAGTTTTCCAACTCTAGTAAGGACATATATAAGTACATATTTTTGTTTTTTTTTTTTTGTAAGCTGGTAAGTAATGGCAAGCAAGTTATTTATGTTTTTATTTATCAAGTATAACATGTCGAGATAGCTCAGATGGTAGAGCGGTTGACTGACAACATGGAGTCGCAGGTTTGAATTGCAATAAAAAAAAATATTTTTTTAATAAATTGAATTGTTGTCCAAACTTTATTTTTATACCGAAACCGAAGTAAAATATTCGGTGTGACTTTAATATAATAATTTGAATCATATAGTATGCAAACATTGTCATGTTAATTCTTGGTACATTTTAGTGGGTTTGTCTTTAAAGACTTAATTTTAATAAATATTTTGTTGATATTTATTTATTTATTTTTTTTTTTTTTGTATTTCTCAACTACAAGATTGTCAATCATAGTGGATTTGAATTTGACTGCGTGAATGAATTTACATAAGTGAATGTTTGGTTTGAAGTCTGTTAATGATTCATCCATACATCAGACAATGCATTGAAAGCATGGATGGTAACCTAGTTTATTTCGGTAACGGTATTTTGGGGGTAACGATATTTTAGTTATTTTGGTAACGGTTTCTTTAGCGTTAACGGTATTTTACTTATTTCGATATCGGTATTTTAGCGTTAATGTTATTTTCGTTTATTTCGGTAACGTTATTTTAGGGATAAAGGGTTTTCAGTTATTTCGGTAACGATATTTTAAGGATAACGTTATTTAAGTTATTTTGGTAATTTCAATGCACATCAATAATTTTAGCCGCATCATGCCCCAATTCCAATGACTAGCTAGTTTATGGTCCAGCTTTGGGAAAATATATATCTATTTACAGCGATTATTTTTTCTGATTTTGTCGGATTATTTCGTTAAAGGTATTTTAAGGATAACGGTATTTCAATTATTTCGGCAACTGCATTTTAGCGATAATGGTATTTCAGTTATTTCGGTATTTTATGGGTGTTTGTATTTTAATTATATCGGTAACGGTATTTTACGGATAACGGTATTTCAATTATTTCGGTAACGGTATTTTAGGGATAACAATAGTCAGTTGAAAGGGTTTTGAATCGATAACGGTATTTTAGCGGTATTGCCTGTCATCCCTGATTGAAAGCCATCATCAATATCATCTACAACAGCGGTATGCATATAAATATTACAGAGCTTCTGTCATAAACACTTTTTTATTTGTTTATTTTTTTGTTGTTGGTTAAGGCAAGTAAATTTACGACTTTTGAATTATTTAGATTTAAACATTTTGCTGTTCATTACATTTTATTGTGCGGAAAAATTAACAAACAAAAATGAGTCATTGAGTTCTTTAAACTTCAAAGTTTATAAAATTTTTCAAAGAAATTTACAATTATAATTTAATGTCATATAAAGAAATGAGACAAAGAGTATCATTTTCATAGAATAAAAATAGCTGGTTAATAACAAAACTAATACAACAACTATAATCGGCCAAGGCCGGCTAAATGTGGTTAAATTATAAATGCTATGATTCTTATTTAATTTGATACTAATATGATAAATAAAACTTTGAGTAAAGTTTCCACGTTTGAATTGAAACACAAAAACGCCGGGGCACGTTAACTTAATTTTGGGTCATCGCATCCAGTACTAGGCTCCAATTAGGTCAAAATCAAAAGATTTTTAATTTTTAAGTTGTACTGTCTCTTAAGCGATTTTATGGCAATATTTTAAGGAAAAGATATCAAACTCTTTTGAAATGACTTTATTTATGATTGATTTGTTGAAACTCAACTTTTACCATGATGGCTGTAAATTTTAAGGCGGATGTATTCTATTCAAATTTGAAAATTCGATCCATGAAACACTAAACTAACGGATAAAAAGTATATTTTAAAAAATTACACAGAGGGAGTTTTCTTTTTTCTTTTTTTTTTTTAATTTTAACCAATACTCAGGGGATGCCCCCTCATGCAGTGCATTGTATTGATCAGGAAAATAGGGTATGGGAGGGAGGAAAGAGGGAGTAGTGTTTGTGGATATTTGATTTAAATTTTTCTAAATTGTAAGTAACAGGGAAGACTTCTGCGGGAAGTTTGTTCCACATACGAATCCTTCGACTAAAAAACTAATTTTCTCTGTAATGCGTTGTGCGAAATAGTTTTGGTAAAACAATTACACCAATACACTGAGAGAATTATATGCATATTTGCATTGCACAAATATGCATATAAATATGCATTCTAATAAAAATTATATCAAAATTAAAAAATTATAAAAGACAAAGTACGGTCTTGTTCACTACCCCTTTACATCTTGTTTTTAAACAAAACAAGTGTGAAAACAAAAAGTAGAATAAAACAAAAAGCGTGTATTGTATATCTACCAAAGGTAGAACTTGCACATAACGAACAAGTTTTCAATTTATTGTTGATCAATGGTGATAATCTTTAACTCGAACTCATATATTAGTTCTCATTTAGTGGGATAACTAGTTTATATGAATGTTTGATGTTTGCATGGGATTGTCACTTCTTTCAAAACGTGTTCTGATGATGGGATCCTAGAAAATTCCCAAAATAGATCTATCAACACATTCCTGAAAGTGGTCAATTAATAAATTTGAAAACAAAAACTATAGATTATTTGTTAGGACAATATCCTAATAAAGAAATATAGAGTATGGCCTTGAACTTGAATATTTTTTATTTTTATTGCACAATTAAAGGTCGAAAAAACATAATTTTTATTTCTAATAAAAATTATATCAAACATATTAAATTTTACTAAACTGGATCGCATTATATAAGATTATATAATATTTATTATAAATTATGAAATGTTTTTCGACCTTTGAAATTAATGACTTTATTAATATGTAATTGAGCTCTAGGTCACTGCCCTAGTATGAACCTTGAGAATTTAAAACTCCCCAGTATAAAAACGGTAATGACATGGCATTTCTTTTCTCATTACCAGTAATGACAACAGCTTACTCTCTGCATTACTTTACCACAAATAATAAGGACTAATAACTAGTTAATTTTCCCAGTATTGTAATACATAAAATAATACGTTACGCTAAGTACTGAAGCGTAACGCAGTATTTTTTGTTTTACAATACTCATTATTCATCATTATTTTGAATATAATGTAATGATCTCGAAATTTTTTGAAAATCTATTTTTAGACCTATTATTTTTTCAAGACATTTTATGCAAGCAAGT
Organism: Delia radicum; assembly: GCA_021234595.1. Taxonomy (NCBI): domain Eukaryota; kingdom Metazoa; phylum Arthropoda; class Insecta; order Diptera; family Anthomyiidae; genus Delia; species Delia radicum. The sequence continues at coordinate 164,608,722 of CM037851.1, read as the reverse complement.
CATTTATGTTTTTATCTATCAAGTATAACATGTCTAGATAATTTAGATAGCAGAGCGGTCGACTGACAACCTGGAGTCCCAGTTTCGAATCCCGTGTGGGCGCATATTATTAAAAAAAAATTCAATAATAAAATATTTTTTTTATTAAATTTGGTTTTTTTTTAATTTATTTTTAGACTCATTATTTTTGTGCATACTAAGTAAGATAAAATATAAACTCCATATTTTTTGATTTTTCATAAGGTGTTTAGTAATGACATGTCATTATTTTGTGCGACATCCCCGTATAAAAGTGAGGAGATTTATAATGAAATTTGCCATTACCAAATATGTACTTATATAACCACTTATATGGTAATGCTTTTCTACACTGGTCATATCAATAAATTGCGATTAGGTAAAGGATGTAGGATATCCTTGGAATTAAAGTGAAAACTTCTCTTATTTTTATTTTTGTGAATACTATAAAATCCCCTAATCGAATTTGCAAAATTTTATCAGATGATGTTAATCTATATTCTAAAGGTTGAAATAACCAAAATCGAAATTTTTTTTTTAAATACAAATATATCCAAGATAGCTCTTGAAATTGTTTTTTTTTTTATACTTTATTAAATAAATCTATAGTAACTAAAAAATGGAAAAAAAATTAATCAGAAAAAATATGGCACTTTTTTCGGATTCGTCCCATTAGTGATTTATAATCGTTTGTTACCCGTTTTGTTACCAGCGCATTCTTTTGAATTACAAAATTTCATCATAGTTTTTAATTACATTTTTACCATGGGATATGGTAATTTAACTTTTATTGTTATCAAACATAAGGAAAAACTTTTATTTATAAAGGGTCCGCCACCTAACTTTTTTTTTCAACTAGTGCTTATTTCGTGAATGGTAACACTTAGCTCATGTCTGATTTGACAGATAATTAGTTTTATCCTTCCGCTGAACGAATATGGTTGTGTATACGCTTGAACAACGCTGGGAAATATTGCGACATTACTTTGAAAATCATGGTAATGTTGCAGAATGTGTCCCGATACACCCAAAACGAGTCACTCTTTGGTGCGGATTTTGGTCCAAAGGCATAATTGGGCCATTTTTCTTCGAAAATGAGCATGGAGTGGCCGTTACAGTCAATGGCGATCGTTATCGGGCCATGTTGAACGAATTTTTGTTCACAAAAATTAAAGAGGAGGAAATACAGCTGCACACAATCGATAATGTGCTTAAAAATTGGACCGATCGTGTAGGCTACTGCATGGCCAGCCGAGGCAGCCATTTGAATGAAGTTATTTTCCATTATTAACCGGAAGCATTGTAGTTTCAAATAAAAAAAGAAATTTGAAAAAATATTCAGTAGTTTTTTTATAGCATTTTCAAAAAAAAAAAGTTATTTGGCGGACCCTTTATTATATTCCTGCAGAAAAAGTTTTCTCCGATTAAGCTCTAAAGCCATTTTTTGCACAACTATATTAATTATCCAAAACCTATTTCTTGAAATAAAATGAGAAGATAATGGTTTACTCAAACCATAAATTTTAATTTAATTAGTCGAGTAGTTTTGAAGATAACAGCAATTAAAAATTGTTTGATTTTGGATATTTCAAGCTTCACTTAATTCAATTTATTAAAAAACCTATCAATTGTACATTAACGTAGGGTAAATTGGGACTTGGCAAAACTGAAATATAGCAGTATATTTTTCGAATGAATATAACAGTTTATTTTGCTAATTTCAGCAGAATGATAAATTTTTAATCGTGTAAAAAAATCTAAAACAAAACTTTGCAAATATAAATTGTTTGTGATTTTTTTTGTGTAATAATATTTAACAAATTATTTGCTTATTTTAGCCGATTAATTTGTTACTTTCAATAAACTAAAATTACCCAGGCAGAAAAATACAATCGGCATAGTGTTGGCAAAGAGTCGCCAACGGTCGATTTCTCGTTGGCAGAACGTGGGACTAACAATATTGACAGTATTGTCCTGTTACCTGATTGATAACAGTGGCCAATCGCTGGTTTGAGCAAACTTGCCACCGTTGGCATAACGTTGGTAATCCAAAAAAATTTGATGATTTTAAAACATCTTAAATTAAATTAATTTTGAGAAATATGTTTAATAAAACACATTTAAAAGTCTGCAATACGGTCTTAGTCTTAAGGTACGTTCACATTAATCAAATATTTGAACAAAATATTTGTTTACATATTTGCTTCCAATTGTGTCAAATAAAAAATTATTTTATTTTATGTTATGTTCAAACTATGATCAAATATTTGATGGTTTTTGTTTGTTCAAACAGTTCTCAAATAGTGTCATATGAAATAAACGAAAAAATATTTGTCGAGCGTTCAGATTGAAACAAATATTTGTATTAAATATTTATTTAATCAAAGTGTAAAAAAACATAGATTTATTTAATCAAAAAACTAACTGTTTTGTAAAAAATTGGTCACTCAGGATCCCGAGAGAGATCCTGAGCCTATTTATGTTATAAGGGTATAATAATATTCAAGTGGAGCAAAAATTTTGTCCGTTTTGGTCTATCTCGCTTAGTTTTGGAGATACTGGACTTTTAAAAATATCGCCATTTTGTAAAATGGCTTGTATCTCGAAAACTAAGCATGATATCGCAAAATGGACAAAATTTTTGCAAACCTTAACGAAGAGCATCATACCGACAACACAAATGTGTACAGTGTTCCGATTCCAATCGTTCCCCGTTTCATTCCATATCGTTCCATCTGAGTGATTACATTTTTTTAATATCTATTTACATTTCAGTTTTTTTATAAAGCCTTTTATTAATAAATTTATTAAAAAAATTTATAATTGACGATTTTACCACGTGTTATATGTCATTGTTTGTTCTTACATTTTTTTTGTAAGATCAAATAAATATTTGCTCAAATCAGAAGAAAATATTTGATAGCTAGTGTTCACACTATGGTTAAGTTTGTCAAATATTTATTTGAATGCAAATAATTTTGTTTGACCAAAATCAGCTGATTTGCTATTTGACACACAAAAATATTTTGTGTTCAGATTACGGCAAAGAAATATTTCATGTTTTTTGCCAAATATTTGACTAATCTGAACGTACCTTTATACATTATATTTAAATGTGTGAAATAAAACAAAATTAAAAAAGGCTTCTAATTGGTTGTAATATTGGTAAAAACAATATTGGCAAAGAATTTTTGCAGGTGGTACTGACAAAACACATGCTTTGGAAATAAAATAGTGTTTTTGTAGTACAATATTATTTCTACCTTTGGTAATTTTTAACACGGTGGGTTTTACTTTAATAGCAGTGGTTTGCCAGTACTATTTTTTTAGTAAGGTTGGCAATTTCTATCTTGGTAAGATCAAATATAACAAAAAAACTTTTATATTCAACAGATTTATGCTCGCTATAAAATAGTTTCATAACCACTTAATCTTAAGAGTAATTTCAAGTCTTTTGTATTGATTTTTATCAGAACAAACTTTGTGTACACGCAGAGAAAATTTTAGCTATTTGCACACTGAAATTCGGTTACTACGGCTCAAATTCGGTTATTACGAATTTCAGTCGGTTGGAACAACTTAAAATTAGTTTTCACAACCAAGTTCTGTTGATTTAACTGAATTATAGTTGCAACACCTAAAATATTCATAAATCTAATGTAAATATCGTTGTACTAACTGAATTTATAAGTTCTTACCATTAAAATACAATTTTCAATTGGGTTGACACATTATTTCTCTGTGTGTACTACATAATTTATCATATGTACTTATTTGTTATTATCAGGGACCGGAAGAACATTTTGAACAAAATATCGATTTGTTTGTTAGAGTATATTTTTGAATATTTAGCTATAAGTGCATATTTTTGCACATTTCGCTTGAAATGCATATCTTTACTTAATTTGCTTTAATAGCATATTTTTATTGCACATTTTAACTTATTTTACATATGTTTATTGAATTTTTCTTTGGTTTTTCACTAACGAGCATATAGACCAAAGAGGACCCAGGCTGCTCAAGTCCTTTTGAGTGTTCTCTTAAATTTTGTTTGGAAACTGTCATTAAGAGATATAGGTTTTAGTGGTTTTTTAAGTGCGTATTTTTTTATACAAATAATTAAGATTGTAAAAAACATCTTCAAAATTTAATTAAATTTGCTAAAAAAATGAAAAATAATTCATTTAAATAAAATTAAATGCATATTTTTTTAGTGCATGAAGTTCCTATTCCTGGTTATCATAATCTTTGTTTAAAAAAGGTCTTTAATTTTATCTTAATAAAAAAAAAACCTATTCTTATCTTATCTATTTGAATTTTTAATGGGTACTAACTACAAAATATTAGCATTTGTTTTATTGTATTTTTGTTTCTTTACTCCTAATCGCCTTGTGCTAGCTTTTTATCAATTATTTGCTATAAAATATTTTTCATTCTTTATAATTTTATATTCGCAATTCACAAGATATTTTTCAATGAGCGGTTTAAATTTCGTATTTCAAATAATAAAAATGTGTGCCTACTGGAATTAGAATAACTATTGAACTTGGTACACAAAAAAAACTAAAAACGGGTTTCAATTAAAAAATGTATGGAATCAATTAAAATTTTAATTGATTTTGCACCTATCACGGCAATGATACTATCAATTAAACCTTTTATTAAAATTAAAAAGGAAACAAAAGTTTTAAATAACTTTTACAAAAAAAAAATATGATACTCACAAAAAAAGTGTGTGATCTATACGTTGGTATGTGTGTTTTTTGCAATGCTGAGTCTGTTTGTGTGTGTGCTTGTTTTGTTTGCTTGTATGAAAAAATAATATGATAATTGCGTCTAAAATAAAATATGTATTTATATATTTAAAAGTCAATTAAAATATTAATTGATTCAATTAAATATTTGTTTAGAAACAAATTAAATTAAAATCAAATCTTTAATTAGATATTTTAGGTTGATAATTTTTTTTTCTGTGTATAATAAATGTTTAGCAATAATACCGGAAATAACATTTTGAAACAACTTTCTAAATATTGCACTGAAATAGTTTAACAGTTGACATATATATACAGTGCACTTTAAAGCAGATTCAGTGTTTAGCTGGCATAAAGGCCGATTTTAAAATCCTAACACTATGCTGAATTTAGCACTCTCAGCTAAAAATAACCGGGATTTGTTAAGCAGTAACTACATGTGTATGCTTCCAAAACAGCGCTTCACCGCCTTGCATACAATTAAGCAATTAGGGAAGGCATTCTGTTGTGATTCTCAAAATGCCTTCTTTGAAACAGTGAAGAATACCTACAATGAAACATTAAAGAATGCATACCATGAAGCATTAATGTTGAAAACACACAAAAAGCGCTTTTTATTGCCTACGAAGGCATGAATTTATTGCTTCTTAGGTCACATGAAAGAAGCACTTTTCACATGCTTAAAATAGACATACCAAGTGGGACATCACGAACAAAAATCATGCCTTCTGAATTTGCTTTGGAAGCGCTTCTTTATTAAATAATGCCTTCCGGAAGTGCTTCTGGGCAAGCACTATTTTGTATTGGGTGTTAGATATTGGCGTGTTGCCAAAGTGCAAATTTAGTTTCAAAAAATGAACTAGTATACAAAGTATATAAAAAGTCCTTAAATACACTCCCTATGGGGAATGGGACCAGTTCTGCGTGTGCCACAGGATCGGTCCCTTCGTGCCAGAGATCGGTCCTCTGCTAATCCCTGCCCTATGTAAACAATTGGCAACTTTAACATTGGCTTGTCATAGGAGGGGGTCTTTTGTCCTGCTTTAAACCACATAGTGGCATGCCACAAGACTAACCAAAAATGGGCATACCACAAGACTGTCGCAAAAGGGCCATGTCGTATAAAATAAACAACCCCTAACCAACTTCCAATGGGTAAATTTCTGGCCAACCTCCTTTTTCTTGTTAATAAGCATTCTGGTTAAGTGGTATGTCCTCCCTTTACCAGTCACAGGATTGGTAATTTTGTGACAATTGACACTGCTTAACCCACTTCAGTATTAAATTATACCAGTCCTGTGATAAGTCCTTTTTTAACCAGTCACTTTTAGGTCAATTGACTCCTCATTCCCCATAGGAACATGAGTTTCCTAATAAGTAGTAAGTATTTATTAGGCATATAACTTTTGGCAGTTTTTGCAAATATCAAAATTTAACAGACAATGCTGAATAGTCCATGAAAAAATATGAATAATTGCGTTTTTTACTTTTTCGCGATCGTTAAAAAAAATTCCGCACCAAATGCGATGAAGTTTGGAATTAGGATTTTTTTGATGGCACTATTTAATAAAATCTATTTCTTGTAACACTTAGTTTGTACTTTTTTTTTATTAATATTATTATGTTGTTTTAAAAATATTAAAAGAAAATAAAAAAAAAAATCTTGGAAGGTTTTAGAAATCGCAGTCGGTGCGGATGGTTTTTGTTTCAAACTGACTAAGATAACGTTTTTTATTGTCAGTACAATATTCCCCATAGCGTAGTGCCTGCTAAATTTTTAGTCAAAACAAAGTTATATGCCTACACTCAAAAAAATAAGTTAGTAGAAAAGTTAGTAAAACGTCTTGTAAATCAGGTATACTATTTTTTAGCAAATTTTTTTGCTAAAATCGTGTTTTCAGCTAAAATTTTTGTTATAATTATTCAGCACTTAACTGTTTTATACTAATGCTTTACTAATATACTAATGTTTTACTAATTAATTTTGCTAAAAAAAATTGTGCTGATAAGCACATTAATAGTGTGGACGATAACCAGATTGAAAGATATACGCACAATGAAGCAGATGTCGCGGCATGTCAAGATGTAGTAGAGAAGAGGAAAATTATACTAAAAAGTACAACTCTAATAAGACATATAAAAAAATCAACCATGGAAGACTTTTGTATCTCTTTTTCATACATAAAACAAAATTGAGGATTAAAACAACTTAAATTTTGCGTTGTCACCGGCTTGTGAAAATAATTGTCTATTAATAAAATAAAAGACAAAAGAAAGTATTTAAATTTAATATGTATTTCTATAATAAATGTTAATAGATTAATAATCTAGTGTGGTCAAATTGCAAACAAACATATACAGACATGTAGACAGAGTAAAGCGAAAGACAAAGACACACATCTTAGTATGGTTCCTTATTCTTATTGCAAAAAAAAGGGTTGTATTTTTCGTTTCGTTTATTTTTGTTTATTTTTTCGTTTCGTTTCTATAATTATCTTCGGCAGTTGCGTTTTTTAAAAGAAAGCATCATTTAGACAACGATTGATGTAAGTAGTTGAAAGAAAATTTTTGTTAAGTTATATATATTTATTTCTATATATTTTCAGATATTAAATTAATTCATGTCGTCAATGTGGGAAAATGAAAATTTTTATATTTCGTAATTATTGTAAATTATTTTTAAAAGAATCACAATAATATGTTTTATGATTTTCAGCAAATATATTAACTATATTACAATTTTTTTACAATTTTTTTGCGTTTTTTTTCAGTCTACTAAAATTCAGCAAAAAATTTATTAATTTTTACCAAGGCGCTTTTATTTCTAATCTACTGTTAGCAAAACTTTTGCTGAATCTACTAATTTTGTTGCTAAAAATCAGCTCGCTGATATTGCCCATAACCAATATCAGTTTAGTAAATGGGTAATTTAAAACGCGTGTAATTAAAAAACTAATTATATTTTGAAAAAGTACACTCAGGGAACTTCTGCTTTAAAAATATGTACACACAGAGAAAAATTTAGCTATTTGCCAACTGAAACTTGATTATTATGAATTTCAGTCGGTTCTCACAACTTAACATTAGTTTTCACAACAAAGTTCGGTTAATTCAACTAAATTTTAGTTGCAACACCAAAAATATTCAGAAATCGAATGTAAATATCGTTGTATTAACTGAATTTATAAGTTGTTACCATTAAAATACACTTTTCAATTCGGTTGGCACTTTATTTCTCTGTGTATAGTTGTTTGGATTGGTATACAGTTTCTTTAATTTTAATGTAAATGTAAGTCATTTGTAAAACAAATAAAATTTTTTACTAAACTTGTAGTTCATTTAAAAAAACAAACCACATCAAATGACTGTTTAATGATTTTACATTCATTTTTTACAGTTGTTTTTTGTTATTTAAAAAAATAAAAAGAATAAATGTTTGTTTATTTTTTACTAACATATGTGGTTCATTTTTACTACAATTGTTAGTAATTTTTTTAACATTAAAAACAAATGAGAAATGTTAGTTAAATTTAATGAAATGTTAGTCGTCCTTTTTTCAAGTGAAACTTCATTTGCTTTTGACTACAATTGCTGTCGTCTTTACCTTCATAATATCCTAAGTTTATTTTTATTTATAACACATGACAGACTATAAATTATTAATTTACTTTTTATAGAGAGAAAATGGACTGCGATCTTCTATTAGGTGTATTTTATGCTTGATACCTCCAATCATGCTTTGAAAGACGTTCGTGTCAATTTATTTTACAATTTATTTTAATTTTTTTCTTTCATTTGGCTTCCTAACCACTTTCGTACATTTTTTGGTATATAAGACCCCACAAGTCCTCAATTGGACGTGCTTTTGGGAAGTTTGAAGGATTTGCGTATTTCGGTACAAAAGGTATGTTTTTTGCATTAAGTCATTCTAACGTCTTTTTGCCATAATGACAGCTTGTTAGGCAGAATAATATGACGTCTTTAAAGTATCTATCTCTGATAAATTTTTCCAGTTTAACTAAACATTTATTAATGTAAACATACGCGTTTACAGCCATAGCTTTCGAAACCTGGATGAAAAGTTGTGATATACCTTTTTGCCGAAATGGCTGCCCACACTAGTACTTCCCGAATACTGTACCTTATCGGGAGTTTTTTTTTCAAGTCATCAGAATAAAAACCAGAATTTATAATTTCGTTGTTCCAAGCAAAATCAAAAATTATTTGAAAACTTTTTTTGATAAAGTTTTTTCTCTGCATTTTGTTAGTATTTCTCTAAATTGTTTTTACTATATTTGGGTACTGTCTTTCACTGGTAGTGCTCCAAGTTCATTTGGATTAAGTTTTTGCATATTGTTTCCTGGGAAATGCGAAATTTTCTGGCCAGCTTACGATTTGATTAACTGACGGTTTTTTTTCAATTTAACAAGCTCAGCAGCCGTCAATTTTTTTGGACTTCCTTTAATTTTGTTCCCGGTTGATGGCACTCCATTTTCAAACCGTTCGAATATGGTATATATTGTGCTACGTGGTACTTGTTCCTTAAGGAAATTATGTAACACTTCGTTTTTAGGATACCGTCCAAGCATGTCCTAGACTTTTTTTTAACTGTTTTTTCAATCACTTTCAATTTGAATTTTTTCACTTTTGAATATTTACAATAATGCGTAAGTATAAGATTTTATTGACATGAATTTTTAAAGAAAACAAACATGCCTACTTAGGAGTAATTTATTTTTGAATTTTGTCCATTAACTTAGTTGGCATAGGTTATAAGGTCAAACATTTATAGAATGGCGTTTTGCTTTTTTTGTACGCTGCAGTCCCCAAATATATTAAGATATCCGACCGAGTATCGGGCTTCGGAGTTCAGCCAAAAAGTGATGTTCATCCAAGTTCAGCGTTCGGCCAAATTTTTAACGAATTTGGCCGAACACCGAGTATTTGAAGAAATTGAGTACAGTTTCAGATACGATTCTTTAATTTCGAGTACAAACATTAAGACTTTGTATTAAATTCGTTATACATTTTAGTATTAATAAAAAGTTAAAGCATTCCAATTTTTTTCAAAGACATCATTAAAATAATTGAACTCATTATTTCATATTTTTGAAAAAAAAAAACTGAATTAGTTTTTTGAGATTTACTTGTGTTCAAATATTTTTTGTTTTACTTTAAACAAATTTTATTGTCAAAATCAATCAAATTCACTTTTTATTCAAATTAAAAAGTAATTTAAAAAGTTTGGCTTCGGCTACGGCTTTGACCGAAGTTCGGTTACGGCTTTGGCCAAAAAAATTTAGTTCGGTCGGACACTAGATATTTCTATTAAAATTTGGCACACTGATTAGTGATTGGACCAAGGACAATCATCTATTTTTCAAATTGAAATATTTTCAAATTCGTTTAAAACTGTATGCTGTAGGCAAATCCGTTAAAAAAATCCAATTTTCCTCACTGTGCTAGGGTTCGAGCGCCGGCAGGACAAAAGAAATTATAAAGGAATTTTGTCTTCAACTTCATTTTGGAAAATCTGTTTTTAGGCCACCTATTTCATGCAACATTTCCGACAATTTTTTAACAGACGGACCTTTAGTCTAATGATGTTATAATTTTTGGATTGGGAAAGCAATTGCTGCCATTACGTTTCCGACAATTTTTTAACAGACGGACCTTTAGTCTAATGATGTTATAATTTTTGGATTGGGAAAGCAATTGCTTGTACCACCTGTTAAAGTCCTGCAACTAAAAAGTTACCCCTCATAAAAATTATTAAAATTAAAACACATTTGCGAAAAAATTGGCTTAAATCAAGATAGATAACATGTCAAATGAAACAGACGCGGCACCAGGAGGAAAAATGGAACATTTCCTACATCAAAATACAATTTTTTAATCCAAAAATATAAAATGAGATTTAAAGCTGCATTTACATTTACTATCGCAATCCAGTTTGAAATAGATTTCGATCATAAACTAGTGTATAAAACGATACAAGAATTAGATTTCGAAATTTATTTGAAACTGGATTTTGAGGGAAATGTAAACGCAGTTTTAAAAAGTTTTTCAAAAATACAATAACTTCACAAAACCATTTATTTTTTTTTGGATCCGTGGGTGGAAAAATTGGACAAATTTACAAATACAATTTTTTAATATAAAAATATAAAAAGAGATTTAAAGCTGCATTTACATTAACCATCGAAATCATGTTTGAAATAGATTTCGATCATATGTTAGTGTATAAAACTATACACGAATTGGATTTCGAAATTTAGTTGAAACTGGATTTTGAGGGTAATGTAAACACAGCTTCTTAAAAAGTTTGTCAAAAATACCCTAACTTCAAAAAACCTTTTTTTGGATCCGTGGGTGGAAAAATTTGACACTTCCTATATCAAAATACAATTTTTTAATAAAAAAAATATAAAAAGAGATTTAAAGCTGCATTTACATTTACTATCGAAATCCAGTTTGAAATAGATTTCGATCATAAACTAGTGTATAAAACGATACAAGAATTAGATTTCGAAATTTATTTGAAACTGGATTTTGAGGGAAATGTAAACGCAGTTTTAAAAAGTTTGTCAAAAATACAATAACTTCACAAAACCTTTTTTTTTGGATCCGAGGGTGGAAAAATTGGACACTTCTTATATCAAAATACAATTTTTTGATAAAAAAAAGTAGATTTAAAGCTGCATTTACATTAACCATCGAAATCATGTTTGAAATAGATTTCGATCATATGTTAGTGTATAAAACTATACACGAATTGGATTTCGAAATTTAGTTGAAACTGGATTTTGAGGGTAATGTAAACACAGCTTCTTAAAAAGTTTGTCAAAAATACCCTAACTTCAAAAAACCTTTTTTTGGATCCGTGGGTGGAAAAATTTGACACTTCCTATATCGAAATACAATTTTTAATAAAAAAATATAAAAGAGATTTAAAGCTGCATTTACATTAACCATCGAAATCCAGTTTGAAATAGATTTCGATCATATGCTAGTGTATAAAACTATACACGAATTGGATTTCGAAATTTAGTTGAAAATGGATTTCGAGGTTAATTGAAATGCTGCTTTAAAAAGTTTATCAAAAATGCCCTAACTTCGCAAAACCTCTTTTTTTGATCCGCTAATAAATAAATAAAAGTAAAAATAGAATATAAAATATGTAAAAAAAAAAAACATAGTTATGGAACTTACCACCGCCGTTTTTTGTGGCATCAACCATACTGATGAAGTTGAGCGAAAATTAAATGCCGATGATTGTTAATATTTTGCAAATGCAGTTGCCACTAAAGTTGTTGTTGCTGTTGTTTGTGGTTGTCGGTGATTGTTGCTGCTACTGCTGTTGGTACCAGAAAAATAAGAACCAGAAATTGCAATAAAGCAAACGATATAAAAAAAAGTATTCCAGTATTTTGGGGATAAAAGGAAATGGTTGATGTAGTAAGACGGTTAAAAAGAAAAAAAAAAAAAACGAAAGAAAATTCACGTACAAAAACTTTAAATTCAGAAATATTAAAAGAAAATAATTGGAATGATTTATTTTTTTTTTTTTTTATTTAATTGTTGGCGTTTTTTAATGGATTTGTTATTTATAAAGTGAAGCGGGAATGATTCATACTTTAAGACAACTTTTTTGTTTTATTTTTTTTTTTTGTTTATTTTTTTTTTTTTTTTTAATTTATTTTTTAAGTAAACAGCACGAACATACGCGATGATGATAAAACTCTTCTTTTGTGTACTGGTTTTCGTAAAGTCAGTAAATTGTATGGAAGAGGAAGGAGGTGGAACCAGTGGGACATTCAAGACGATGATGATAAAAACGACAAATAAATAGAAATATTATTTTCTGATTTTTATTTTGACCTTATTCGCCGACTATATACTAGACAGTTGCGTGCAATGAAATAGCAGTATCTAATATAATTTTGTACAAATGCTAAATTCTTTTAAATAAATTGGTTTTAATCTAAACTTTTTAAATTTTTTTTCTTTCTTTTTTTATTTTATTAATTAATAGTCATATAATTACAAAGTATATACTATTACCCTAACCAAGCACTAGCTACTATGGCCTTCGGCGCGTTGTAGCGAAAACAGACCAGTGCCTCTGGTGGGAATCGAACCCACGACCCCCACACTGATAAGCCAGCACGCTGCCAACTAGCCTACCGGGGCGCACACTTTTTAAATTAATTTTATAGCCTAAATGGTAAGCTTTACATCCTCGTACAATTTTATTCAATATACTTAGATTTGCCAGAGACGGGATCACTTTTCTGTAACCGTTCCCAGCATTAAACGAGCAAACAAATATCAGTACGAATTTGAAAAATTGTTAAAAAGAATATTAATGGAAACTTATGGCGGTTTAGGGGCTTTTATATAGTGGTTTATCAGTGCAATATTTTTTATGCTGATTTCCATTATTTAGATACTCAAGGGTTTAAAGCAATGGAAAGGTGGTAAATCTATTTGAATTATGTAAACGAATTTATGATAACCGTTTGAAACTAATTTAAAATCTTTTTTTGGTGAGATTTCATATTTTTACAACCAAACTATTTATTAATAACCCGATTAAAAAATGTCCGATATAGGTATATATAGTCGTACATATAATTCCATATCACATCATATATCAGGTGACCTGAAAAATGTCAGACATGATCTTATCTCATGAGATTCCATGGGATCTCATTTAATATAATTCGATCCGAAAAATGGATCTATCTAATTTGATCAAGTTATATACAATTTAATCTTCATAAAATTCTTTGGAAATCTGCGCTTCAATTTCGTTTCACATTCCAAATAATAAAAAAAAAAAATTAATACAAAACAATGAATTGGAAAATAAGACATGATTTCATTTCGACTTATACACTGAGATTCATAGCTATAACGTCATTTTGTTTTTCAAGTATTTGTTAAACAACTGAACCGATCACTTAAGTGTCTTCAGAAGATGAACTCATCTCTGTCTTAGCTTTCGATTGATTAGACTAGAGTGGCACTATACACCGCGACCAGAAGTTGGTATTTTGTGCTGCCAGCGAATACACCCTATAGGTTCAGGCTCCATACGAAGCCAACTATCCTACCAGGTAAACAGTTCCAAACGTCCGATGGCGTCACTATTCGACCACCAAAATAACGCACCCTAATGTCGGAGAGCCTCGGGTTCCAATTCACAAAACCTGCACGTATCCGTAGAGGATTGTCCCATCTTGTACAATTGATATATAAGGCCACAGTGTCCCATGAGGTAACCCGTCACGGTCCTTAGTTCGCCACTTGTCATAGACAAGAGTTTCCGCGACGTCTCCCCGGAGGGAGATATAAACAGCCTAAATGATGCAACATACAAAATTGTTATTGTACGTTGTAGTTTTTGGTTTGATTATTTAGTCCTTAAAGTCCGTATTCATAAAAAATCTTAATTCAGATTTCAAATACATTTTAGTTGATAAGCGAATATTAGATTTAAAAAAAAACATATTTTAAACCTTGTGTAAAAGTTAATAGTCGTTTATGAATACGGTTTTAAGGCTAAAATTTTGGTTGTAAATAAAATGTATTTGAAATGCTGTTTACTATTTTTATTAATACGGGGGTAAGTGTTTAATGTCATTTTAAGAAAATTTTTCATAAATTCAACCAAATTTAAAGCGGTATTTGTTTTTTTTTTTTAACAATCCTACTTATTAGAATAAAGACAAATAATTTTGATAGAAAAACGTTAGTTTCTCGAGATAAATATCTCATATGTTCTTTTCGGCCAAATCCGATTCGGTTATTTTTGTAAATATAAGTTTAGGCTTTTAATTGCTTGTTCTAAGATTTTCTGACTTTAAATGTTTTTTTTTTTTTTACTTATAAAATAATATTTACTACACTAAGTTTGAATTTTTTTTTTTAAAGTGCAGCTTTTCTAAGTTTTTACTTTTGCTTTTTACAAATTTCTTTAGCTTAACCCATTAATGCCCATTGGCAACTTAAGTTGACAGCAGAGTTGTTACAGTTTAGCATGTCCTAAAAAAACTGAAAGTGTTCAAAAGTTTTATCTCAAAATTAAAAAAAAACGTCTGGTCATTAATGGGTTAAATACATTGATTTTTGTTTTTTTTTTGTGTTCTCTGATAATTTTATTAAAACTAATAGATTTTTTTTTGTGAGTTTCTATCATATACAAAAGTGGGGAGCACTTGTAAGTACATGTAAGTACTTTTTACAACATAAGATTTAGGTCGAAAAATGTTTGACACTAGAACTAAATTATACTTTTCTAAAGGTACAAGGTACGCTGAATCCAAATCTGGCCTTAGATTCACTCTACATCAGGCGTACGAGCTATACTAACGAGAAAAGTCTATTTTTTGATCAAAATGCTCCGATTTTTCACGTTCCTGGAAATGTATTTTTCATAATACTTGTAACGGCAACTGAACACACTACTCTTACCATTTTTATCAGTTTTTCAATTTTTAAGATAACTTATTTCTTTACGACATTATTGTAAATTATTGTATTCAGATTTAACACTTGTAGTTCACAAAATATCAACTGTATTTCAGATTTAACAATTATATTTCAGGAATTATCAATTCTTTGAAATTATCAATAGTTTTCAGATTCTACAAATATATTTTAGTAAATTATTAATTATATTTCAGAAATAACAAATTGTAGTTCAGAAAATATCGATTTTATATCAGATTCAACAATTATATTTCAGAAATTATCAATTATTTGAAATTATCAATAGCATTTCAGGTTCTATAATTATATTTCAGAAATTATCAATTAAATTTCAGAAATTATCAATTGTATTTCAGAAATTATCAATTATATTTCAGAGATTACCAATTGTATTTCAGATTCAACATTTGTAGTTCAAAAAATATCAATTGTATTTTCAGATTCAACAATTATATTTCAGAAATTATCAATTCTTTGAAATTGTCAATAGTATTTCAGGTTCAACAATTACATATATTTCAGAAATTATCAATTATATTTCAGAAATTATCAGTTGCATTTCAGAAATTATCAATTGTATTTCAGATTCAACATTTGCCGTTCTGAAACTATTAATTGTATTTCAGAAATACGAATGAAAAACTTTTAATAGTTTCTGAATTGCAATCGGAAATGTGGTGTAGAGTTAAATTTATTTTAAAGAATTTAGCACTTTAGAAAAAATGTATTAGATGGTGCTATTTTATTGCACGTAACTGTACACGCATTTAAATAAGAAACAAAGAAAAGATGGTTGAATTTAACCAAGTTTTATTCTTTTTATTCCTATAAGTTTTTTTTTAATATCTTGTTTTTATTTTTTTATTGCATTTTTTATTTAATTTTTTTTTTTATTTAAGGTTTCTTACAACAATCAGAATAAATAATTAATTCATGTCACGAATAAAATAAAAAAAAACACACAAAAAAGATTCAAGACGAATTTAGTTTTTTACCATCTCACTTCCCCTAACAAAATTAAAAACACAAAAATAATATTTAATTATTCTTAAAAAAAAAAAACACTAGAAAATTTGTATGCGTATGCAATTCTTAATAAATGTATTAAATTTGTTAACACTTTTTTTTTCTTTGATTTTCTCTCTAAAAAAAAAAAAAATCTGTTAAATTTCAACCACCATTACAACAACAAACTACTAATATTTTCTTAAATTTTCGTGTTGTGTTTGTTTACACAAAACAACAATTAACATACTTTTGTTATAAATTGTAGATTTTTATCTTTTTCTTTTTATTTATGTATAAATTTCTTTTAAGTGCACTTTCCTTCTACACAAAATATATTTAATTTTTTTTTTTTTTTTTTGTATAATTTTCACCATTTAACATGTATTTTACTTTGTTATTGATTTTCACATTTCACACCTTTTTCCAACTTTTCTTGTTGCAATCTAAAATAGTCGTTGCTAAAAAGAACACGCCTTCCTTCCTTTTTTCCTTTGTATAAAATGCAATTTTTTTTTTTAACTACAAACAATTTTTTCTAGTTTGTTTTAAATAAATGTTTTATTTTTTTTTATCGAAAATTAGTTTATTATCCTTTTAAGAATTGTAATAAAACAACAACAAAATAAACTTGTTTAATTCATAAAAAAACTGATTAGTTTTTTCCGCTAATACGTCGACACTACAACCACTCTAATTGTCATCAACACTGGAACTGAAATTGGAATTTTTCATTTTAAACAATTGGAAAATGTTAATGTCACTTTTTTTTCTTTCACTGGAAAGTAAACAACAGAGTTGTAGTTTTGGTAACATTGTTGAAAGATCATGGTTGTAATAAAAGATATTATTAAACAGTTACCGTTAATCAGTAGTTACTGTTTCTATTTGGAATGGACCTTACTTTTTTTCGTCTTGTTTTGTAAATATCCCAGTGTAGAAAAGCATTACCATACAAGTGGTTAATATGTACATATTTGGTAATGGCAAGTACTTGTAACTGTCATTACAAATAGCATTACTTTTATATGGGGATGTTGCGCAAAATAATGGCATACTAGTAACGATCAAAATATGTATGTGGTTACCTATATGCTTGCCAGTATGGACAAAAATAATGAGTATAAATAAATTTTCAAAAAAATTAAATCTAAAAATGTTTTTTTATTTAGAATTTTTTTAATAAAATGTGCCCATACGGGATTTGAACCCGGGCCTTCAGGTTGCCAGTCTAACGCTTTATAATTTGAACTATCTCGACATGTTGTACTTGATAGATAAAAACATAAATGACTCTCTTGCACAAAATGTAATTACTTTCCAGCTGGCAAAAAAATCTATTTTATTAATTAATAATCATATAATTACAAATTATATACTATTACCCTAACCGAGCACTAGCTACTATGGCCTTCGGCGCGTTGTATCGAAAACAGACCAGAATCGAACCCACGACCCCCGCACTGATAAGCCAGCCAACTAGCCTACCGGGGCGTACACACACACACACACACACACACAAAAAAATAAAAATCAAATATATGTACTTGTTATGTACTTTACAATATTATTGCTAATAGTATTGGCAGCATTATTGGAATTTTGTGCAAAAAGTCTTGTACAACTTGAAACTTTTGTAGTCGTATAATTACTAAGCAATTCAATAATATTCCTCCAGTTTTTTTCTGTGTGTATAGTCGGCATGTCCGACTTTAAATGTTTTACTCGTTTATTTGAGTGTAGTCTGCTTCCTTAAAATAACTAGTTTCCCTGTATTCCGGCAAATTTTTGAATTTCAAACAAAAGTTTCTTTCCAGTTACGCGGGCACCTATTTTTACCATAAAGCGTTTCTATTGTGAAAATTTTGCTGATTCTGATTCGGGTAAATAGCGTAGCATGGGAACGCTTTTCTCGCTATTAGCTTTTATTCTGTTTCCATTATAAATCGTCAGGGCTCTATACATACAACACTAAATGTACAACTCTGTAGTGGGAAATAACTGGAAACTAATTAAAACTATCACTGAACATACTCTATTAATATGTAAACAACGCACCGGTACATTAATATATCTATTTTGGTTAAAAAATTTAACAAATCTTAAATTAAATCCCAACAATATCATTAATAAAATGTTCAAAACAAAAGCCTTGATTCAAATCTATGCAAAATCCATGAAACTGTTGCGCAATTATGCCGCTAAAGCTGATTTGAAAACTTACAATCAAAAGAAGCAACACTATGGAGACCTCTTTCCGGATAAGATGCTCAATAAGAAACTAAAGACACCGGCATGTTTCTATATAGCAAATGATGATACGGCCAAGGAAATAGACAAACACTTAAGTCCCTACTTTGAGCAAAGTCAATGTAATACAATTTTAGAGTTAAATCCGGGTATTGGCTATTTTACTCGAAAACTTTTAGACAGGGAAGAACAATTTAAGAAAATTCTCCTTATGGAATCCATGGATTATTTTATAACAAACTTGCAGGAAATGCATACTCTCTATCCAGAACGTGTTAAAGTTAAACCTGGTGATTTGGTCCATATATGGAAATTGGTGTATCAAGATAAAATGGATAATGGCTCACGCGTACAAGAACTATTACGTGATATACCATTGCGACCATATCAAGAGGGTAGGAATGTTTGAGAAAAGCTTCGTGGCGTTGTATTGAGTCATTTGTATTCTTTTTTTTTTTTTTTTTTGTAGATCCAAATATGATTTTATTCGGTGCTGTGGGTTCCTATCAATTTTTTAAGCATTTAATTAATTCAATTATATTTCAAAATAGTTTCCTCAACTTGGGTAGATCTGAAATGTATTTTGTATTACCGCCTCCTATATACTTGGCAAGTTTTAATTGATAGTGCATGTAGTTTGTTAATATTTATATAATTTTGATTATTTCTATTTCTTTGTAGCATCTTACGTGTACCAGTGAAATCGGTTATATGATATATCGATCAACTTCCATGTTATTTCAAATATTATTTGAATATCGTTTTATTGCTCGTATACCAAGAAATAATTTTCTACCCCATCAAGTTGAATATGATTTTACTAAAAGCAGTAAATTGGGAAGGGTGAGTTGTAATGCCACAATTAAGATATTTATCGTATCACAAAGAAATAATGGTATAACATTGCAGAATATTGCGTTAAGTTAAATAATAAAATTATATTTTTTTTTCTTAATTTGGGAGTATTTTTAAATTTTTATGGGTAAACGATAATTTTTATGGTATTTTTTTATATTGAATTTATAATTTCATAAAAGTATTATCATCTTAGTTTTTTAGTGCTTTGGGGTTTGCCTCTCTAATAGAAACCATATATTTTGTTCCACATACATATTTCATTATATTGTTTCAATAACGTACACTGTCGGACATAATAAAGTGCAAACCTAAAAAAACCTACGAATGTTAAAGTTTAAGTTTTGCTAAAAGGATTTCCATATACTAATGTGGCACCATTTCTTAATTGTAAAAGTCTATAGATTTGAAATGTGATGTTCGTTCTATTAAACAGCAAATTTTGCTCAGAGGCGTGGCATTTAAAATAAAAACTATTAATATTAATCATTTTTGGAATTTCACCCACAGATTAGAATCTTTTTAGCAGATCTGAAAATGATGTATTAATGACTAATAAAATAGTCTTTTAAACAACGTACAAATTATTTTCGCAGGGTCGCAGAACCCAAGACTAACGGGTCTTACATTTAACATTAAAACTTCATGATTTTATCAAAATATATTATAATTTTAATTTAGACACTAGTAAAATTTAAGCTTTACATTTTTAATAATCATGATAAAAGTCTTGCAATTAATTTGGAATATAAAATTCGGTGCTAGCTATTAATTTGCAAGGGTTATTGGCGATGTGTCGTTCTATTCAAAATAAGTAAATTTGAATGCTATTGTAAGTTTAATACCCGATTGTTTAAAGACCTGCTACCCAACGGAAATATTGTTAATATTATGTAAAAGGAAATTTTGTAGGTTTGATTTCATCCATACATCATTCTAAAATCTGATCAACAATTCCTAATCTGAAGATGAGTTTCACAAAAAATGTAAATATTAATAGTTTTTTTTTTTTTTTTTTTTTTTTTTTTTCGAAATAAAATATTCAGGCTCGAGGTATTCTAGACCTCGAGCCTGAATATTTTATTTCGAAAATTAATTAATAAACGTCGAATATAACCAAAATCTTTATAATTAATAGTTTTTATTTAAAATGCCACGCCCTCTGAGAAAAAGGCGCTGTGTACAAAAACGGAAATCAGATTTAAAGTCTATAGACTTTTACGATTAATTAATGGTGTCACATTAGTATATTTAAATCCATTTAGCAAAATTTTAACTCTTTTAGGTTGGCTAACATTTGTACGTTTTTATAGATTTGCACTAAAGAGCTGCAACTGTTGACATATAAATCATATCGACATGACCACAGATTTGCACTAAAGAGCTGCAACTGTTGACATATAAATCATATCGACATGAGCACATAATGTTATTGTCATGTTATGTTATGCAGCTTATGCATGTTTGACAATAACATAAGAGAACACTGTTAAATTAATTGAAGACAAACCCAGTAACGAACGTTTGTTCTACGTACTTAAATACGTATAGCATACTTTGTGTGTACAGAGTCCTCGGAACTCTATATACGTTTTAGGCTTACTTTTAGAATAACATGGCCGCTTTTTCATTGATTACCACCAACCCACAAAGTATACGAGAAAGTATCCGTTCTTCATACAATTCCATGTACTTTGTGTTTGGTTTTGTAATTAAAATGAAGTATTTTCTCATATACTTGGTATACGGTGCTGTAGTTAACATAAAGTATCTGTTCATATACTGAGTATATGGAAGTGTACATTAAATACACCCTAAGGAAAATGTTAGATATACCCACTTTTTTACAGGTACTCGTTCAAGCTATTAAATCCCTCTTATATCTCATAAACTCTTTAAATTTCAAAATTTTGATATAAAAATTTTGAAATGTAAGAGTTTAAGAGTTATAAGAGGCATTTAACAGATTAAAACTATTACCATACTATTTAATATAAATAAAAAAAAGTATTTTTGGTACTTCACTTATTATTTTTATTGTTTTATGAATTAGTATAATAAAACTTAAACATTTTTATACCCAATAAAACTTAAACATTTTTATACCCATTTTATGACCCAATTAAAAAAACTGACGACTTTTCGACGTTCGCGAAGTGACCCAAAATAGGCCATAGTGACACTGAAGAACTCTTAAAAAGTGGAAGGCCATCAATGCCGACATTAAGCACCAATTCCTTGTAATTTTTTAAAAGCAGGCTGTTGTCATCTATAAATTTTTTAATTCCAATGTGAATGTAGGTGCCCGGAGCTACCGTTCTTGTGTTAAGTTGTACCTTGGTTTTCACTAACGTGTTTTCACATAGTGGAACATCAAGATTTTGCTCATGTAATCCTTTTAATAGAGCGCGTGTAGCACTTGTTGAGGGTCGAAATTCTAGATACCAGTCGCCAATACATCCTTCAATGCAGGCTTTTGAGTTTCTCTTATTAAAGGCATTTCAATATATGTGCCTTCAAAATTGTCCGTAGACGATGTTGCTCCAATATTTAATACTTCAACACTTTTATTGGTTTCCTCGACTTCTCTATCAATAAAATCACTAGACAAAGTCATTTCTTTTCTTTCGCGAGCTGCCAAACGTCGTAAATGACGCTTACTAAATCCTTCCAACATCTTTAACTTGTGCTTTTTACCTCAAAACTATAAACACTTTCGAAGTTTTTCTTGTTCTTCTTCTTGTTTTCTATTGGCAGCCCACCATCACACACTTTGTACATTAAAAAGTAAGCAACAGCGTCTACGCCTAGGATACTTTGTACAATGAGAAAGTGTATTACACACAATTCTATACCACATTCAACTTACTTTCTCTCTGACTGTGTACATACGTATTGTACGTTGTACAATACAAAGTAAGTTGAAGCAAACTCTGTGTCACTCTTTGGCTTACAATTCTCACTATTCGGAAAATTCGTAACTGGGAATCTATGCATAGTTTTTAAATTGATTTAACAGTCATCAACAGGAAAAATTACAATGTCGACATTAACAGCTATATGCGACATGTTTTAAACGCTGCGACATATGCAGCATGTGTTGTTAATGATACATTGTAACCATTTGTAGTCCTATTATGTACTATATAACTGCAAATAAAATAATAAGAAAACTTATTAACTATAATTGTTATTACTTTCAAGGATTTTTTTGTTAACATTTAGAAAAAAATATATTTAAATAAAACTTCTTAGGTAGATAAAGAAAATCGTTCAAACATTTCATAAAAAAAAGTCTTACACTATTTTTTTTGGAAAAAAACAAAAAATA
The DNA here is from genome assembly GCA_021234595.1 of Delia radicum. NCBI lineage: Eukaryota > Metazoa > Arthropoda > Insecta > Diptera > Anthomyiidae > Delia > Delia radicum. Next base: position 164,586,012 of record CM037851.1, on the reverse strand, counting down.
AGCATTTACTCATTGACATACAAACAGGCAAAACTGTAATTATTTCGAATAAAATTTATTCAATTATTTAAACTAGACCTTACACTCAAAAAAGTTTTACAGTTACTAAAGGGTCCACCAAATAACTTTTTTTTTTTTTGAACTGCTGAACCAATTGGACTTTGTATGTCGTCATACCAAGGTCTTTATGCAAAATTCGTCTCAATGATGTCTCCGAAATGTTCAATTGTTGAGAACGACGGTGAATTGATGTTGATGGCGCTTCACGCACACTTTCTGCCATAGCAGCAATATTCTCGGGTGCACGCACTGTTTTTGGCTTTTCACGCTTTGTTTTATCGATGAGGATGCCAGTTTCGAACATACGGACCATATTCGTTCAGCGGAAGGATAAAACTAGTTATATGTCAAATAAGACATGAGCTAAGTGTTACCATTCACTAAATAAGCACTAGTTGAAAAAAAAAAACGTTAGATGGCGGACCCTTTACATGACAGTTGTTTATGTAGTAATCAATAGTAGTTGTTTTTAACTGTAATTACGGTTGTTTTTGTGTCAAATAATACAATACAACTATTTGGATAGTTATTTAAAATAAAAAAAAAGCAACTGAAGAAAACAACGGTAATTTTTAACAGTTGTTTGAAGGATTTGCTTTAGTATTTTTGTAACCAAAACAGTAATTTTACAGCAAACAGTAAAATTTTGTAGGTAATTTAAAAATAAAAGATTTTATCAAGTTTTGAAAAATTCTCGTTTAGTTTATATTTGCTTTGATTGTTGAAAATTGCAAATAATAATTAGACAATTTTATTGCATCTCTAATACATCAAAACGTCATAACTGGAGAACCTTTGAAATTTTGACTTTGTGTTTTAACTAGGATGTTGGAAGTACACATATTTATTATAATTGATGGAAACTAAAATTTTTTTGTTATTTTTTTTTATCCTCAAATAAGAAAACTTGAAAAAGTAGTTACAAAAATTTAAAGAGCAAATTTCGCTTTGTATCGAATCTGTGATTGATGCTAACATAAAATACATTCATAAAATAGCACTCTTCTTATTTCCACCGCCGAACAAACATTAAAATTTTTCGGAGGGGGAAAAAATAATCATCCGTGAAAAATGCATAAAAATGTTAGAAACATACAAAACTACGTCGACACTACAATGGAATCTGTAAATTCAGAGGATGATCCTTTTAATGATTTTTTACAGGCTGTTTTATTACCAGAATAATTTAATTTTTTTTTGATTTTTTTTTTAAATATAACGTATTTTAAAACAAATTTTCGATTTTTAATTTTTTTTTAGATTTTTATTTTTTTTCCGTTTTTTCTAATTGTTTCCATTTTTTGATTTTTTTTTTTTTAATTATTAGAATATTTACTTAAGAAATAAGGAATGCAAATAATAAGTGATTCGATATTTTCATACAAGGCAGGTTCAAACAGTATTAAAAACATGCTGCAGTTAAACATTTAAAAATCGATGTTATTAAACACAACATCTCACAACAGCTTAGCTAAATGTCAATGACATGCTACGACAGTATGTTCCTGTAGACATAACATGACATAACATCTTGTTTGCGTTGACATGACATAACAATGCATGGAAAAATGCAAATAGACATTTTTACAGAAAATGTTGAATTGTGCAGTACTCTAGTCAAAACTGCATGGGTGGTTTGCGCGATAGAAGTCCAGATTTTTTGCAGATTTTATATTTAATATTATAAAGTGCATTATAAAATGCGTAGGGCACAAGAAACAAACACCTTTGGTTTTTTGGCTACTCTGGTGTACACATTTTTAAAAACAAATAAGGGTATAAGCGACATTTTTTAGAAAACGTTTTTTTTTTTTGCATAATGTGGGTTTATCAAGCATTAATACGTATTAAAATTTTGTCTTTTATGTCTTTTAAAGACGACCTTTAACTAACCTTTGACTCACCTTTAAAGACAACTTTTGTTGAACATATATTTCAATTTTCAGAAATTTAATAATATTTAATGGTTAGACTTATGTATTTTGCAGTAAAACTAATGTTAATTTACCAACATTTAAACACTTCTGCTTCTTTATGTTTTAAGAATATCCCAAATTTATATTATTCATAGTTTGATTTTCAAAAACTCTTTTAATCGTGAACTATTAGCATAGAAAGTGTGAATACAGAAAAAGGGTATACATTAGAGCGACTCACGAAAAAAAGTGCCCCTCCTAAAAATGAACCTTGGACTTTTTTAAGGTGACATTTAAAATATTTTGGCTCCAGCTTTGACCTCTCGTGCGCTGGACCATTTTGAAAATGGGTCTATTTTTGCATGTTTTGTTAATTTGAGAATCTGTTTCCTTACCAACATATACAATATGGGTATCATAAGAAAGGTTTTTTTAAGGCGCGTCCAACTGTATATACAATTTGTCCAAGGACGATCATACATGTTCTTTTTTTAAGGATATTCTGTAAAAAAACAGTTTTTGAATTTTTTGTTCGGGGTTGTTTGTAATAAAAATGCCAAATTAACATATTTTAATCTTTATTTGATTTAATTAAATACGGGTCTCAGCTTTTTTTGAAATTCGTGCTAGTTCGCGTTTTGACAAAAATGCAATGGGGTGGTAACTCTTCGTTTTTAATAGGCCAATATGGGTATCAAATTTTTTCTTTTGCCAAGTACATCATCTTTGTATGTAAATAATTTAGATTTTTGCAAATTAGATGCATTTTACACGGTGCTCTGGAACATCCCAATATTTTTATATCGGGTGAATCTATTCAATTTGTTGATCATTTAAAATGCCTTGGCATTTATTTGGATCAATATCTTTCCTTTGAACGTCATATTAATCATATTTCTAGTAAGGTTTTTATTATACTTAGAAGGCTGTATTCTCTTAGCTATTACATGCCAAGGCATATAAAACGTCGAGTAGCTTATGCTCTTCTTATGTCAAATATAAATTATGGTATAGAAGTTTTTGCAGGTTCACCACGTGGTAATCTTGATAAACTTGAAAGGATATTTAATAGAATTTTAAGGTTTGTTTACACCCTTCGACTTCGTGATCATGTTACTAATTCTGCAATTGACTTTTTAGGTTGTACATTTGATAATTATGTTGTTTTACGTACTTTGTTATGTTTTTTCAAAGTATTAAAATATGGTGTACCATTTGATTTACATATGTAATAACTTTAACTTTCTACCTTCCACTAGAATTTTACAGATTGATGAACCTCTTATCCGTTATGAAATTTTTGCTCGTTCCTTTTTGATTAGAATAGCTAGAAAATGGAATTATTTGCCGTTAGAACTGCGATACTTTTCGACTTCTATTAGCATTTATAAGAAAAAATTATTAACGTATCTAAACCTCTAGCTAGGACCATTTAATTTCCTATTATTGAATTTTAAATAAAATAAATATTAGAGAGGATGTTGTAGGGAACCATGTATAAATGTAGATAAATATGTAGGTGATATTTTTAGAAATAAGGATGTAAATATATGACATAGTTATTTGCTTAAAATGTATTTACTTTGTAATACTTAATTTTGGCCATGAAGGCTTCTTGTATTACCTGTTGAATAAATAAATAAATATATAAATGCAATTTTGTGGTAACTCTAATATGAAAGAAAAAAAAAAAATAATCCACGACTTTTTGGCGGCATATTTTTTTCGCAAATTAAAAAAAGAATATGCCGCCAAAAAGTCGTGGTGGTAGCAATAAATATTAATTTGATTATAGTATAATACGCTTTCTCCTAAAAAATACATTTTCCTATATGTACAAAAACCAATCCCCTAGCCCGCGCATAGTTTCCATATGGTAACAGGGCATCCCGAATGTCCTGGAGGCAGGATCAAAAAATGAATTTCAATTTTTTTATACTTAGGTCATTGCTAAATAAAATATCTTTTCAAAATTTTCCACAAAAAATTTCTGGGTGTTTCAGGTGAAACTAATATTGCGCATATTTTTAAATTATAAATTCTATGTTGCTTTTAAATTGTTTAATGTTCAATTTAAGGTTATTTCAGAAAATTTTTTAATTTACAGAACTTGAATAAATAAATAAATTAAGATTTCATTTAATTCTTCTTATTTTAAACGAGCTTAAAATCGTATATTTGTAAATTATAATTTATTTCCAATATTTCGTCGCCACATTGGGTGACTTCTTCAGGGAACAATTATTATAATTTGATTGATAATTTTTTTTTTGTTTTAATAATTAAAAACTTATATGTAGTAGTTTTAATAAACATATCGCACTTGATCAACAAGAGGGTATTAACTCAAAATTTTTAAAATATCACTTTTTTCAAGAAATCAACTAACAACATCAATATCTATCTATTGTAAAAATTTCAACGTATTCCGATTACTCTTTCATCTCGAAAACCACTTTTGAGACCATTTTCATGATAATGTAGTGACTACCTTTATTTCAACAAAAAGGTATTATTTCGTGTTAATACAAAACTTCATATGGAAATGAATCGTATATTTTCATAAAAAAGGTATTATTTTGATTTGAGCCTTTATTTATGTTAAAAATAATCAAACTGTTTTATTTATATTTGGTTGTATTTTGAGTTGATACTGTTTTGTTGATAAAATTTGTTTTATTCTATAAATTTAAATCGATAAAATTGCAAAAAAAAAAGGTATTAACTCAAAAAATTGATTTTTTTTTGCAATGAGTGGTAAAATTTAAAATAAAAACAATGTATATATATTTTCAAATGGAATTTGCTTGTTATGATATGTTTGAATTTTTAAATTCTGTTAAAATGTAGCCATAAACAGTTTTTTGACTCTACTGAAAATTTTAAAATTTTGAGTTAATACCCTCTTGTTGATCAAGTGCGATATATGTTTATAAGTTTTTAATAATTAGAACAAAAATTTTATCAATCAAATTATAATAATTGTTCCCTGAAGAAGACACCAAATATAGAGACGAAATATTGGAATTAAATAATTATAATTTATAAATAAAGGATCTTAAGCTCGCTTAAAATAAGAAGAATTATATAAAAGAAGATCAAAGAAAACTTAATATTTTTAAGATTTAATTCTTAATATTTTTTATTACATTTTTCGTATTGGAATTAAATTTCTACACATGATGAATAGAATTGATCAAGTTTTTTAAACTCAACCAATCAGAACAAAGTATTTAAATATAAAATATTTTGATTGGTTTATTTTTGATAGATGGATAAATAATATTGATCGTTGCCTTTAATGTATTTTATTTGTTCTTCTTTAAGGTTCGCTCAATAAATCCTGAATTTCTTTACTTGGTAAAAATAGTGCCCAGAAAAAATTTATATGATTTTATAGCTGCCGAAGATTTGCCAGCTTTGTGGTATTTTGTTAAGCAGAATTGCATTAGTAGACGTAATCGTATTATACCAAATCTTGAGTAAGTAATTTTGTAACACAAAACTTTATCCAATTTTGAATTATGCTTTCTGAAAACGCAGAAAATGGATACCTGGCTGTGGACCCTCGTCTAATAATTAACTCTAAGCAATCTGAGCCATCTAGACCTTTGTATGACGATGAGGATGTTTCTAAAATACCAAAATATTCATCACCTTGTCGTACTATAAGTAATCTAGATTTCTATCCCAACATTAATATATATACACAATTTGGTGATTTAACAGCTAATCAGATGTTAACATTGTTTTCGGTATTTCGTCAATGGCCGGAATATAATGAAAGTTCATTTTTGGCATCATTTGAAAATAGTATGTTAAAAATGGAAGCCTCAGCTGAAGAATCGGTTGAAGGTATAACAGAAGAGGATGATGATATTGCAACAGCAGAGACAACAACGTTTGAAGAGAAATCCGAGGAAACTACAAAAGCCACAATTGCCGAGACTATATCGGCTATATCTCCAAAACCTACACCTGCTAAACGTATCAGAAAAAGTAAAAAAGAAAAATCTTAATTTGTTTCTTTTAAATTTATTGTTATTTTTATAGTTTTGCGTTAAGTCTAAAGTTATAAAAAATTGTTTAAAAAAATAGTTAATCTCTTGTATTGGTTTGCTTTCTTTGAGGACAATGACCTTGTACAGCTCTCTTACAACCACGAGCACATAAATCTACATTGCTTAAATCATACGAATGTTGTGGTTCTTCACCAAATCTTGATTCCAATGATATCGACAGTTTAATGCAATCTACATGCAATGTTGTGGGATTGACTCCAACTACATAAGATAGTTGAGCATCTTCACAGGTACCAGCTTTACCAAATTCATAACAGGTACCACGTATTTTAACTTGACCATCGACTCTACAATCATTTGGTATACAAACGGGTATAATGGCATTATCACCCAATACTAAAAATTTGCCACTTTCACAGGGTCCCCTACGGAAGGCGGGATAACAAGCATCGGTTTCGGGATAATAGAGAGCAGCTGAAAGAATTTTTAAAGAGGTAATTAAATAATGTTTAAAGTATATTATCACTAAATACTACCAGGAGCACAATCACAAATCCAGTCATCTTGTTGATCACCTGGATACAACAACTCATGTGGCTTGCAACGTGAAGGAGCATATAAAGGTGTGCGACCCTGAAATAAAGTAAGAAAAAATAATGAATTACATGGAATTCTAGGACGTAACAGTTATAACTTATTTATTTTATTGACCCATGATTTATACATACATTTTAAATCAAACAAAAAGATTTCAGAACTTAATTTTTTCTCTTCAGTAATAATAAAACATATTTTATGATTTTTAATCAATATCAGCAAATAAGGATTATAAATAAAAATCAAAAGCTCGGGAACAACAAAATGCAGCCGTTCAAGTATCCTGCTATTGTCTATCAGTGTTTAACTAGTTTTCGCTATTGATTAAATGCAAATCAACCCACATATTTCGCCAATATATGGACCACATCACAGGTCTGTTTCAATTTGTATTTCATTTATAATTTTAAAGACTTATAACTTGATTGTTTCAAAAATATTAACAAACAACTTTTATAAATTAATTTTGAAAATAAAAATCAAAAAAATAAGTGGAATTTTAGGAGTACGCGTACAAATTACAAAATGAATTTGTAAATAAATTAAATTAAAATATTAAATATTTGCAATAACGCATAATTTTTGTATAAAACATCTTTGTTTATTTTATTTTTTTTTTATTTGTAACTTTTAAAAAAATAGTTATTTTTGGTCTCTGATGGAATTACAATATAGCCCAGTAAAATAGTAAACTCCAAATAACTGGTTGCAGAACATCTTATACTGGATTATAACAGGTTCCAATTTCGGTTCTACAACTGGTTCTTTTTATATGGAGTTTGTCATACTTGCAATACTCCAAATAAGAACAGGTTGCTTTAGAACCGGTTCTAGAACCAGTTATAGAACTGGTTCTGGGACAGTGACACCTTACATTTCGACTCCCTGGAAGCTGTTCTAGAACCAGTTCCATGTAACCGGTGGTAAAAGAAGTTGTTCTAGAAGAGGTTCAGAGTTAATCTGTTCTAAAAAATTTAGCTGGTAGGGTAAAACTGCACATAATGGGACCATTTATCCAACCCTCCCGTTAAAAAATTAAAAATTCTTTAAATATTGTAATATTGTTTTTCCCGTAATGGTCAACAATACATATAATTGTTATCATGATACTAAATAACGTTTCGTTTTGCTGTGTTTCGGTAAAAATTTAAAGTTCAGATTTTTTATAGGGTTTCGATTGGTGAAAGAAAGGTCGGAACTACCCCATGGGAAATTTAGACGGACTGCCGCCATACTGATGTCTTTATCATTTTTACATGGCGTTGTCATAGGAGGGGTAAATTAACCCTAATCTTGGATAGCTGGGACAACTTTCCTCAAAAACACAGATCTGTGACATTTACTAGAATATGTCACTAGATTAACCAGGACATGTCACAGAACTTTTCTAAATTATATATTTCTATGACATGTCCCAAATTCAATCTGACATGTCACAAATGGTAAATTTTCTTCTATGACAGCGCTATGTAGAAGTGACATGCTCGTTTCAAATAACGAAATCGGTGTGATGGCAGTTCGTCTAAATTCCCCATAGGGTATCTCTTAATATTTTAAATTATAACTAGAAAAAAATTGATTTATCTCAAAACTCGTCCTTCGATACATACATTTTTAAATTTTTTTTACAACATTTTTCTATGAAAACATTTCTAAAGTTTAAGAAATTTTTTGAGATTTTTTTTTGTACGTGGTATTAAAGTAAAGGGTGGAAACGAAAAAAATGTACCATTTTTAAATGCGGATTATGCAAAAGCTGTAGTCGACGAAATTTAATTTTTTTTTAGATTCTCAGACTTATAATATTGATTACAGGGCCTTAGAATATTATCCTTTTTGGCAGCAAAACACATTAAAATGGTGAAAATTGGATCTGGGCAATTTTGTTTTTGTTGAAATAGGATATTTCTAACAGATTTATGAATGGAAAAATGTATTCGTAAATCGATGAAATAAAAAAAGGTGTTTTAATTATATTTGGGGTACATTCGGGGTAGTTATATTAAAAACAGAGACAAACAATAACTAATATTTTTTTTTTTTTAAGTCACAAAAAATGTAGAGCAACTCCTAGTTTTAAATAATGCATTAATATAAACGAAGATGTTTTATCCAAAAAGTATGCATTATTGAAAATATTTAATATATTTAAATTTTTTCGATTTTCTCATAAAATATTCATAAAATTCCAGTTATTTTTATACCCTCCATCCCATAGTGCAGGAGGGTATATATCACTTTGTCAAATGTTTGTAATTCTTTTAAAAAAAATCTGGGACCCCATAAACTATATATATTCTTGATCAGCATGAATAGAGAAGTCGATATAGCCATGTCCGTCTGTCCGTCTGTCCGTCTGTCTGTGTTAATACAAAATACTCCGCCAATACAGCAGAGGTGTTGCTAATTTTCAGTCAAATTGTTTGTTGATATCATGAGCAGTTTGCTAGTGAAAATGATCAAAATCGGTTAACGCGTTCAAAAGTTATGAGTGAAAATGTGGGAGTACCTCTTAAAATTTTGAATCAAATTTTAAAATATTCTATTTATTTCATCATACATACGTACATTCAATGCTTATACACAAGAATATACGCAATCAGGGATGGCAGTCAATATCGCTAAAATACTGTTCCCGATTCAACTGACTATCGTTTTAACTAAAATATTATTTCCGATATAATTATAATACCCATATCCGTAAAATACCGTTACCGATATAATTAAAATATCGATACCTTAAAATTACCGTTACCGAAATAATCTAACAAGATCTGAAAAAAAACTTCTGTAAATAGATATATTTTCCCAAAGTATGATCATAAACTAGCCAGTCATTAAAACTCGGGCATAATGGGGCTAAAAATTGTGGTGTGCATTAACATTAACTGAATAACTAAAATAACGTTACCCTTAAAATACCGTTACCAAAATAATTGAAAAATCTTTTTCCCTAAAATAAAGTTACCAAAATATCTAAAATAACGTTACCGCTAAAATACCGTTAGCGAAATAAATAAAATACCGTTAACGCTAAAATCCCGTTACCGAAATAACTGAAGTATCGTCACCCCTAAAATACCGTTACCGAAATAAAAGAAGATAGCGTTAACGTTACCAATAACCACATAGAATCGGTTACCATCCATGGTCATGATCAACACTTAATAACAAAAAAAAACCCACAAAATATTGTTGTTGTTTTTTTGTTTTGTTTTGTAATACAGTATGTATGTATGTATGTTTAGTAGCAATCGCATGCAGTGCTGCCAGGTTTGACGATTTGTCGTCATTTTGATGATATTTAAGATCCAAAATAACTAAATGAATATTTGACGACTTTTGCTTCCAAAATGACGATTTTTTGACAATAATTTAATGTCAGCAAGATCTACTTATTTATCGTTCTCATAAAATCGCCGGAAAAAATCGCATAAAATAAAACATTGTTTATTTTATTGAGAGCTATCCTTTATTTGCTAATATGATGTGAAATACAATTTTGCAAAAATGCAAATCCTAGAATTGAATAAAACTTAATCCAAACCGCATTTATTTTTTTATAAATTCATTACGGGTTTAGCTTAATTTAGTTTCTGTGTTTATATGTTTAGAACATTTTTTTAAATTTTTATATAATTTAATTGGAGTTAGATTTAAATACAAATTAAAAAATTTTCATGTTAAAAAACAAGGCATGGACTTTTTTTGCGAAACAAACAGATTTCTAAATAAATAGATCTTTATATAAAAATTAAAAAATTTTCATGTTAAAAAACAAGGCATGGACTTTTTTTTCGAAACAAACAGATCTCTAGCCCGAATATATTTCATGTTGAAAGATGATATATATACAACTTTAAATAAAACAAAATAAATCCAAAAATAAATCCGGTGCTTAAAAAACAGGCCTAAAAATAAAGTGTCAAAATTTAGTAATTAAAAAATATAACATTAAGATTGTTCGAGAACACAAAAATTTGTACAAGTGTTTTCTGGACGTTGTTCGTTTAGACAAATACTCAGTAAAAACTGGGTATTTACATTTATAACTTACAAGCTTTTACTGGATACATTTTTGCCAGTAAAAATTTGTGAGAAGAAAAAAACATATGATTGAAAAAATATGCTTATATTGTTAGTAAACAAAAGCAAATATTAAATTAAATTATAATTGTTTATGGATTTAAATTAAAAATTTTAAATAATTAACTATGGAAGAAGTTAAAAAACATTTAATTTTAATTAATTTTTATCTTTTCCATAATGACCAGTTGATTTTTTTTTTTTTTAATATTTAAAACGAGCTGTTTTATCTAATTTAATAATTCCTCCACATTTTCCGTTCGTTTACTTTTTTGTAAGTTTGTCTTACTCTTTGTAGTTTTGTTACTGAGTAATTTTTACTGAACTTTACTGGAAAAGTAATCGAACAGACTTATTGTTAAAGAATTTCCAAATGTTGTATAAGAATTTAAGATTTAAAAAGTTGTGCTACTGAAATGTTGTTCACAGAATTTTGTAGATATAAGTGATTAACAGTAAAAGTGGTAAAATTTGTTGTATTTATTTGATCTTTCAACATTTTATAAATATGAAGATAATATGAATATAAATATGAATATGAATATCGTTATAAAATATAATGATTTTGGTAGTTTAAACCAAAGAGAAGTGTCAAAAATCGTGTTATATTAGAACGATAACACGTTAAAATTTGAAATGTGAATTACATTATTGTATTTTATTTTTATTAAAACTTTATTCCTCTTCTAACAACTATATTTTATTTTGACGATTTTTTGACGATTTTTCAATAATGATTCTGAAATCTGGCAGCACTGGTTATGAGTGCAAATGTGAGAAGACCTCGAAACATTTTTAAGCAAATAAATAAAGTGTTCTTTTGTTTTCAGGATACCAGGCTTGCCAGATACCCTTTTTCGGTAACCCCAACAAATCACTAATTAGAAAAAAGTGTGAACAAAATAGTTGAGTTATAATTCTTTATTTATTTGACTGCATTAACCAGAGTTGCCAGACACTTTAATCGTTATCATATCAAAAAAATATCCAGAAACAAAATCCCCGAATTCAACAATGTAAATTCATAACTTTTTTCGAACACTATTTTTACTTATTCTCATTCTCAACCTTTAATAAATTTGCAAGGAAACTCTTACACTCTAATTACATTTATTAAAAACCCCATTAAATTTAAAGGACATTCACTTTCAGAACTTTTTTATTTAAAACATATAAGGTGCATACTTAATCTTAAAATCTTTTGATTATATGCATTTTTTTCCCCTTAAAAACCCTAATTTTTATTTGATACATACAAAAATAATCTAAATTAAAGTATTGATGTGTAAAAATCAATCGAATTTTGGGAAAATTTCTTAGGGTTCTTATTCTAGGAGTCGTAAACGAGAATTGCACAAGCAACTTAGCTGAAAAACAATAATTTGAAATACCAGTTTCTTTAATTTTTTTGTGTCTCGAAAACACTCTAAACACACAAACTATTTTCTTTTTTAATTTTTGACAAACTTAATATTATCACACTTTCCGTTTGACTTATGTGATGTATAGTATAAACACGTGTGTTGTAATGTAAACGGGTATTTAATAATTATTTCATTATGTATGTCTCAGCAAGCGCATTTTTTTAAAAATCTTTTTTTTTAATTCGCGTATGCTTTTTAAACCCTAAATTCACTAAAACACTAATTTCCCTCTGAAATTCAATAAAAATAAAATTTGCAAAATGGATCTTTGTTATAAAGAATTTATTTTATTTAAATTGTTTGTCTCGTCAACAAGCCTCCATACAAATGATGTCTGATATAACGAACTTCTTATATCCACAGATTTCATTAATACTTCAATTTGCATTTCCCTTTAATTCTGTCCAATTCGACTGAATATATGTAACTGAAACGATTGCCACTTAAACTATGTTAATGTAGTATTTACAAAACAGTTCAAAAGTTTCTACGTAATCACCTTCTTGGACCCCTAAATGTTTTTTTAAAAGTCCATGTGAAAGAAGCATAACTTTGCTTAAAATGTAATATTAATTATTTAGTTATTGCAATAAGCTGCGTTTATTTTTGTCTACATAACCCTCGTTAATCGAGTGTTAGATTTTTTTCTACTAAATTCGTTTCATTTACAAAACAAAAGTTTTTTCCCTAAGAATATTTTTTTCTATTATTTTTTTTATAAACTTCCCATCACAATTTAAAAGGTGGAGCCAGTTATTCTTCCAATTAGGTCATTTCTCAATTACAATTAGATATTAAATTAAACTACTAATTCACAATATATTTATTATTTTAAAAACAATTTTTTTCTTATTACTGTCCCTTTAAACCTATCCCTTTATAACTTAATAGATGGCGCTATTAATATCGCTATTTAATATCATAGAAATTAAACATACCGATTTCAGTGCCTGAATATCGAATATTTTTTTATAGCAAAGACACAAACCATATGTATTGAATTGTGTAAATCTTTCTGTATTTATATTCAGTGCAGTTCGCTTTTAACATTTTTTTTTTCACAAAATTTTTTTCTTCACCCCAAATACATTAATTAATCATATATTATTTTACTTATAAAAACAACATTGTTATTGTTATTTTTACAAGGAATATAGATATATATATATATATATTGCACTTTCGCTGGTTAATTCAAACAATGAGATGGAGGGTATCCAAAAATTCGGCACAGCCGAATTTAATCTTTTTATACCAAATTTGGCACATCGGACTTTAATGCTTCCACTTGTTTTTTTTTGGATTTTTATTTAACGATAATTTATAAAAGTTGTTTGTTGTTTTTTTTTTTTGTGTTTGTGAAACAATCATGTTATAACTTTTTAAATTATAAATTAAATAAAAACTGAAACTGACCTGTGGTGTGCTCTATATATTGTCAAAATAAGCGGGTTAACCCTCTAACTGGCAAACGATGTTTGCAACGAAATTCATACCATGTGCTCCACTCGAAAAACAAATAATAAGTTCTTCAACAAAATTGTTTATCGTATCGGTGAAAACTAAAGCATATAAAAGAGAAGATATCGGTATTTTCTCTTTTTGGAAAAAGCGAAATTAGGCGAAAAAGTATCTAAACTTCAATTTATGTTGCACAAACTTCAACGCTTTGCTATTAATACTTAATGTCTTCTTTCTGCAAAATTTCATAAAATTCCGTCTATAAGTTTATAAGTTAAGACGATGTCCTTTAGAGGAATCCTGATAAAATTTTACGAAATTTTGATTTTGAAACTAATTAAAAAAAAAAAAAACAATAGCTTGAACTGCTGCATTTTGTTGTTCCCGAGCTTTTGATTTTTATTTATAATTTGCTGATATTGATTAAAAATCACAAAATAATTTTTAGTATTATTGAAAAAATAGAAATAATGTTTTGAAATCTTTTTGTTTGATTTGAAATGTATTTATCATACAGGGCCAATAAAATAAATTTAAAAAATATTTGAAAATGGAATATTCGACCAACAAACTATATGATAATTAAATGCAGTAGTAGTTTGCTGCGACATGAATTGTCTGTTTGTTAGGGAACTTTTTCATGGCAAAATTTAACGTTTTAAACCCAGTTTTAGGCAATAATTTTAAAAGAAGTCTTCAGACATGCAAAAAGATATATGTTTATTAAAATTTAGATCATATAGATTAAAAAAAAAAAATGTGTCTCAAATCCATGGAGATGGTTAAAGTCTCAGGAAGTGCGAATGAAAATTGTGTATTTCAATTTGTCATAATGTTGAAGTGTCCTTTAAATAGACAACAAGACCGAAGTATAATTGCAAATTAAACTTATTCCTGAAGTTATTTGTTTCATTGCTTGCTTTGTCACTGTTGTGTAGAAAATATTTACATAGAAACAATTTAATTAATGATGAACGAAATCTGTGTTTTCATATATTTTCCATGCTGTCCTGAAACACCAATAACGCAAACATGTACGGTCATGTTTTATATACCAGTGGATGCATCTTTAAAATACCTTTCTTTTGATACCCAAATATATAATAAACCCGTTAAAAATTGGGTAATTGTTGACCCCACGTTTTAAACCATAAATTTGAGATTGTGCACAAAAAAAGTGTAATTTTTTCCTCTACAACATATACAAGTTTCATTCAAATCAGGTTGTGAGAAGATTTTTGATTAATTTTTAAGCTTGTTTGCCGGCTGGGCTGTTAATAAAATTATAGAAAATTGGAAATTTATGCTTAAAGTCAACTATAAACCAAAAATGTACCTTCAACTACCCCTGATTATAATTCAAAATTTAGTACAAAATTACCCAATATTAGAATTCCAAATTTACTATTAAAGTATCCACGATTTGCTGTTAAATTAATTCTACAATTGAAAATAAAAATTTACTGTTAAAACGATCCACGATTTAAAATCAAAATTTACCATTTAATTGCATGTTCTTTAAAACAATCCTCAATTATAGCTCAAAATTAACTATAAAATAGGTCCACGATTGGAGCTCAAAATGTTTTTTTTTCTTTTAAATAATTAACGATTATAGCTCAATATAACCTATAAAATAGTTAACTATTGGAACTTAAAATTAATTGTATTAAAATTAATTATAGAGTTTCACACGTCTTTGTACTCAGAAAAAAAAGTTAGTAGTAGAACAAATTTTCTATCGGACTTTACTATTTTTGTACTAATTTTTAGTACAATTTTTTATTTTAGTAACATATTTATCTATACTCATTTTACAAATTTCTGAATTTTGTACTTATTTTTGTTGCTGATTTTAGCAAAGTATATAGTTTGGCTAACATAATGGCACAGAAAGCTTTGTAAAAACAAGCACTAATTAAACTACCATCAAATTATTTTAAAATAAAGTTAAAGAGCGGAGATATGTTATTTTAAGTAACATTATCAATGTATATTCGGGACGTTTAAAACATCGCGAATTAAGCTTTATTCACAAAACTTTATTTTGTCTTGTGAAAGTCCTGTCTGGTGCCTTTAAAATTCACGTTTAACCACTTCAAAACCTTCTCAGAGAAATCGTTCTCAGAAATTTATTGTTGTGGTATTTATGGTTTTTATGGTAACTGCGAAAATAAAATACAAATGAAAAAAGGTATTAGAGAGGTTAAGCCTGAATTAAAAGCAACAGATCAAATTCTGAGAAGACATAAATAGTTTTTATGTTCATACATTTCGAAGACATAAATAGTTTTTATGTTCATACATTTCGAAAACCGAAACCGAAATCTATTTCCATTAAGGATTTACTAAAATTTTAAAAACTTTTACAATTTTTTTCCTTTACTCAACTTAAATAGTCTGTAAAAATTAAAGAAAAATCTGTGATTTTACAGACAAATTTAATATTTTTATGCCAGCAGACCGTTTAGCTAATTTTAGCAAAACGTGTCTGTAATTATTACTGAAAATTCGTAATATTTGTTTTAATTAAAACATTGCATTTTCATTGTGTTTTAGATTATAAAAATGTTCAATTAGTAAAAATCTTGCTAATTTTAGCAATTTGGGTTTAAAAACCAAGTGAAATATTTGGTTTAAAATCAGAAACAAAAATTCGTAAAAATTGTGATTTTTAAATAAAGATTAAAACTAATGTTTACTAAAACATTATTTTGTACTAAAAATTAGTACAAAAACTGTAAATTAGGATAAAAAACGTTTTACTAATTTTTCTACTAACTTTTCTATTTGAGGGTACTACTTTCACTTTACCAATAATAATGTCTTGTCATAATTAAAAAAGAACGCATGCCCTAGTCTTAATGGCCCAGCCCTGATATTTTATAAAGCTTTGTGTGTGTTTTTAGTATTAAAACACACAAACACATTAAGTTGCATTAAACGTTTAATCGATTATTCTCCCATTTTGTCAACCAGAATAACCGGTTAATCCATTTTATCGTTTTTTTTTTGAATAATGCCCTAACCGATTAACCGTCTTTGTCGAATAATTGGAAACACTAGGTATAATCAAAGAGTATATACAAATAGAGACTACACTTCACACGCCTCTCTGCAACAAAATACCGAACTCGGGTAAGCAAATGAAAACATTTTTTTTACACTGAAAAATAATTGCAACATGTTGATAAAAAATTGTTGCTTAAAACACTCACTTTTATTTGCTTATATTTTGTTATTTTCAATTAATATTTAATGTAAAGGGTCCGCCATCTAACGTTTTTTTTCAACTAGTGCTTATTTCGTGAATGGTAACACTTAGCTCATGTCTGATTTGACAAATAATTAGTTTTATCCTTCCGCTGAACGAATATGGTTGTGTATACGCTTGAACAACGCTGGGAAATATTGCGACATTACTTTGAAAATCATGGTAATGTGTGCGAAAATTGCGTACGGCGATCAATGGGGTCAATGGCGATCGTTATCGGGCCATGTTGAACGAATTTTTGTTCACAAAAATTGAAGAGGAGGATATTGGCAACATTTGGTTTCAACAGGACGGCGCTACGTGCCACACAGCCGAAGCTACACTCGATGTTTTGCGCCCTGTTTTTGAAGATCGCATTATCAAAAAAAATTGGACCGATCGTGTAGGCTACTGCATGGCCAGCCGAGGCAGCCATTTGAATGAAATTATTTTCCATTATTAACCGGAAGGATTGTACTTTCAAATAAAAAAAGAAATTTGAGAAAATATTCAGTAGTTTTTTTTTATAGCATTTTCAAAAAAAAAGTTATTTGGCGGACTATTTATTTTAATTTTATCCGTTCAAATTTTAAATAAATAAACATTTTATTAAATTTTTATTTAAAAACATAATCAAAATTAATTTAAACTTTTAATTTTCTGCAAAATGTTTTCATTTGCTCGGTGCTAGTTTACGAACAAATAAAAATAGGGCAGATTGAGAGAGACTGAGGTGGATAGAAACCCACCGGTGTAATGACCAAATGCGTGGAATATCGTCTGGTCAACGTTCACTGCTCATCCTCGATATATTAAGCCACTGTGGCGATATTCTCGTCGGAAGCAGCATTAATAAGCCTTACGACGCATCTTCTGTCACGTGCTATTCCCGTCACTTCGAGGTGATCGCACCAGTTAGCGAAGGACGGCCGGAAAATCTGTGTGTGAAATTTTCGTTGTGAAGAAATTAGTCGAGAGTACTCCGCGATCGAAAAGAGAAAAGCGTTCCTGTCTTGTCAATGTGTATTTTGTATCTGTTCGCTTTACAAATATCGAAACAAAACCGACAGTTTCCGTCATTTGCAAAAGTTATAGCATCTTCTGATAGGGTGATACATTTTGGGCACCTTGTAGATATTCAGTATATTGTCATAAAATAGACTGCCGATTACTACACAAATAACTGACATGCAGTAACTTGCAATTTATTTTTAATACATTTAATATTTTATTATTTTTAGTTTAAACGAGCTTAAGATCATTTATTTATTAATTATTTATTTCCAATATTCCGTCTCCACATTGGGTGACTTCTTCAGGGAACAAATATTACAATTTTTTTTTTTTATTCAAATTGTAATATTTGTTCCCTGAAGGAGTCACCCAATGTGGAGACGAAATATTGGAAATAAATAATTAATAAATAAATGATCTTAAGCTCGTTTAAACTAAAAAGAATAAAATAAAAGAAGATCGAAGAAAGCTTAACATTTTTAATACATTTAATATTTTTATTTTAAATTTTTAGTTTACATAAATGCTTAACTTAAGACCCACGAAGTCGTCAATATGGCCAATCTGTAGGTCTGAGAAAGTTAAATTAATCTACTTTTAAATTTCAAAAGTTGATATACATGTTTTTATGTTTTTAATTTTTGTTTTAATTTTTTTTTTAGTTGTAAATACAGTTAGAAAGGCGACAAATTTAATTACCGTTAAAGTAATAAAATTAGTTATTTTTAGCTATTTAAAACAATAAACAAATGCGGTGAAAGTAACTAACAACGATGTAAAAGTTACTGAAATTTTTTACTAAAAAAAATAGAAAAAACTTATGAGAACAACTGTCTTAACAATTAGTTTTTCGGTATTTCAAAAAGGGAATGTTTGCTAATGTGGCCTGTTCGCAAAAGTGAACTTTTTGGTTTTTTACGTTTTTTACGCTGTTACATGAAAAAAAGTTTGACATTAGAATCTACTGAAAATTACAGTTAAAACCACTGTAAATTCAATAAATTGGTGACAAAGGCAATTACCGTTCAAATAACTAAAAAAGTGTTTAAGTGTTGAAAACAACTAACAAATGCAGTAAAAATAACTGTTTTTCGGTATTTTAAAAATATATTTTAAAATATTTTATTTAAATAGTATTTTTTCCCACATCCTAATTGAAATGTAAAGTCAAAATTCCAAACGGTATTCCAGTTATTACGTTTTCATGCATTGGAGATACAATAAAATTTTCTAATTTTGAGTGTAGAAAATTCCAGTTTGTGTGAGTTTGAATTGATTTCACAAACACATTTTGTGAGTGTATGGCTTTTTCTTTTTCCTCGAAAAAATTTACAATCAGATTATTATAATTTTGGTTTTCTTACCGCAAGATTTGATTTTTTCTTATCGACTGCTTGATGTTCTGGAAATAGTACATCTCCCATAACAATTTGTAAACCAAACGTGATACAAATGAAATATTTAATTGATGCAAACATATTGATTTAATTATTATAATTTAACGAGAATAAAAAACAAAATAAAACACAAATTTATTAATTTAAGCGCGTAATAAGCGCCCGTCTTCGTAGACAATTTGTTGATAACTAAAATGGATCATCATCATAAGATCATTAGTCCAAAGAGTATTTAATTTATTAAATCTCCACAAGAGATCGCCAAATGTATGGTAGTTGTTGTTGTTTTTTTTTTTTTTTTGCAACAAAAATATTCTTAAAATTTCATAATCCGGTTTTTAAGTGAAATACCAGTGGGTTTCCATACTACTCAGTGTGGCTCAATCTGATCTCTCTTTATTTGTTCGTAAACTCGCACCAAGCAAATGAAAACATGTTGCAGAAATTTAAAAGTTTAAATTAAAGTGAGTGTTTTAAGCAAACATTTTTTATCAACATGTTGCAATTATTTTTTAGTGCAAAAAAATGTTTTCATTTGCTTGCCCGATTTCGGTATTTTGTTGCTGAGAGGCGTGAGAAGTGTAGCCTCTCTATTTGTATATACTCTTTGGTGAAATACCTTCAGATCAAAAAAAAAAAATAATTTACGTTTTTTTGTTTTCCTTCGTTTGAAGGAATTCCCTCCAAAAACTGGTTTTTATTTTAGTCTTCATAAATCATATCTGCGAGAGTTTCATTATACATATTTGAAATCAAAATAAAGAAAAAAGTAAACCCCAAAATATAAAAATATGTAATTAAAATTAGTTAGAGTTCTCTTTAGTTTTTACTAAATTGCCAGGGACAGGAACTTCATGCACTAAAAAGTGTGCTTTACGCGTCTTAATGTGCATTAAAAACACAAAAATATGCACTAAAAATTATAAAAATATGCACTTACTGAAAATTTAACAAAAAAATAAATAAAGTTTTAATTCAGTCTAAGTTGACTAAATAGGATCCAAGCCGCACAAGTCCTGTTTAGTATCCTCTTACATTTTATATGCAAATTGGGATTATGATTACAAGTTTTTAGTGTTTTTAAATGCATATTTTCCAATATAGGTACATAAATAATAAAAATTTTGTGTTAATTCGCTAAAACGTATGTCGAGAATATATTAAACAACACAACTTATTTTTAAAATAAAATTAAAATTGCTTAAAAACATTCGGCCTGATTACGGTTGTCGTAGTCGTAGTGAAAATTTGTCGTTTTTAAAAAACGGTATTACGTTTGTCGAAAACTACGAATGCACAACACTGCTAGAAAATTTATTACAATTTCCGTATTACGGTTGTCGTTTTTGACTGTCAAAATGTATAAAACAGTCGTCTATTTTATTTCTCACGACAGATTTAAAAAATTCTTAAAAAATGCAAGTTTCACTGAAATTTTAATTAAATTTAAATACTTTTAGAATAAAAATTATAGCACCGAAGCTGTTTGCGAAATTGGAGGACGTTTTAGGGTAAAAAAACATAATTGGCAAAATCTGGAACAAGTGCAGTTAGAGACATAACTACGATTACTTCAAAACTTTTACCCCAAAAACTAAATTTTTGAGCTGATTTCAAGAAACAAAATATTTGTAGTCGCCGGCGCCCCCTTGCGGCTTGGCTGGGCATTAAAGTTGAAAAAGTTTCAAGTTTGTAAGTATCTCAAAAAATACAAGTCCGTTTATAACAATATGCATGTCGTATGAAAGCTCTTTTAAATGGCTTTTCAATGGTGTACAATATGTTAATATAAATTAACCCATTAAAGGCCGGTTTAAATTTTTCTTATTTTTACTTTAGTTTTTTAAATAAAATGTGCTTTTTATTCAAAAATTGGCCTGTTTAAGTACTTAATAAGTTTTTACAAATGGATAGCCGGATTGATAAGCTTTCTTTTGAGGTACAATATGACCACATCTCTTGAAACAAAAAAAAAACATCATTGGTTAAATTTAGACAATGTGGATTTTTTTGCGATTTTTTTAACCTTTAATCTCTTTTTATTTTAAAAGATATGGTAGTCCATTATACCTTTAATGAAAGCTTGTGAAATTTTCTTTAATTTTTTGTACAGTTTTTACATGCTTATATAGGCGATTTTTTTAATAAGGTGATCTTTTTACAAAAAAAAAAAAACACAAATAAATATAAGGAAATTTTGAATTGGGCTGTAATGGGTTAAATTCTAGGGTCATATCGTACATCATTGAATAGATATTTTAATAAGCTTTGATATGACATGTATATTGTAATGATCGAACGTGTACTTTTTGAGATAATTGTAAAAAACTTTTTCGAATTTAATGTCCCGTCCAGCAGCAAGGGGGCTCTGGTGACAACATTTTTTTTGATTCTTAAAATCAGCTCAAAAAGTACTATGCGAGGTAAAAGTTTGGACGTGATCGGAGTTATTTTGCTAAACAACACTTAGCCGTTTTCTTCGAATATCATTCGTCTCAGCCATAGACACTCATATTTTTCATCTGAAGTTAAAAAAATAAGTCGAAACTTAGCATTTTTTAATAATTTCGATAATTTAACAACGAAATTAAAAATTTCTTATTGCCGCCAATCAGCTGTTTTTGACAGATCGTCATAGAGTGCTTCATAATATTAATAAATTTAACAAATTTGTCAACACTCTGTTGTTTTCAATCTATTACAAAAACCTTTTAGTCGAAAAATTTACGTAATACCACAAGAAATAAAAATCGACAACGACTTCGACTAGAGTCGAAATACGACTACGACAACCGTAATCAGGCCCATTAAAAATTATTAATTTTAGGTGCCTCTCTTTTGCACATTTTTTGTTATTTTGCTTTGAAACTCTTAAAAATGCTAGTTCAGATTCTAGAAATATGCATTTAAAACCAAAATTAGTAAAAATATGCAATAAGAATATGCGTTTAAAGAAAAATATGCATTTATAGCAAAATATGTAAAAATGTGAACTGACAAATTTTATTTTTTTATGACTCTCTATGCAAAAAGATTATATCTTATTATTAGAGCATAGAAATCGATGCAGTTTTAACGCAAATTCTTTGATTTGTTTACTCTGTTCTCAGACTTAAAGGAAAAAACATGCATTTGCATGAATTTCCGGGCCCTGCTAATTACATATTTACTTTGTTAATTAATACTCAATTTTTTCACATTCAAATAAAAATGTATGTAATAACAGTGGGGCTTATCTGTCTCACTTAATCCTCGCGCTTTTGTTTATAAATTGGTCTTATCAGAGAGTATATACAAATAGAGAGACTGCACTGCACCGAACTCGGCAAGCAAATGAAAACATTTTTTTACACTAAAAATGATTGATAAAAAATTGTTGCTTAAAACGCTCACTTTTAGTTTGTTATTTTCTATTAAAAATTAATAAATTTTAATTTTATAGTGCTGATTTATTCATTAATAATTGAAATAATTAAAAATTTTATTAAATTATTATTTAAAAACATGATAAAAATTAATTTAAACTTTTAATTTTCAGCAGCATGTTTTCATTTGCTCGTTGCGAGTTTACGAACAAATGAAAAGAGAGCAGATTGAGCGACACTGAGTAGTATGGACACAAACTGGTCTTATGCTTTTCTCTCGTTGATGCGAGTTTCATAATTATCGAAAACCGGGAGTGCATAGGATTTCTATAATGTACATACTATTTGGTATAATTTACAGAAAAGTCTGTAATTGTTACTGGAAAATTGGCTATTTTTTACACAGCCGACTTTTAGGTTATAAAAATGTTGAACTTAAATTACAAAAAAAAAATGCTTACTAATTTTTAAAAAATTTGTAAAATATTTTGCAAAAATTAGTAAATAAAATAAGTAAATAATTTTTTAATTTGTTAATAGATTTATGTACTGATTTAAAAAATTTGTGTACTAAAACTGATTACAAATATAATATAAAACTATTTACTACTAACCTTTTTATTTGAGTGAACATTTTGAGATAAGCGAAAAATAAAAATGAGATTTTGACTGTACCCCCTCCTTAAAATATTTGTTTGGGTACAAAAATTCATCATGCAAAAATTAGAGTTCTAGCATAACGGGAAGATGTCCCGCATCGCCCTTGAAAATCAAGCCCCTTGGAAAAATGGGCATAATTTAAAAAAAAAATTACAAATTTTTTTTTTCTTCAAAATTAAAAAAATATAAAATAATTTTTGTGTTGGGTTTAATCAAAACTACTCAGATAAAAATATTACTTTCCCAGAAAATCGTTAACTTACCCTAACTTTGTGTCAAAAAAATTAATAAATATTTGACTTTATTGCATTTTTGAAAATGTTATTCAACAAAAATCAAAAACCTAGTGTTTGCTGTCAAGTATTTTATTAAACACATCTCAAGTATTAAATAAGCCAAGTACTGTGGATATCCGTTGGCAAATTTTTTTTTAGAGCATTTTGATTCTCGGGGATTTTAATGTTTTTTTTTTTTTATTTTTATACATTTTTACTTTAAAACAAGGTTTTAATAATATTTCATCAATATTATTGTATATGCTCTTTTATATGATTGTAATAACTTTATTATAAAATACTATTTTTTCTGTTGATAGTTAACCCATGTTAACCTGGGGTCAAATAAGACCCACGTTAACAAATTAAAGGTTGTTAATGACACTGCAGAACGGGCAGTGAAGCTCATGGAGGAATACAATAAAGTATTGTCACGAAACGGGGGGGCAGCCCTAAAAATCGCAAGTTGAAAAATAACGACCACCCTAGTGTAGCATATTATAAGTTAAGATTGGCCAACTTATGACCTTCGAAATGCTGTTAACCCATATTTGAAATACACTCAAAAAAGATTGTAAGTCGACTGAAAATTACAGTTAAAACAACATTATAGCATTTATTACAACATTATTATAGTTATAGCCATCTCCCGATTATCATCAATTATCTCATGTGATGCAAATTTAAGGTAAATCGGAAATCTCTACCCTTGCCGACGCACATAGAGGTATTTGCTCGATCTGGGCGGCCAAAACCCCAAAAGTCAAAGTAGGAATAATATTGAAAAAAAAATAGTCACTGCGTTAAAAGACATTCCAAAGAACATGAGACAACAACCAAAATTTTTTTTCCGCGCATCACGCGCACGTACGAGCAGTCGAAAGTTGAGTGTTTCACAGAGTTCTCATAATAGAACTGGGTTCCCTTACAAAACAACCGGTTTTCATCGTAAATATTAGCAAAACAAGTTAATCGCACAAGGAAAAAATTATGGATCCTAGTACTTCAGATAATGGACTTATGAAAAATCATTTTACAACATATAATTAGTCATATCAATGCTGATTTTTTTATTGATTGAAAGTAAGGTTATTTTTGTAGTAAATTTTTGTTGAATTTCTTTT
This sequence comes from Delia radicum, assembly GCA_021234595.1. Taxonomy (NCBI): domain Eukaryota; kingdom Metazoa; phylum Arthropoda; class Insecta; order Diptera; family Anthomyiidae; genus Delia; species Delia radicum. The sequence goes on along the minus strand of CM037851.1, from coordinate 164,561,358 downwards.
TCAAGATGCTTTTTGATATGTTATCAAGGTAGATCAAGCAATAATTTTTTTTGTTTAGCATTATTCAATCTTTCCTTTATTGAAGTAGCAAAAAATTTTTCCCGGATAGTCCCGGATAAGCACTTTTTTGACATCTTAAACATTTTGGATCTCAAAAGCTTTTTTTTTTCTGTCAGTTGAGTTTTTGCAAATAATAAAAGTAACTTTGAAAATAAAAAGAAATCGTTGTTGTCTATGTCGAGTTCGTGTGCATATTGTTTTCATTAAAGAAAAAAAAGAAATTATTTATCATTGTTTCGGAAGACAAGATGGTGAAGCGTAAAACTCTTTTCGACAAAATGAACAGTTCAGGTGTGCCTTCTATTGATGGTAAGCTAAAATGTTTAAAGAATCAACTGTTCGCATATAAAGGCTATAATAAAGAGCAATTAGCTAGCTTGAAGCGTAACTTTGCTCACTTTAAAAGCCAATTTAAACAAAGGTGGATAAAATCTCACAGCAAAGAGGAAACCTTTTTGAAGTACAATGACTCATGGCTTCAAGGGACCATTGAAATTCCTGTGGAATCGTTTCAAAATCAACCTGGCCGACCTCAGAAATCTTTCGGGCAGTCAAGCGACAGAAGCAAAAGGAGGAAAACTGAAAAAATGCGGTCCTGTTATGAAAAAGATTTGATCATCCATGCTGCAGGTGTTGAACTAGAAAAAAGCGGAAAAAGAGATGCATCTTTTATTCTCAAAGATATTTTAAGCTCTCCTAAACGAGCATCTAAATTTAAAAACGCGTATAAGCGTAAAAAAACTACACATTCGCCCTTAACACCAATGAAAGCTTTGCAAATGTTTATTGATGCAGATTTGACGAAAGGTTAATATGAAATAATTAGAAAAACTAATATGAAGTTTTTTCCCTGCTACAGTGTTTTGCAGAAGGCAAAGAAACAATGCTATCCACCTCCAGAAGCTTGTCGAGTAACAAGTAATGGTGCCGAAGCTGATTTACAGTCACTGATGGATATTACAACTAGACGTTTATCAGATTACTTAGAAGAAGTTTTAATAACCATTAAAGAACAAGAGCGAAAATCCCTGAAGCTGATCTGTAAATGGGGTTGCGATGGCTCCAAGCAAGATTTGTATAAACAGAAACTAGATAATGTTGAAGATTTGGATTCAAACATATTTCAGAGTTGTTTTGTTCCTCTTAGATTAGTTTGTGGAGAGAAAAAAGAAACAATTATTTGGGAAAACCCAACACCATCTTCGTCCCGATTTTGTAGGCCGATCAGATTCCGCTTCATCAAGGAAAGTGCTGCAGTAATTGAAGACGAAATAAAATATGTTAAAAATAACATAAACAATTTAGTTGCAACTGAAGTTGACTTAGACGGGGACAAGTATTTGGTGAAACACATATTAATAATGACTATGGTTGTTTGCAACGCAGCCACAGGTACAACATCTACAAGCAAGTGCTACATTTGTGGAGCTACCTCTAAAGACTTCAACAAGCTGGACTTCACTAGAGATATTAATTTTGAAGCTACTGAGTTCGGCCTTTCTGTTCTGCATGCCAGAATACGACTATTTGAAAGTATACTTCATTTGGCATACAAACTACCTGTTAAGAAGTACAGAGAAAGGAAAACAGATGCAGAAAAGGAATTAGAGAAAGCTAGGAAAAAAGAAATCCAAGACAGGTTTCGTGCCGAAACTGGTTTAATAATCGACATGCCAAAAGCAAATTTTGGTAATACAAATGATGGTAATACTAGCCGAAGATTTTTTGACAATCCATCTTTAGCAGCCGAAATAACGGGCATAAATTACGACTTAATATATAGACTAAAAGTAATCCTTGAAGTGATTTCAAGTGGTTACAAAACAAACATTGAAAAGTTTGAAAATTATACCACAGAAACGGCTCGATTATATGTTGACCTGTACCCATGGCATCCTATGACTCCAACGTTGCACAAAATTTTGGTTCATGGCGCAGTTGTAATTGGAAAATCTCTGTTACCTATAGGACAACTTTCGGAGGAGGCGGCAGAAATTCGTAATAAGCATTTCAGAAGTTATCGGCAAGACTTCGCAAGAAAATTTTCTGGACAAAACTGCAATGAAGATATATTTAATCGCCTTCTACTTAGTTCGGACCCTTTGTTAAGCTGTATGAGAGCAATAAAGAATAGAAATACTAACCCGTTCTTGCCAGAAGCAATATCAATGTTCATATCTGACGAGCCATATACAAATGATTATTCTTAAGAGAGCGATGCAATATTCAATTAAATGTTTTGTTAATCTTTTATGTTGTTTTTGTTATTTTGTTTTCAATAAAACATGTTCATTATATATTCTCATCATTTTTTTATTCATTACTTTTGAGTACGTATTTATTCCAACATTTTGGTTTTATTAAAAGTTCATTAACTCAGTCAATTTTTAACGGATGTTTTAAATCAAAGTTGCATTTTACTCATAAATAAACATACTTTTATATTACAGTCTTAAATTATACGGTTCCTAAATGAAAAAATGTGTAAAAACATCTCCAAACTTGAAAAATACCCAATTTTTTTTGCAAAACTTAGTCTGCTGGAGGAATACACACAGATGTCTCAATATTACTTAAGTATCATTTTCATATCTTCGAAATGGCTTAGTTTCTTCTTTCTAAATCCACTGAGAAATTATAAATCGGTTGATATTCAACAAAGTTACTAGCTTATATGTGCAAAAGGGCAGAAAACCCGGTTTTTTACCCGTAACTCAAGATTTTAGAGGGTTTCGCAAATTTCAACGACACAGTCTTGTTGTACTCGACAAGATATGTACATTTAAGCACAAAAATAATTTTGGCCGCCCAGATCGTTGAAATACCTCTATGTGCGACGTGCGATCAAAATTTCCGATTTTTTTAAAATGTCCCTAACCGAAATATATTTTGTAGTTAATAATTTGTTACTTATTTTGACATTTAAAAAATTGAGTTTTCATTATTCACATTTTTTTTTTAGATTAGATTTTTTTTTTTTAAGCCTGAATTTCAGTATAATTTTGTTCGCAACGGTTAAAGGATATCATCCAAACATAACTTTAAATATTTTCAAAAAACAGCACTTTTGAAATATATATTCAGATTATTTTATATTCAGATTATTTTAGAGTGACTTTCAATTTTCAACATTTATTAGGCAGATTATTAGACACTCAAAAAATTCTTTAGTCAGCCATAAAATTAGCTGAGTCAGAAGGGTGCTTGCACAAAAATTTTAATATCAAGACACTTTTTCTACACTGATAGAAAAAAATTAGCAAAATTTGTTGCTAAAACTACTAAAAATTAGTTAAAAACGAAGTTGCAGGAAAAACTGATAAAATTAGCAGATTTTTTTTTGTGCTAAATATTAGTAAGATAAGAATAGCAAAAATAAATCTGTTGATTCTAGAAATATTTAGTTATATTTGAGCTAAATTTTAGTTAATTGAAAGTAACAAAATAATCTGCTACAATCAGCAAAAAATTTGCTAAATATTAGTAGACAAAAAATATCATAAAAAATGTGTAATTTTTAGATTTTTTTTATTGCAAATAAAACTCTGCCCTTCTGAAATCAATTTCCAATTTTTTAGCAAACATTTCTGTTGATTTAAGCAAAATATACTGTTATTTGCATTCTACAAAATTTAAGGTAAATATAGCAAAAATTTTGTTGATATTACAGTTTTTGTTTGCTGTTTTTAGTCTAAAAATATTTAGTAAAGGTTTAAGCCAATTTTAGCAGATTAAATTGCTATTTTTAATTAACTAAAATTCCACTCGAATATAACTCAAATTTTGTAAAGTTAACATGTTTCTTGCTGTTCTTGTTTTATTAGTATTTAACAAAAACAATCTGCTAATTTTAGCAGAATTTTCTGCAACGTCATTTTTAACTAATTTTAGTAGCTTTTTCTGTTATTTTTACAGGTTTATTTCTATGAGTGTAGCTCTTGAAAACACCACTTCAACGATTTTGTTAATAGAAACATTTAATAAAGTGATTAGTGGACTAACTTATTTGTCAAACAACTTGTCAACTAATTCATTTGTTAGTTGCAGTTTTAGAAAAAAAGAAATTTTGGGGTGAAATGAGAAATATAGGGGTAAAGTGGTAATACGAAAAAAGAACGAGAATTAAAATAAAATAATGTATATTGTTGCTATTTATGTTTATTAACAAAATAAAAAATATGAGTTTTGTTTGTGCGCCCCGGTAGGCTAGTTGGTAGCGTGCTGGCTTATCAGTGCGGGGGTCGTGGGTTCGATTCCCACCAGGGGCACTGGTCTGTTTTCGCTACAACGCGCCGAAAGCCATTATAGCTAGTGCTCGGTTAGGGAAATAGTATATAATTTGTAATTATATGATTATTAATTATAATTATTTAGTTTTAAAAATGTTAAGTTTTCTTTGATCTATTTTTATTTAATTCTTCTTATTTTAAACGAGCTTAAGATCATTTATTTAATAATTATTTCCAATATTTCGTCTCCACATTAAGTGACTTCTTCTCTGAGGAGGATGATTAGAGTATAAATTTTGAAGTGGGATATCGTAATTATAATATATTATTATTTTAACAGCCTTTATTGCTTCTAAAAAAAACACTTGTGGCTTTGTTGTTTTTATTTTAAGTACACTCAAAAAAATAAATTAGGAGAAAAGTTAGTAAAACGTCTTGTAAATTTGTTAGCAAATTTTTTGCTAAACTTATGTTTTCAGTTATAATTTTAGTAATACTCATTCAGCACTTAACTGTTTTAAACTAATGTTTTACTAATTTTTTAGTAATGTTTTACTAATTTATTTTGCTCAAAAAAATTGTGTTGATAAGCACATTAATAGTGTGGACAACAATCAGATTGAAAGGTATACCCAGAATGAAGTAAATGTCGCGGCATGACAGGATGTAGTAGAGACGAGGAAAATGATATTAAAATGTACAATTATAAAAACATCAACCATGGAAGATTTATGTATCTGTTTTTCATACATAAAACAAAGTTTTGGATTAAAACAACTTCAATTTTGTGTTGTTACCGGCTTATGAAAGTAATTGTCTATTAATTAAATAAAAAACAAAATAAAATAATTAATTTAATAAAGATTAAATGTAAATGTGTATTTGTATTTGTAAACTAAATGTTTATAGAGATTAATAAAGCAGTGTGGTCAAATTGCAAACAAATATACGTTCAGGTAGACAGCATTAACAAAAAGTCAAGGACACACATCTTAAGTAGTTTTTATGTTTCCTTTTTATTATTGCAAAAAAGGGGTTTTGTTTTTTTTTTTTGTTTTAGAATTATCTACGGCATTTGCCTTCCTTTAAAATATGGCATCATCTAGACAATCATTGATGTAAGTGGTTGAAAGATAATTTTGTTTATGTTATAAATAATTATTTCTATTTTAAACATTTTTTTATTTTGTAACATATTGTAAATTATTTTAAAAAGAATCATAAAAATATGTTTATGGGTTTCAGCAAAAATTAACCAGTATAAATTTCCTAGCAATTTTTTGAGTTTTTTTTAGTCTACTAATATTCAGGAAAAATTTTGTTAAATTTTAGGAAGGATTTTTCAATCTTTAATCCAATGAGTGTTAGCAAAACTTTTGCTTAATCTACTAATTTTGTTGCTACAAAGCAGCTCGATGATTTTCAGCAAACGACTTTGCTGACAAAAGTTTTTACTGACTACTAACGTTTTTTGAGTGTATTTTCGCTTCATGTCTCTTAACTTAATTAAACAATTTACATTTACAGAATATTCTACTAGCACAACAAAATACGCTCTAACGTATTGCAATATCGTTTTAAAGATATTTAATGTGATATTGCAATACGTTAGAAACTTTTTAGGTTTTCTACAATGAAAAGAGACTTCTTTCAACAACAGCTTCGAAAACTGTTTGATTCACTAATCCGGAAACAGATTTCTTTCAATAGCGGTTTTGATTCAAGAAATCCGGAAACAACAACTATTTTAAAATCAATAAACTCCTATCCTCCATCTTTCAAGACTGGTATACTTTTGCTTACACTAAAAAAAAGTTTTACAGTTACTACATGAAAGTTGTCTAGTTATCAGTAGTAGTTGTTTTAAACTGCATTTACAGTTGTTTTTGTATGAAATAATACAAAACAATTATTTTGATAGTTATTTTAAAAAACAACTGAAGTCAATTACCGTACTTTTGCAACAGTTGTTTTAATAAACAACTACCAAAACAGTAATCTTTTAGTAAACAGTGAATTTATGTGAGTTATTTAAAAATTGAAGATTATATCGAGTTTTTAAAAATTCTCATTTAGTTTATATTGATATGTTCATAGTTTGAATATAATAATTAGAAAATTTCGTTGCAAAATCCAATGCATTAAAACGTCATTACTTGAGTACCCTTTGGAAATTTTTTTTTTTTTTTTTTTTTTGTATTTTTACAACTACAACATCAATGTAGCTGCTTATTTTATTTGGACAAATTTTATTTTACAAATTTCAATTTGGCCTCAGCGCCACGAAGGCATTATTGAGGCAAGTTGGCAAATAACTCACAATTTAAATGTACAAATAAAATTTTTTAAAAGTAGCTTATATAATATATTACAAATGTAATTAATAAAAAGAGAGAGAGAAAAATTATATCAAAAGCGTTTCAATTGTATTATATAAGAATTCTTTGCAAGACGTTTTAAAAATGGAAACTCGATCAATTAATTTTAAAGCTGTAGGCAAATTGTTATATTTAATTCCACCAATATAATCAATTCTCTGTTTGGTTGTTTCTAACCTGCATCTAGGAATTCTTAAATTCGTTCTGTTCCGTGTATTGAAATTTATTTGATTTTGCATGAAAGGTATAGTATGGTAACCAATATTATTAATACATTTAAAAACAAACATTAAAACTTGATATTCATGTAACCCATAAATTGGTAATATTGTTTTGCATATTTCTTTATATAATGAAATAGTTGAATACAACAATGGTAAATTGTATACAATTTTTAATGCTTTGTTTTGCATGCATTGAAGCGATTTAAGTGAAACATTGTTTTTATTGTAAGCATATGTTATAGCCAAGTAATTCAAATGAGATTGAATCAAGGATTGATATATCATCAGTTTTGATCTTTTTTCCAATTTGTTCCTTAATTTATATAAAATTCCGATTGCCGGAACTATCTTTTTTTTCACATCACTGATGTGCAGATCCCACGATAAATTACTTTGAAGAATAATTCCTAAATACCTTATTGAATGGGTTTCGTGCACTATTTTTCCATCAACATATACATTAAAGTTATTATTACTACTCAAAGAATGTGGTCTAAAGCGAATAAGATTAGTTTTACCAGGATTCAGCAGTAATCGATTTAATCTCGCAAATTCAAAAATAAATGATGCATCCCTTTCAATTTGGGTTTTAAGTACCAAATCATGCTTATATGGATACAATACACACACATCATCAGCAAACATACACAGCTGCCCACTTAAGTTCAGGTTTTTAATATCATTTAAATAAATTGAGAATAATAGAGGGCCCAGTCCACTTCCCTGCGGCACACCATATTCGACTGCACCACTAAAACTTTTTGAATTGTTTATATTTACATATTGTCTTCTATTTTTAAAGTAATTTTCAAACAATAAAAGCTCACGACCTTGAATACCATAATACTTTAACTTTTCCAGCATTATTTGATGATCTACAAGGTCGAAAGCTTTAGTGAAATCAAAAAATATACCAGCAACTCCAGAAAAACCATCATCTAGACCCTTACAAACATTTTTAACAAGGTTAAGAACAGCATCTTCTGTACCACATCCTCGTCTAAATCCAAATTGAAAATTATACAAAAAATTATTTTCTTCCAGGTACACTAACAGTTTATCATACAATATTTTCTCAAAAATTTTATCAATTGCAGATAGAACGGCAATTGGCCGATATTTATCTACAGTAGAAACATTTATTTCCTTTGCTATTGGCACTAATTTGTGAACTTTTAAGGTATCAGGATAAACTGAGTTATTAATCATTTTGTTAAAAATATCGCATAAAATTGGAGCAATTTCCTCTCGACATTCCTTGACAAATTTCGGTGAAATATTATCGTAGCCCGGACTTTTATTAGCATTCATACCCAATATTACCTCAATCACTACACTACAATTAATGTTATTAATGGTAAAGCGATTCGGCGAGTGGGAAAGCGTCCTCAGCAAGTTACAATTGTCACCAGGATATATTTCAATTCCTCTTTTGAGGTTCTTCACGGTTGTTAGAAAAAAGTTATTAAAACAATCAACTTTAGCTTGATCACTTGTAATTTTTTGCCCCTGAGCATCATAAAGGTGAATCTCATTATTTTTCTTTCGGCCGAGAGTTGTATTTATGAATTTCCAAGATTTTTTTGGGTCATTTCCAATATTAGATAAACTGTCAGAATAATAACTATCTCTACATTTTTTGGTAGCAATTTTTATAACTCTACTTATTCGCTTCAAAAATCTTCTAAGCCCTGTTTGTTTTTAGACTTCCTTCTTTTTCTTAATATTTTCTCTTTTAATTGAATTAATTCTTGAAGATTCTTGTTAATCCATGGAGTAAGTTCAAATCTTAACTGTTTTTTACATTTACTTACTGTCGTTGAATCATTTAAAGCATTTTTCATGCAAGAAACCAAAATATTCGTTAATTCTGAGGCATCAATTAAAGAATAGTTAGTTGGTAAACTATTTTGCAGGATTTCTCTTGCTTTCGTATAATCACAATAAGTCCTCTTTATCTCTGTATATTTAGCATTCATTACATTACTTTCAAACTTGCAACAGACTATATTATGATCTGACAGATTGCATTCAACCGAATCAACATAAATTTTATCCGCAAAGTTGCTGAACACCTGATCAATACTGGTTTTACTCTGGGGCCTCGTTATCAAACTGTGAGCACTATCACAATCATAATTTTGAAACATTGTAAGCAAATCACTGTAATGAGTATTTTGAAAAAAAATCTACATTTGAATCACCAACTATAATAATTGGATTACGAGCATGGACACTTAAAACAGAATCAACAATGTTTATAAAATCAATTACGTTGCATTTTGGGGAACGATAAAACGAAAAAAGTTTTAAAGGTTTATGATCAACTTTAAAATTGCAAAAAGTAACAATTATGCGTTCTACAAATTTCTCACTTTTGCAAATATCTACATTATAATGAATGTTTTTATTAACATATAACGATGTGCCACCATAACCATCCTCTCTACAACAATGAACATTAGTAAACCCGGGAATTTCGTAAATTTGTGTAATGTCATTACAAAACCATGTTTCTTGAATTGTAATTACATCTGGCAACTTCGGTAAGCTAGCAATTAATTCTTTAAATTGATCGAATTTTCCAATAGACGAAACGCTTCTAATGTTAAAGCTTATTATATTAAAAAAATTTGAATTCAGTTTACAAATATAATTTTTAAAATTTGAAAACTGTTTAAAATATTGATTTTTAATCATAAAAAGTTAAAAAGAAAAAATATAAAACAAAATAATAACAAATACTTATCCTTTTTTGCATTTTAAGTGGGATGTAGGAAATACAAATTTTTATTGTAATTCAAAGAAAAATATTTTTGTTTACAAAAAAATATTTTTAAAATACCAAAAAAAATGACTGATAAAAGCAGTAGTTTTTACAATTGTTTTATGGAGCCATAAACTTGTCGTTACACGCAGAAAAAAAACTGGTGTGTTTTTATAAAAGCCTTTCCTTGCAAAATATACTTGATGTTGAAATAAAGGCGAAAATGCTTGGGTAATATGGTAAACTGTGCTTTTATTAAATTTTACAGGTTTTTTTTTGGTAATTTATTCAAGTTTATACTATGTAAAATTTACATTGATGATCTTTAATTCAAAACATGCTATGTAAAATTTATATTGATGAAATTTGGAAAAGAAAATTAGCTACAAGTATATTTTTCTAATAAAAAAAGATAAATTACAAAAAAGACTTAGAATTTAGTTTGATATACACATTGGCAATATTTATTAGATATGGCAATATCAAACATAAAAGCATAGTGAAGGTGGAGTTTTTTAAGCATTTCATTTCTGATGCAATTTAATTATATGAAAAAAAAAATGTAAAATTGGCTGTGAAAAACGAAAATTATAAAGAAAAAGAAAAATCTAAATACTAATTGTTGAATTTGTTGGATTTATTACGACGCAGAATTTGGAAACTTCTCTAGACGTTGGACATCGTAAACACATCATGGTTAACTGCATCTACGTATTTATATTAGTTTTTAAGTATATTTATTTTAAAATGTGTTATTTGCGGTTAAATTATTAATTTTAATAAAAATATTATTTGCAATGGAGTATTTTTTATTTACAAAAATAGTTTATTGAACCTGGAAAAAACTTGATATATATCACTGCGAACATTTACCTAAGCGTTTTGACAAAATTTTCGTTAATTTTATGTAGTAGCAAAATTACCACGAAACTTTGTAAACTATTACTCTAATTTTTGTAAATGATACACCTTTTTTTCTGTGTGTATTTTTATGTAGTTGTATACACGCTGAAAAAACTGTGGGAATATTATCGAAGTGCTTAGTAATTATACAACTACATAAGTTACAACTTAGTTTTACAAAATTCTCGTAAAATATATAAATTTTCTTTAGACATTTTTTTCCAGGCTTGTATATATTTTAGAAAAATTTGCAAATATTTTACTAGAACTTTGTAAAACTAACTGGAAACCTATGTAGTTGTATAACCCCATAAAATACGGTATACGTAAATAATATATGATTTTAAACGTTACACACGTTTGGTATATAAACGTTTTTTCGTTAAGTTTTGAAGCAACATTTATATGATTTTAACTCTTAATAAATTTATTTTTATCTTAACTTTATACAACTCATAAAAAAGCCCTGTATTTTGATCACCGGATTTATTTTATTTCGTTAAAAATCCATAATTTGTTGTTTAATTTGATATAAATCATATTTTTATCTTAATCAAAGCTAAATGTTGCCGCCGAAATCATATAATAATTTTCATTTCCAATCATTTTATTATTATTTTAACATTTGTTGTTTATTTAAAAGAATATTGGGATACTTCCCGTTAAAATTCTTAAATTTGCAAACATACATATGTATTTACAATTGTAACTATTTTTTTTGTATTATATACATAATTCTCTTTTGGAAATATGTATAAAAAGAACTTGATTTTTTTAACTTAACGGTCCTTGTTTATATATCACGTAGACAATTTCTAGCTAGCAACTAACAATTAGAAAATAAAAATTTAGTCAGTAAAAGGCACGCAAAGTGCCGCAACACTAAAATTAAAATATTGCAAAACTGGAAATCTATTTTGGATTTAGCATTATTTTATGCCAATATGTATTCGCAGTTTCGAATTTTTTTTATTTAATTAGAATAGCGAGTTTTAGGTTTAGAATTAGAATTACAAGAAGAATCTCCCATCGGGGTTCTCTCCGATCGTAATGTAATTTGGATATGTGATAAAGAAGGAAAAAATATAAGCGACACGTATTACTAAGCACTTCGATAATATTTCCACAGTTTTTTTCTGCGTGTAATTACCACGAAACTTTGTAAACATATGCTCAACAATTTTGTTTCGTCTGTTTTGGTTTGCTGGGTTATAACACCTTCTTTTTCGGCCTGTACGTAAACAATATAACATATGATTAAAAAGGTAGTATTATCTACTACCTTTTGCAATAATATAACACCTTAATACTACTATAACTAACCAACTAAATTATATTAATTCAGAAACGTCAACAGTTTTCACCAACACAATTAATTTTTTTTTACAACGCATGAAACGAAAATTTTTACAACGATTTTTCATCAATAAAATTAAAAAGAAAATTAATAAATTTACAATAATAATAAAATATAAGTGATCAAGTTTGTGAAATAATTAAAGTTTTTTAAAAATCAATAAAATTTATACGGAAAATAAGCAAAGAAAAATGTTCATAAGTTGAAATTGTGAAAAAAGTGAGAAGAAAAAAACACAGCCAAAAGAATGCAAAATGAAAAAAAGAAAACCACGAAAGCAAGTACATAGTGAAAAACATAATTTTTTTTTGCCACTGCCGTTGTTCAAACTACCTACAGCCACCACAATAATAAATAGTATCCATTAATGGAGTCAACTAACTAAAAGAAAAAAAAATTTATATAAAAAACTAACACAAGGGGGCTGTAGTGGAGTAAAAATTGAAGCACTTGTCGCGGGAGTTATTCGTCATCAACATTATTATTATCATCATCAACATCATCATCATTATCCAAGTTAAATACCATCCGCTTTCAAAAACTAACAACAACACCACAAAAAAGTGCGAAATTATTAGAAAACAAAAAAAAAAAAAAAACTTGTTAAACAAATTTGCATTACAATAATGTTGATGATTTATCAGCTGAAATATTAATTCCATTTAAAAAAAAAAACCCCAACAAATTATCATGTTTACTAAAAAATCTCATGCCGATATTAAAAATCCACGGCTAAATTGCAGGATTGCAAAAAGGATTCAGCATCACGTTTACGTCATTTACGTACCATTTTAGGTAAGTACAACAACAACAAAAAGTCTCTTTAATTAAACAACAACAAAAACAAACAAAAACTTGTTTAGTTTATAAAAAAAAAGTTGTCCGAAATTATAGCAATTAAATATTTCTTGCAATTCAAGTTCAGAAATTTTTCTTCTACTTTTTTTTTTGTGATCTTTGATGATGAGTGGGTGTTAGTTACCACCTCTACACACCTTTATTAACCAACCAGCTGTTGACAGCCAATAATATTCAAAATCATTTAAATATTCAATTTATTTTGTTTGAATTTGTTTAATTCAGGGATGGCAGTCAATATCGCACAAATACCGTTATCGACTCGAACCCCCTTTCAACTGACTATCGTTAACCGTAAAATACCGATATAACTAAAATACCGCTAGTGCTAAAATACCGTTAACGTAACAACTAAAATATCATTCTCGCTAAAATACCGTTACCGTAATAATTGAAAAAGCGTTATCCTTAACATACCGTTAACGAAATAAATGAAATAGCGTTATCCTTAAAATACCGTTACCGAAATAATCTGACAAGATAAAAAAAATAATCGCTGCAAATAGATCAATTTTCACAAAGTTTGATCAAAAAGTACCCAGATAGAAAAAAATGAAAAAGCGTTATCCTTAACATACCGTTAATGAAATAATTGAAATAGCGTTATCCTGAAAATACCGTTACCGAAATAATCTGACAAGATAAAAAAAAAATAATCGCTGCAAATAGATCAATTCTCACAAAGTTTGATCAAGAAATACCCAAATAGAAAAATATGATTGTGAAAACGTTTTAAAAGCACTCGAAAAGGTGGTACAGCATTTTCAGAACATTCCAATTTTTTTTTGGTTTGTTTTTAATTTAACCAGTACTCAGGGGATGCCCCCTACTCATGCAGTGCATCGTATTGATCAGGAAAATAGGGTATGGGAGGGAGAAAAGAGGGAGTAGTGTTTGTGGATGTTTGATTTAAATTTTTCTAAATTGTAAGTAACAGGGAAGACTTCTGCGGGAAGTTTGTTCCACATACGAATCGTTCGACTAAAAAACGAATTTTCTCTGTAATGCGTTGAGCGAAACACAGGACAATCAACTACAAACGGATGTGCTCTACTAGATAAGCCAGTATTACGAATAAAAACTAGGGCTCGAGGAATAAGTTCATTTATCTCAGATGAGCATCTCCCATGGTAATATCGATAGAAAAGTGTCACACAACCCACATTCCGACGATGCTCCAATGAATCAATAGAGTTGGATACACTACTGTCATTGATAAGCTTCACCGCCCTCCCCTGAACACGGTCCAGAAGCTTCAGAATAGACAATGGAGCCCCTGCCCATATATGAGAGTTGTATTCCATTTTTGGCCGGATATAGCTGGTATAAATAGTAAGGAGATCGGATGGAGTGAAGTAAGTCTTGCACCGTTTCAGAAAACCAAGACACTTGAATGCCTCTTTCGACACTTGAAATACGTGCTTATTCCAGCGGACATCACTCTGTATTCTCATGCCCAGAACATCAAGAGTATCCGATTCCTCAATACCTATACCATCCATAGCTACAGATGACAATGTTAATTTCACAGCCCGTCTGTGGGTTAACATACAACATTGGGTCTTGCGTGCATTAAAATCAACCTTATTCGCGCTACCCCACTCAGAGATTGTAGAAAGGCCTTGATTGAGTGTGTCATTCATGTTCTACCGCATGACCTCTATCTCCAAAGAGCTTGGCCTGTGATCGAATGAAAATGAATGACAAAAGTTGCTGTCATCTGGTTTAGAGCGTTGCGAAAACGACCTAAATGATAACAATGTTTTACGGTGTGAGGATGGAATTTTATACTGTTCTCAAACTGTTAGCGAACAATAAACATAAACATGATTTACCATTTTATGGTCAAATTTTAAAACGTTATAAAAACGTTTGAAAAACAAATTTTTAAAGTCATTCGCCATAGTTTTTTTTAAATACATTTGTGAGAATAGTTTTTTAAAAAATATTTTATTTTGGATTAGAATGAATCTTTATTTAACAACGCATAAATGTTTATTTTGTCTCTCATTTTCTATGAAAATGTTGTCATATTGACAAACTAATTAATTGTATTAACAAACTTTTAACTCTCTAACCGACAAGCCAGTCTCCAGCCGAAGTATTTCAAATTGGCCATAAATTCGCCAAATGAGTGATTTATAACAATAATTTTTAAGATATTTTCGATAGAAAACCAAATTTACAAAATAGTTAGTGAAGCAATTTTTTGTGTTCATGCATGGTTTGGAAGCGAGAAAGCGTTAAAGTTAAAATTTCGTAAAATTTCAAAAAATAAATATTTGAAGTGAACACAATTTTTAAAAATCTTGAAAACATTTATGTTGACGGGAAACCGTTGATAATAAACACAATGTAAGATTGAAACTTTAGCTTTTTAAAAAAGCTGTAGTTTTGCTATAAGGACATACAGGATTCCAAAAGGATGCCTGTTACGGACATGGTCTTAACTTGAAAACGTATGAACGGGTTTTTATGAAATTTGGCAGAAAGATTATAAAGGGTCCGCAAAATAACTTTCTTTTTTTTGAACTCCTGAACCAATTGGACTTTGTATGGCGTCATACCAAGGTCTTTATGCAAAATTCGTCTCAATGATGTCTCCGAAATGTTCAATTGTTGAGAACGACGGTGAATTGATGTTGATGGCGCTTCACGCACACTTTCTGCCACAGCAGCAATATTCTCGGGTGTACGCACTGTTTTTGGCTTTTCACGCTTTGGTTTATCGATGAGGATGCCAGTTTCTTTCACTTTTTTCACAAGATAACGAACATACGGACTATATTCGTTCAGCGGAAGAATAAAACTAATTATCTGTCAAATCAGACATGAGCTAAGTGTTACCATTCACGAAATAAGCACTAGTTGAAAAAAAAACGTTAGATGGCGGACCCTTCATTAACTATTATTAGTAAAGCATTTAACTTTAATCAATATATGTTGAAGTTAAGGTGCGTTTTAGCTCAATTGCGCGTTTTTCGAAAAACGAAAATCGCCATATCATCTTTACGAAAAGCACATAAAGCTTAATTTTGTGATTGTAGTTATATTTTGGTAAGAGGAAAATTTATACCTAAAGTAATTTAATTTTATTTCTTAGCTATTGAGATTCACTCTTAACTTATTTTTCCCCATATCGCCTAAAATAGACAACGCAAAAAAATGTTAATAGAAGAATATATTGTTTATTTTTCGTGACGAACAAGTGGTATACATTTCATTGCAAAAAAAGCTTAGGACGAATTGAGGGTTAACTTTAATTATGAAAATACAACGTATTTGTTTGTTAATATGATTGAAAATAATCCATAGGTATAATAACACGGTGCTACAGTGAAAAAAAAAATTGGAAAATGACCTAGCGTGGGTTATAGGTCTTGTTGCGTCAAAAAATTGCGTCAACAAATTTCAGAAACACCCTCAAATTCAGAAGTTATTCTAAAAAAACCGTTTTCAGTGATGTTCGTCTACTTATCGACCTAGAACTCAGTCAGTTTTTGTCCGATTTAAATTTGTTTAAATTTGTTTGGAAAGAAAACTGATTACGCTTTAAAATGACGTGTATTTTTTGATACATTTGTAAGTTATAAGTATTGTTTTTGTTAAGAATTAATTAAGAATTAACAAAAAAAAAAAAACGAAAATTATAAACTTTTTTGATTTTTGTAGCTTTTCATTGCTTATTTTAATATAAAAGCTTACAAAAATTTATACCAACGTATAAAGAAAATTTAGTTCTTAACAAAACATGGTTTACATTTTTCAAATCGGATGAAAATTGTAAAAGTTATTCAACTTTTCATTAACACCTGTTTTTAACTATACATGTTAACTTAGGTTATGCTATTTGTACAGTTTTTAATTTATGTTTGTAAGTCAAGTGGTTTACCAAAAGAAAAGTCTGCAATCCAAAAATTTTTTTTATAGTAATTAAATGTGCTAAAGTCCCAAAACTTATTTAACAAATTGTGAAAAGCAATCTGATGTAGGCGTGTCCCTATCCGGATTTCATTCCTGCCAAGGAAATCTTCAGGGGACTTTGTTATTAGAATTTCTAGAGATATTTGTTATATTAAATCACAAACTCAATGAGAATTTCTTGTCCTCGTCTAGGAGCGAGATTCAAAATTTAAAATTTTTACTTTAGAAAAAGTTTAGTAACTTTTGCAAATATAAACCGATTTTAACAAATAATATTTTTCTATATAATATTTTGAATTTGAAAAATTAGGGGGAAAAAATGAGAAACTTTTGATAAACACCTACCAAATTTATTGGAATATATATTTTATGAATACATTTCATGAAAGCTTATTTCGTTGCTTTTCCAGAACTGTTTAACATTTTGAAATCGGTCAAAAAATGTGTGAGTTAGAGGTACTAAAGTCCTACGACCTACCCTAAAACAGTTTTTTTGAAAATAACTCAAAATTTTGAGGGTGTTTTAAAATTTTTAAAAACGGTTTTTGTATGTCCTCACCCAGGCCTACAAGCCCCATTAGGTCGGTTTTAAAGTTCTGACAAAAAGTGTTTTTTTTGTAGCAGTGTGTAATTAAAATTGTTAAATAACTAAAGAAATTAAACATTTAGACCTGCTAACTTATCAGAAAATTCAGGTCTTAATCATAGTTATGTATGCCATATTTATATGGAATTATCTGTGGTTAAAGTTAAACTCTGGTTATTTTAAGAAAAGTTACTTTACTCACCCTTAATGGTATGTAGAACAAATTACCAATGAAGTTGATCATTTACTTTTATAATTTATATGTACAAATTTGAAAATGAGATTTTTAATTAACAATTAATACAAAAGTTTAATTCCAAAATTTAAAATTTGAATTTGGAAATTTCAATGCAAATTAATTGAAATTGAATTGATTTTTTCATTTAATTTTTTCATTTCGAAGCACTCCACACTTTTGTTTTTTTTTTTATTAATGAAGAATATTTTTAAACAAAGAAGTGCTGGGAAAGTACTTTTTTGAGCACTTTGAAAACGCATTAAACCAATGTTTTGACAGCTTTTTTTCAAACAATCATATATATATTTCGTAAAAGGAGTACTGCTAAGTACTTTTAGAAAAATGCTAAAAAAATGCCTTTAAGAAAAATTTTGTAAAGTACTTCCAAAGTAATTTTTGTGAATGTTCAAAAAGCAATCTAAAATAATGCTTTTGTAATACTTTTATTCCATACCATTGACAACTAATTCTGTGATAATGCTTTATACCATAAAAATCAAACGCTTTGACAGCGCTTTGTTTTTTGTACCTTGTCCAATTTTTACACTCTGCTTTAAAAATTTGTAGTTGTTTGGGTTGTAATACAGTTTCTTTATTTTTAATATAAATGTCAGTTATTTGTAGAACAAATTCAATTTTTTACTAACCTTGTAGTTAATTTAAAAAAACAAACCACATCAAATGACTGTTATATGATTTTAAATTTATTTTTTACAGAAGATTTTTGTTATTTAAAAAAATAAATTTTTTTATATAAATAGAACTTTTGTGGTCTTTAAAGTTTAGTAAAGTCATGATGCTTGTTAGGAAAAGACCCAAACCACATGCTTGATTACTAAGAAGACAAGAATGGAGCAAAATTAATGATTAATAGGTTTTTTTGTTAAAGTTCTGCCTATTATGGAGGCTCTAACTTTTCTAAAACTTCGGGTTCTGATGAGATCTTTAGCCAGATCGAAATACTAGTATCTATCTACCTAGCTAATATGTTTGATTTGCTTTATTTTTGTAAATATACGGAGGTTGGGAGCTCGTTATAAATTAAAATTAAAAAAAATTAATGTTTGTTTATTTTTTACGAACATGTGGTTCATTTTTACTACAATTGTTAGTCATTTTTTGAACATTAAAAAACAAATGACAATGTTAGTTGAATTTACTGAAAGTCGTCCTTTCTTTAAGTGAAATTTCATTTGTTTTTAACTACATTTGCAGTGGTCTTTACTTACATTGTATTCTAAATGTATTTGTATTTGTATTTTGTATTTGTATTTATTAAATTGATTTTCTAATACAACAAGACACAATATCTTATAAATTATAGTATTAGAATCAGACAAGTTAACTTAGACAATATAGCAAAATCTATAATAATAAAAGATTTACATTTATAATGAAAAGAAAAAATAATATAAATAATATAAATAATAAATATAATAATTAAATTTTAACTTAATAAATATAAAGTCAAAGGTAAAATTAAAATTAAAAATTTATGAAAAATATTCCCTAAGTAAGCTTCTAAACCTTATTGCGTTGCTAGCTGTTTGCAAATTATTTGGAAGATGGTTCCAGAGACGTATGGTTAATATAAAGAATTGGCATTCTGAAGCATGGTCACGATGCCGAAATTGAATTATATCTTTTCCTCTGCTTGATCTTGAAAACTGTAAACGTTCATAAAGATATTTAGGCTCTTTTGTCATAACAATTTTGAAAAGAAAAATAACGTTTTTAAACTTAAGGTAGTTTGAAAAAGACATGTTCAGTACACGATAAGAATACTGCGATACATTATCAAACCTTTTCAAAGAAAATATATAACGGACGATGTTATTGTACGTTACGGTAAGCTTTCTCATATCATGTGAGTTGCATCCAGTAAAAATTTCGGATGAATATAAAAGTGTCGGTAAAAGATACGTTTTTGCCAGTAATATTCTAATACTCAGAGGGGTAAAGTGTTGAGTGGCCCATAAGCTTCGCAGCATACCGTATACTTTGCCACATGCGTGGGTAATATGATTAGTCCAGGTTAGACTTTTGTTAAATGTTACTCCTAAGTTTTTAGCAGAATCAACAATATCAATTTTTGAACCACCAAGTAATATATTTAGTTCATTATTTATTTGAAATGATTTTTTTCGTATTATTATACATTTTGATTTGTAGCTGTAATTTTTTTATTTCTGAGAATTTTTCGCCAAATTGTTAACAGTAAAAAGGTCAAATTATTGAAATGTGAAATAGAGAAATCACAAAATAAAAAATAAAAAATATTCTAAACTGAGGAAACCCTTTACCTGAATTCCCAGTGAGTTTCAATTTTTTTTTAGTTTCAAAAATAATTTCATTCTTTTTTGTTCTGCTCCAGAATTCGTATATGGACAATAGTGAAATACAAAAAATACAAAAAAAAAAAATATTTACAATTCATCATTATGCATATGGTACTGTACAAACAAAACCAAACTTGAGCAATTGATATTATTAAAGCAAAATGTGGTATTGAAATTATTTTAATATATTTCATTTTTTGTAGGCAGTTCTAAAGTGGTTGTCATTGATTTAACAAAGATAGTTTATTTTTTTTATGGATCTGTATAAACAAATATTAAAATAAATAAAAAAAAGTGTGGATAAATAGAACCCACATGGTAAATATAGAGCACGCAATATAAAACATTTTGATTGGAATTACCTGAAATCTGAAGGTTAATAAATTTTGATAAATATGTTTTGCAACTTAAAGATGTACGAAATTTATCGATCCGGTGATTTGGAATACACAGTGATACAAAAAATAATGAAGTTGAAATACCTGGAAAGTGTTACTATTTTTCTGGTAAATGTTGTCGAGTAGAACAAGAATCTGTATTTGAAGTTTGCCAAACACCTACACCTATCTTGAGTTACGGGTAAAAAAAAATCGGGTTTTCGTACATTTATGCACTTATAAGCCTGTAACTTAGTTGAGTATCATACGATTTTAAGTTTCTCAGCGGATTTAGAAAGAAAAAAGTTAGTCCTTTCGATGGTATATAAGTTATTTAAGTTACCTTGAGAAATCTGTGTGAATTTCTCCAGAAAACACATTCTTTTTTTAATTATTTTTCAAAAATTTTCAAATATTTGACCAAAACTCCGAAAAAGGTTTATCAAATATTAAACAACTAAACTCGATCAGATATAATTGGATTAATCCATTTTTCGGATTAAATTTTATACAATTTAGTATGGCACCAAAATAAAAAAGCTATGCTACTGAATACATTTTGTTTCATGGGTAGACATTTTAGAAATGATTGAAAAGCGTTAAATTTAAAAATATCAGATCTGCCTAGATCTAATTAGACCTCAAATCTGTCCACATTTTATTAGTAATGCAATGAGATCTATTCGGATCTGTTAAATCAGATCTGGTTAGATCTAATCTTTGTTATTTTTCTGAAATTTTCAAACTGAAAAACTCGAAAAGCGCCCTATTTCAAAACCACTTTTAAAAAACCTGAAAAATAGAAGAAACCCGGTTTATCGAATAATTGGAAACCGAGCTTGACAGCTCTATATTTAACGCTTCAAGTTAAATAAAAACGCAAAAATATTAAAAATTAAAAAAACCAACTCGTGATTAACCCATTAATGCCCGACCCCCGATTCCATTGTCCAATATCGATGAAATTTCACACATTCTTTACTTAAGGCTTTGTAAGTTATTTGATATAATTTTCTTTTTGATTTTACATACTTGGGACATATGAATTAACCATTGATATAAAATAATTCCTCTGTGGTTTTTTAATTAAATTATTTTGTTATGCTCTTTCATGTAAAACTCTTCATTTTTACTTGAAAATAATCGATATTTCAAGCAAGGGTACTTCATAGAACTGTAAAATGCGTATTTTAATGGTCATGTCATGAAATCATACCTGTAGCCCAAGTGAGTGGTCCTACCCAGCTACAAATTTTTTGCACTTTAAAGAATACCTAACACTATTAGCCAACAATAGAGTTTTCTGATGTGTCGCTTCTCCAATTTTTCAGAGGCGATTTCAATTCTTTCTTTCAATTTTTCAAAATATGTAAATTTGCAGACAATGCAACAGATAATTAAAAACTCCCAATTTTACACCAACATTTTCCTAAAGTATTTTAATCCTTTCTCCACCTACCTGTAAAAATCAATTTGATGCAACTCTTACCTGGCTTTAGCTATAATTTTTTTAAGATATCTCCTTTTTGGGTATTTAAATACCCAATAGGCAGGAATGGGTTAAAGTGGATCACCAAAAAAATATCAATCGACTTGTTATGGTGGTTGGCTATCGTATCAGTGGGTTTCTATCAATCTCAGTCTCTCTCAATCTGCCCTATTTTTTAAATTTATTAATTTTTAAATGTTTTACTTTTAAATTTAAAAAAATTAAAACCAAAAGTTTATTTTTCGATCTTTCGTCATAAATTATGATGTAAAGACCTGTCAGTAGATAAAGTCTGCTTTAAATTAACGGATGAAGAAATTTTTTAATTAATAAATAAACATTGCACGGTTTTTTGTTTAACAAGAAAATAACAAAATATAAGCAAAATAAAAGTGAGTGTTGTACGCAACAATTTTGTATCAAAATGTTGCAATTATTTTTTAGTGTAACAAAAATGTTTTCATTTGCTTGCCGAGTTCGGTATTTTGTTGCTGAGAGGCGTGGGAAGTGCAGTCTCTCTATTTGTATATACTCTTTGCTAAGACCAATTTAGAAAAAAAGCGCGAAGATTAAGTGAGACAGATAAGCCCCTCTGTTATTACATACTTTTTTATTTGAATGTACTTTAAGAGCTTTTATACAGACGAGGAGTGCTTTTAATACATTTATAATGTTTTGTGTGTATACATTCAATATCCGCCCAGAAGATGAATAGCGAAGCTATTCGAAATATTGGCTTGATTATGAAATTTTTATATAAATAAAATATTTTAAAAACAATTAAGACCTCGAGCTTGTTTATTTGGAAAACCAACATTAATGAATTTTTAAATTAATTGAGTATTAATTAAGATCCATTCTAATCCAAAATAAAATATTTTTTAAAAAACTATTCTGACAAATGTATTTAAAAAAACTATGGCAAAATACTTTAAAATTTGTTTGCCAAACGTTTCGATAACGTTATATATGAATTTTTTCACTAAACTAATGAAGTTTTCTTCACAATGACAATGAAAAATTTCTTAAACTTCATGAAAAAGTTTCATAGTTTTAATGAAACTATTTCAAATGAAACTTTTTCATTAGTCTTACGAAATGTTTAATAAATAATATGAAATTTTTCATTAATTTTTAGAAAAAACTGCATTAATTTAATTTAATTCAAAGGACGAGTTCCAGTGACATTTCATAGGTCTAATGCAAAAATTCATTGATATCATGCAGATAATTCTCTCACTATAGTTCTTTTTTTTTTATAAAAACCAACAATTTTTTTCGGCTTTGTTTTTAATTTTTGAGTTTACCCTCGTACCATTGTAATACAAATCAAAAATAAAAAATACGGCTAAGTTAGGAACTTTAGAATTTATTTGTGTAAAAAAAGTAAAGATAAGACTAAAGTAAAGACGATGGCAACCGATTTTGCCTTTAAAAAAGGGTCTGTAATGAAATGACTACCAGGGTTGCCATGTTAGTGCAACTTTTAAATTTTAATTTCTGGAATAATATCTAATATTGTGTATTTTTTCTATAAAGTTTGAAATAACCAAAATCTAACCATTTTAATCGCTGTTCGCTTAATCGAAGAAAAATTATTCTGCACGAATATAATAAAAATAAAAGTGTTTCCATACGTTTCTTAGCAAAAAATATAAAATTACCTCATTCCACGGTAAGAAAAGTTATTAAAAACTTTAATGAACGCTTGTAAATTGAAAGAAAGCATGGAAGTGGTGGCGAGCATGACCAAAGGGATCTAAGCAGCTGAAAAGGTAATAAAAGCTTTTTAAAAAGATTCTACGATTTCAACTCGAGCAGTTGTGAGTAAAATCGAGAAATCGCAAAATATTGTTCAGAATGTCAAATAGCGTAATGGACTCAAGTGTTATAAAGCTCAGGTATTTCGAGACAGGAATGCAAAACAAAATTACAGAAAAACAATTAACAAAATATTACTGCGTGATAATGGAGAATGCAACATATTACTTTGCAAACTTCCGGTACATTGCAGGACAAGACTTTTACAAAGCATATAGTGGTGGTGATGCTCCAGATCAATGTATACAGAAAATTAAGTCCAAATTTTCAAAAAAAAGTATCTGTTTTGGCAAACAATTCGTTCTTGTGGAAGAAAATCAAGTCCTTTCTTTACAACTCCCGGGTAAACATTTTAATATGGAGTCTAATATAATTATATCTCATTTGATAAGTTCCCATATATAAACACATGCAAATTGGTCCGAAAAATGGGTCATCTACATGTATCTAATTATAAAAAATTAGATATAATTTGATACAATTTTATCCGAAATTTGTCCATATCCGGGACATTAAATTATATCTAATTAGATATAAATATATCTGATTTTATAAAATTTTACCCGGTAGTAGGTATGCTTTATGTAACTTGAATTTATGCTTTAAAGTATTAAAGTTTAAAATTTAAATTTCCAGAAATCAACAATTTTGAAGACCGATTTTTTTTTGCGAAACATAACGAAATTTTAAAAATTATACAGAATAAATTTAGTGATTCCAAAATGTACCCATTTTTTAATTTAGAATTATATAAAAGAAAACTGATTTTGATATAAAATTAATATGGTTAATGAAAATGAAAATTATTCAAGTTCGAGGCCATACTCTATATTTCTTTATTAGGATATTGTCCTAACAAATAATCTATAGAGTTTTTTTTTGTTTTCAAATTTATTATTTGACCCTTTCAGGAATGTGTTGATAGATAGTTCTATTTCGGGAATTTTCTAGGTTCCCATCATCAGAACACGTTTTGAAAGAGGTAACAATCCCAAAACGTGTTCTGATGATGGGAACCTAGAAAATTCCCGAAATAGAACTATCTATCAACACATTCCTGAAAGGGTCAAATATTAAATTTGAAAACAAAAAAACTCTATAGATTATTTGTTAGGACAATATCCTAATAAGAAATATAAAGTATGGCCTCGAACTTGAATAATTTTCATTTTCATTACACAATTAATGTTCGAAAAAAACATAATTTTTATTTTTAATAAAAATTATATCAAACTTGTATTAATATGGTTATATGTGAAGCCATATGTAAAAAAGTCTTAACTTGCAGATAACTTAACTTGATTTTGAACTTTACCAAAATATATATGGAATTATACATAATGCTGTATAAAATTATAAGGAAACTATTTTCAGTATGACGTAACATATAGTTTAATAAGACTTAAGGCTGAATTAGCCAAGCGTAAACGTAAACGTATCTCGGTGTACGAAATTTAATAAGTAAAATAAGAACAGAAGATATTTTGTGTATCTTGTTGTTTCATTCATATTCATTAAACATATAGAATACGTAAAAACACAAGAAAATCTAATCAAAATAGAATTTTGTTGTCCCTTTACGTTTTCTCTATATTTAATGCATATGAATGAAACAACAAAATACACAAAATGTCTTCTATTCTTATTTTACTTATTAAATTTCGTACACCGAAATACGTTTACGTTTACGCTTGTCTATTTCAGCCTTTAGCATGGGAACATATATAATCATATCGATCACTGCATATATTTGAATTATTATTATATGGCTTATGTAGGTATATATGGAGTAAGATTTGGAGATATATATTATCAAGAACTATAAAAAAAATATCTCAATAAAAATTATCAGATGTATTTGTATATAATGATATAAGCCGTAATGTGACTACATACATAGTCAGATATGACTTAATATATATGATTAGCTATAACTATTTTTACCCGGGCTGGTACAATTTATGGTGAAATTTATAGAGAAGAATGCTTAAAAAAGCGGCTGTTACCATTTGTAAGTTTTGCCACTACAAAACCGTTATTTTGGCCTGACCTAGCCACTTGTTATTATACAAGAGCCACAATTGAATGGTATAACAACACCAAAATCGACTTTGTACAAAAAAAAAACAATTCACCAAATTGTCCAGAACTACGTCCAATAGGAGAATATTGGTCAATTATAAAAAGCAACTTTAAAGAAGACTGAAATGTCAACTGCAGAAGAGTTTAAATTTAAATGAAATTTGGCATCCAGAAAAGTGTATGAAAGTCTTGTGCAAAAACTAATTTGTCGAATTCGAAAATATTGCTATGTTTTGCTTAATAATCGACTTCTAATTATTTGTTTTACATTTTGATAGTTACTATAGATATCCCAGCAAAAAGTAGTGTTTACCTAGAAACAGTTCTGTGTGTCATTATTTAATTACCAAGCGGAAAAGGAACTAAAAATCAATCAAATCAAATTTATCCAATTATTGTTATTTCCAATCAACTTTTCAAATAAAATTCGGTTAGTAATTGTGTACGGTAGAAACAAACATTTATTTAATGATAATACAAAATAATTGGTACCATCTATCAAATTTTTTAAAAAATTGCCAAAAATCAGAAGTGGTTACTGCAAATACGGTATTCGCAATAAAATATGCCACTAAATTAGAGATTCAGTAGTACCAACCGAATTGTGGATTGCATTGTTTTGTTTTTTGATTACTCACTATAATTTTGATAATTTTGATAATTTTGATAATTTACGACAGTTTTTCATTGCTACATTTTGGACCGTTAAACTTTAGATATAATTTTATTTATTTTGGCATTTCTTTAAATTATAAATTTATTTTATTATTTTTTGTAAAAATGTATTGTAGAATACGAACCATATTTGGCCCTATGGGCTTGGTTTTTGAATTAATAAATGAAATGAAATGAACTCAAATTTAGCACTCAACATTTATAAGTGTTTTCTTTTTTTTTTTTTTTTTTTTTAAAGAGAGGCAACACTCAGGAAATACTTCCTACATTTAGTGTTGCTTTCTTTGGAAACGGATAGTATAGAGATGAAAGGTGGGGAAAGATGAAGGGCTTCAGACATGGCAACACTGTAATTGCGCGAGATGATAAGTCTTAGAACAGTTGTTGCTCGCCACCTGATGGAGAGTTGGTGAACTTATTGAAGCTTTTTGGTTCATAGCCCTGATTCATTATTTTACTTCGGTGAGGTTAATTGCTATGGGAACACCGAAGGTGGACATTGCGATACGTATGAGGGATAGAAAAAACTCATACATATTAATTTGATGTTGCCGGCACCGGGGATCGAGATTTTGCTTTGCACTCCGAACTTCCGAGTTCAAATTTCGGAAAAGCCAAACACAAAAAATTTTTTTTTTAATTAAAAAAAAATATTCAAATTTTTAAATAGCAAATTAGGCAATGGAAATTAAAAGTGATTGTGATGCAATCAGTTGGACAGAGGACTACTAATCTGAAGGCCACGGTTCAATACCAGAAAAATCAAAAAGTTTTTTAATTTTAATAAAATTTTGTGGAAGTTAATAATATTTATTTGGAAAGTAATATTGGGTTAGGTAACTGAATATTAGCTATCACGACTAAAAATATAATTTAACATTACGATAGTTGTCATAACAACCAGAATTCAATTGGCAACAAATTTGGTGGTTACAACTGAGACTGTTTTCTGGGTGTACCTACGTAGGCAATAAAAAGCGCTTTTTTGTGTATTGACAAAATTAATGCTTCATGGTATGGATTTTTTACTTCTTCATTGTATGCATTATTTACTGCTTCAAAAGAATGCCTTCAGGAAAGCACACCAAAATACTTTATTGTATGCAAGCGCTATTTTGAAAGCATACAAATGTAGCTACTGCTTACCAAATCGATGTCATTTTTTGCTGCGATATATAATAAAATATTAAAAAAATCTGCAAAAGCTATCTTGAATATTTTTCTTTATTTAAAAAACAAAGTGGTTCGATTTTGGTTATTCAAACCTTTAATTCCCAGCAAAACCACACATTACCAAATCATGGGTAAAGTAATGTATCGCCATAGGGCCTCATGCATTACTTTACACGTTACTTCATTGATGAATTTTACAGGCGATGAGCCTCAACGTAACTCATTACCTTGTAGTGGGTAAAGTAACTGGTTACTTATATGGTTACATGGTGGGGAAAAGTAATGTGTCTATAAATAGATTTTCATAAAAAAAAATGCATATAAATTTTTTTTTACAGATATTTTTTTTTAATTAAATAAATAACTTTTTTTTTATTAAATAAATAACTTGGTCATGCTGGGATTCGAACCTGGGGTCTCTGGTATTTAACAATTAGTTAGGCGAGAACTCTACCAACTGAGCTATCGATACATACAATATTTTATTGCTTAACATGTAGATGAGTTGTTATGCTTCGTGTTTTCGTTCGTGATATCAAAAATATACACCTTACCATTATGCTTACAAAAAATCACAAAGTAATGTGTCTATAAATAGATTTTCAAAAATATATATTAATAATAACTTTACGTTTATAATTCATGCATTATGTAATTGATGATCGGTAAGTCATTATTTTATGTTTGGAAGTAATGTAAAATGTAATGAGGTCTCATTACAAGGTAATCCATGAGTGTCCAATTATCGGTAACTCATTACTTCTTGTTGGAAAATAATGATACAGGTAAGGAGTACACATTACAAGGTAATGCATTACTTTATCGCACCCATTACCAAAGTTTTGCTGGGTTGTTTAAATATTGCTGTTAATATTGATTTCTAAAGCCCTAAATGAAACTTTTAATAAAATGAATTAAAATTCCCAGTAAAAAAAGGCTGCTTACATGCAAGCAGGTTTGTAAGGGAGTAAACCGAAAAGAATCCCTTACAAACCTGCTTACATATGCTTTTACCTGCTTACATTACTTTTGGGCAAAATAAGCGCGGATTTCAGCGCTTATAAAAAGCAGTGATTTCATGGTTTTCAGTAAAATCATATTTCATGTCTACATTATTACGATTGAAAGTAATAATATGAATATACATAATTTATTTTACATAAATTCTACAGATATGAATTTTTTGTTGTTAAAATTTTAGACATATAATATTATTATTTTATTTTTTTTACCGCTCCACGTGCTAGCTCTTCAGGAACAGTTTAACGACTAATTATTTTTTATTTCATACTCGAAAACAGCAAACACAATCGGAAATCACTGGGGAAAATTTTTACATATCGTTTATAATCCACGATATAAAACTTTCTGCATTACAACCTGCATCCTTATAAGTTATGAGGGTAAGCTGCTTACAATCTGCATCCTTGGTAGGGAAAACAGTAAGCTCAACATTTTTGTTTGTTTGTTTTTATACGAAAATTATTCGTTTCTTTTGCTGCTTTTCAATATTATATAATAGTAAGCACTTACATCAGCGAATTTGTTTTATTCTGCTTCTAAAAACACGAACATTTTTTACTGGGTTAAATGTTCATTAAAAATTTTCATAAATTTTTATTAAAAATTTCATATAAATTTTATTTAAAATTTTAGATTTTAGTGATCTATTTTCAAATATATTTTCCAAATTTTTTTATCCAGTAACATTTTTGAACAAATCGCGATTAAAAATTCGAAACAACGTTTTTTTTCGGATTCTTACTTGAAGATTCCGAAAAATGGTATAGGTATGAATTACAGCGAACGAAATTTTTCCAATTTTTCAACAAAAATGGTCTAGGGACGAAAGTTTTTTATTTTGTTGAAAATGGATTTGTGAAACGAGTATTTGTAAAATTCTGTTCTCGTGTAAAAAAATCGAAATTATTATTTTTCAATTCCTGTCTTTTGTATACATATATTTGTACACTACACAGAAAAAATTATCAACCTAAAATATCTAATTAAAGACTTGATTTGAATTTAATTTGTTTGTAAACAAATTTTTAATTGAATCAATTAATATTTTAATTGACTTTTAAATACATAAATACATATTTTATTTTAGACGCAATTATCATATTATTTTTCCATACACTGTATGCATAAATTGAAAATTTTCAGTATAAAATACCAAATACATTTGAAGTTAACAAACAAAACAAGCACACACACAAACAGACTCAGCATTGCAAAAAACACACATACCAACGTATAGATCACACACTTTTTTGTGAGTATCATATTTTTTTTGTTTTTATTTTTGTTTTTATTTTTGAAGTTATTTATAACTTTTTTTCCTTCTTAATTTTAATAAAAGGTTTAATTAATAGTATCATTGCCGTGATAGGTGCAAAATTAATTAAAATATTAATTGATTCAATAAATTTTTTAATTGAAACCCGTTTTTAATTTTTCTGTGTAATATCCTGGTTTGCGTTGGTAATGGAGACCGGAGAAATGCGACGCAACCCGAAACGAAGCGAACCGAAACACGACTTCCCATACATTTGAACTGATTTTTAGTTAATTCTTTATTTTTTCAATAAAAAAAATCCTTTTTCAATAAAAAAAAATTAACTTTTTATTATTTTTGGAAAACAACATAGCCAGAAAAATACGAACGGCAAAGCATTGGCCCAGTGCTTTCAATGAACGTTGGCAGAGCGTTGGATATCTGAAGATTTTAGAGGTTTGCCAACCCCAAAATGATAACACCGGGCAGGGCTTGGCCGTTCCTTTTTTAAAGCACTTTGCCGGTACCAAAACCATAATTTTAAAACGTTGGCAAAGCATTGGTCGAACAACCAATAAAGTGCTTTTTTAATAATATAATAAGTGCTTTGCCAACCCCAAAATATTAACACCGGGCCGGGCTTTTCCGTTTCTTTTTTAAAACGTTGGCAAAGCACTGGCAGTAAGCGCTTTGCCAGTACCAAAACCAAAAACGACCAATAAAGTCCTACTTAGTAATTCACTTCAGTAAAGAATTGTATTATTTCTTGTTGAATGATTTCGGTAATTTCAACAGAAATAACAATAGGCTTGCTTCAACTAAGTTAATTACAAAATAACTGAATATTTTTTTTATCAAATTATTTTTGTGATAAGTTAGCACGATTTTTTACTACAATTTTACTAAAGACAGAAATTTGAAAATAAATTTCTTAAGTAAAATTTTAGTATTCTTAACTTCAAATCATAAATTGCAATTTAGTTTTGAATTTTTCCACTCTTGTTGTGAACAAGGGATGTGCCACTGTTTTTATTAAGTTAACGGTTGTAAATTTTGTAAATAAGTACTGGCAATGCAGCTTTTGCCAATGTTGGGAAAGCGTTCTAAGTCAGTACTGTGCCAGTGCGTTTTTATTTTTACGTTTGTAAATTTTGTAAATTAAGTACTGGCAAAGCACTTTTTACGAACGTTGGCAGAGCGTTCTAAGCCAGAGCTGTGCCAGTGCTTTTATTATTTTTACTCTTGTAAATTTTGTTAATTAAGCACTGGCAAAGCACTTTTTACTAACGTTGGCAGATCGTTGTAAATCAGTGCTTTGCCAGCACTTTATTTGTTGGATCATTGGCAAATAGTGCTCTGACAGTGCTTGATTTTCCAGACCATTGGCAATTTCTGGCTGGGAAGTTTTTATTAAAATAAATATTAATAAGAAAAAATAAAATAAAAACTGAAAATGAAGAATTTATCGTATAAAATTAAAAGTCTGAATCGATAATTTTATTTTTAATCCATTGCCATCTCTACGGGTTTCATTGGCAATCTTGCTGATTGTTTTTAAGAAATGATCTAAAGTTTGTTGGATTGTAAGAGCTTGTTTTTCCAAATAAATTTCCTTGTAATAATTAATAGCGTCGGCAACATTTCTTTACACTTTTAAACTGCGATCTTCGTCCGGATAATTATTTTAAAAAATGTCCATTGCTTAAGCTTGGTAAACCTTCTGTGTTCTGATTCAAATTGCTAGTGTTAAAAAAAATAGAAAATTCGACAAAAATCGAAGCGTTTGCGTCGCAACTTTGAAGCCATGCAACGCAAACTAAATCATAAAAATCGCAACTTCGAAGTTGCAGATAATTATTAAACGGCTCAATTACACACAAAAAAATAAAATTCATAATTTTTTATGAAAAAGTTCATATTTTTAAAGGTTCATATTATTTATGAAATTTACTTACTATTTATGAAGTGTTCCTAGTTTCCATAGCATTTATGATAAGGTACGAGTTTTCTTAAATATTAGGATTTTGTACATTAGCAAATTTTTTAAGTACTTTTTCATAAATATTAAGTGTTTCTACATATATTTCAAGAACCTTGTCATAGTTTACGAGACACAAACTTTTCCAGTATTTTTTATGAACTGTTCATAAATGTTATGAAAAAGTTCCTAAATTAGTACATTGGCAAATTTTTCAATGAAATATTCATAAATAGTATGAATTTTTTTGTGTGTACGAAACGACGCAAACCGGGGTATAATTGTATACTATTTTTTCTGTTTCTTTATAGAATTTTATTTTTATTTGATTTCCCTCCAGTTGATTTTTATTTAATATTTATTCTAATTTCGTTTTCTTTTTTGTTTGTTTTTGTACTTATTGCTTAAACCCACTTTTATTATTGGCATATGTTAGATTGTTGTTGTTATATCTATGTAAATATTGACACTTGAGTTGTTGTTGCTTTTTCACACCAAAATAATTTATGCAAAAAATTATTTATTATCATACTTGGGACTAGTTAATCGAATGAACCAATTAATTGACGATTTAATTGGCATTGCTTGGTGTCAATGGTAATTAAATTTTTTGGCATTACAATTGCTTAAAACAATGAAAATAAAATTTTGCTTTAATTGGCATTGATCAATGCCAATGCCTTTAACAAACAGTTATAATTGATTATTTTAATTGCTTGTTACACTTGTCAACAAAAATTTTTTTTTTCAAATTTAGAAAAAATTCTTTATTTGCTTACCAACCCAGCAAAAATACACCTTACCAAATAATGAGTCTACACTGAGAGAATTATCTTCACTTCAGTAATGAATTTCTTTATAGCTTTTATGAAAATTGTCACTGGAACTCTTGCATTGAAACTTTTCATAGAATCTATGAAACACGTTTCATTAAAGTTAGCGCTTATGAAATGTTTGTAGAATTATGAAAAATCTTCTTAAAACTAATGAATCATTCCGACAATGAAGCGTTTATAGATTTTATGAAACAGTTTCATACAATTTTTTAATATTATGATGCTCATTGAATTATTAAAATTCTTCATGAAGGTCTTGAAAAATGCATTGGAACTAAGCCAATAAACCGCTTCATATGATTTTTTAAACAATTTCATAGAAGTCCGAAATTCATAAAAGGGTGCTACATTTAAATAATAAAGCACTTTATAAAATATGTTTAAAACTTGAGAATTAAATCATAAAACTAATGTTTAAAATGTATGAAAATTAATGAAATTTTGAAATTCTCTGAAAAAAAAATAAGTCTGAAATAATTTCATAGCTCTAAAGAAAATTTTCGTTAAATTTATGAATAGATAATTTATGAAATCAAATGAATTTTTTTTATGAAACTATGAAATTTTATGGCGGAATTTCAGTAATTTTAATTACTGCATCGGTGGTTTTCGTGATTGAAATGGGTTTTTATTTTTTTGTGTGTTACAAATTAATAATAAGTTAAAAAAAAATATTAATTTTTTTAAAACATGGTCCAGCCGGAAATCCATCCCGAGTCGTCAGATTAACTGGCGGCTACTCTATACCCTAAGCCACTGAGGCATATAAAATTTGATAGTTTAAAACATAAATGCAATTTTCTTCTATGTAAATTCGTTCAAGATATACCAAAACAAACACCATACCCTTTCGCTTACAAAAAGACGAATTATAATGAGTCTAAAAATAGATTTCCAGAAAATGTATCATTATATTTTGCCTGGAAGTAATAAGATGAAAAACCTATTATTGTTCACCAATTATTTTATGTAGGAGAGTAATTTATAATTTAAAGTAATGGAGAAGATAAAAAGTACTTATTACAAAGTAATGTATAAAATAATAAGTAGTCATTACCATGTTTTTGGTGGGAATGTAAATTCTATTCTTTGTTTTATCAAATATATATTATTAAAAGCTGATCCATCATGACTAATTCGTTATCAAACAACAATAAATAGTGTATACGTTATAAAACTGGCATAAAATAGCGTATAATTTTAAAGTTAGGTTCGGTTAGTAAGTTTAATTTTAAATTTTTATCGTGTTTTCCAGAACAAAAACAATTATTTTTTGTCAATTACAATTGGTTGTTGTTTTATGCATTGGTGCCATTTCATTGCCATTGGTGCAATCAAAGTCAATTGAAACAAATTTCATTGTCATTGGATTGGTAATGACATTTTTTGTCATTGGCATTGACCATAAGTAATGCCAATTAAATTTAATGCCAATGAAAAATTCCCAAGTATGTTTATACCCAGCAAAAATAATACGAATGCATTCCTAAAGAATTAACTTTTTGGCTTAGATAAGAGAAGCAGTATATGCTGCTTTTCCACTTCAAAAATTGATTCTAAATGGCTTCGAAAATGCCTTTAATTTAAAACTAAACCGCATCAAAATGAAGTGATTTGATCTCATTTTTCATACGCTACTATTAAAACTATTTTTTACAATTTTTTTATATTTGTTAGCTAAACATTAATTTAATGAAAGGTTTCATTATCTCCTTCATTCCAGTGCAACTTTATTGATTCTTTAAGCTCCTTAAAACTAAAATTTTGTTGTTCTTTATGTTTAATGGATAAAAAGAAACCAAAAAAATTATTTTTAGAAGTATCTCATATAAATACATGTTATTTTATCTCACAACATAACAGATAAAACAAAATGTACCATTTTCCCTACCTCTGGATCCGCGCCTGCCGTACACATAAACAAAACTAGGCACCAACAATTGAATTTGTAAATTCAAATACTCTCATTTTTAAATTCAAATTTATTTCAAACTAATTTTTTGTTTGAAATGCTTGTAAATTGTAGTTTTTCATAGACAAATTCTTTAAAAACGAAAATTCAAAATTACAAAAAAATCAACAAAAGGTTGTTTGTAAAGGGTGTCCCAAGAAGAACGCAATTTTTAAATCTGACAACATTCGAAGTATCATTGTTTGACATTTGAACAATTGTTATTGTTTGCTAGTAGAAGGTACGAGGTTAGTAAAAATGGAGCGCTACACGTATGTACAACGCATTCTCATTGTGAAATTGTTTTACCAAAATGGTGAAAGTTTTGCGGTTACAGTTCGCAAATTGCGATCATTTTGGGGTCACAATAATGCTTCGTCAATAGGCAGAATTGTCGCATTTGGGGTGAGGAAAATCCTCGAGTGATTCACGAGAAGCAAATGCATCCTCAACGTGTCACTGTGTGGTGTGGTTTTTGGGCTGGAGGAATCATTGGACCTTTTTTTATGAAAATGAATGTGGAGGGCATGTGGTTCCAACAAGACGGCACCACATGTCATACAGCCAGAGAAACAATTCAATTGCTGCATCAGTCATTTCCCGGTCGTGTTATTTCGCGTTTTGGAGATCAGAATTGGCCGCCTAGATCGTGAGATTTAACACCATTCGATTTTTTTCTTTGGGGTTTTTGAAGTCGATGGTTTACGCGAATAAGCCGATGGCGACTCAAGCCTTAAAAGAGGAATTTAAAAAACTTTTTTTTTGTATTTACAAAAATACTCTGAGGTATGTTTAATATTACGAACAGAATTTTGTAATTTATTTCTGTGTACTGTCTTTCCAATTTAAATACATGTCGTCACCTAAAATTCAAATGGACGTAACTAACATATTTACTTATTTTACAGGAGAAGCAAACAACGTCCACAGATATTTTAACAATATTTTTAATAAAATTGATAGTTTTATTCATTGAGCCAAACAAATTTGTGGAGAAATGTAGTTCGATGCACTGCTTCATAATCACTTAATCGTACGTTAAAATTTTACAGGGCAACCAAAAAATGCTCGAAAACAAAAACATAAGATTTGAACTTTATTTATAAAACCGCTATTTTTTTGTATCGCAGAAATCCAAAATTTTGTGTAGGCATGTAGTTTAGCCAAGTGAATCATCAATAAAACCGGTTTTGGAAACTTTGTTGCATTCGCCCTTTTGTATTTTAGGTGACGATATATACATTTAAAATAAAGTTGAAAGCAAACAAAATTACATAAAAAATCCAGCGCAATAAAAACGAATGAAACGCTTTTCTAGTCTGATTTTAAAGATATAATTACAACTGGCTTAATTATAGCTTTCTTTTGATTTAGTTCTGTGAAATGAAATTTATTTTGATTTTTGGTAGATTATTGAAAAATGCTTATATTAATTTAAAAATTCATTTTTTATACCACAAACCTCTCAAAAGTGATTTTAAAACATGGAATAAACATCGCTTATTAAATACATATTGCATTCACAAAAAGTTATTTTTCAGCACAATTAATTTTTCAGCTAAATTAATTTATAAAACGTATAAAAAATACAATTAAATCACTCTTTTTTATGAAGTGCAAAATAGTCATTTACGAGCATACCTAACACCTTCTTGCCTATGACAAGCCAATGTTTATTTTTTTTTTTTTTTTATTAATTAATAATCATATAATTACAAATTATATACTATTACCCTGATTGAGCACTAGCTTCTATGGCCTTCGGCGCGTTGTAGCGAAAACAGACCAGTGCCTATGGTGGGAATCGAACCCACGACCCCCACACTGATAAGCCAGCAGTATTGTACATTACCCAGTTTGCTGGGTAATGTACAATATGATTACAACTTGGAACAATTTGTAGTTTTTAAATATAAATTTTACATACAAGAACAAAAATTGATATTTTTTGTTAAATTAAAATTAATATTATACTATTATTGTAAAGTACTCGTTTGAAATAAATTAATATTATGCTTTATATAATCATACTTAATTTAATATATGAGTCTTAATACAGTTTTATCCGAGAAATGGGCCCATATAACCCATGGCAATTTAGTAAATGGGTAATTTTAAAACGCTTGCAATTAAAAAACTAACAATTTTTTTTGAAAAGTATTTTTATTTATAACACAGTAAAGACTATAAATTATTAATTAACTTTCTGTGGAGAGCCAACGGACCGCGATTTTCTATTTGGTGCATTTTAAGCTTTATACCACCCACTCGTGCTTTGGACGACATTCATGTAATTTCTTTTTTTTAATTCTTCAGTGCATTCCAACCATTTTCATACACTTTTTAGCATAAAAGACCCCAAAAGTCCTCAATTGGATGGGGTTTTGACCAGGCACGTAGCTAGTTGGGCAATGGGGCTAGAGCCCCATATGGACATCAAAATTCGAAATATGTTGTGCAGTATTATTGGTCAACTAGTATAACTTTAATGTTAAAACCTTGAAAAAACGCATTTTAAGGAAATGCACAAAATGACCTGAAAAAAGCGATTTATATTATTAATACATTATTGCCCATTACGTTGATAGGTTAAAATTTAGCAAAAAAAAAAAGTTGTAACCCAAGTGTGTACATATTTTTACAAGTTTCCCCGGATTACAAAAAAAATACATATTCCTAGCTACGTGCCTGCTTTTGGGACGTTTAGTGGATTTGCTTATTTCGGCACAAAAGGTATGTTTTTGGCATTAATCTATTCTTACGTCTTTTTTGCACAATAAAAACTATTATAAATAAACTAAATGAGTACACTCATACAAATAGACCTGTAAAATAGCAAAAAAAGCTACTAAAAATTAGTTAAAAATGTGCTTGCAGAAAAAACTACTAAACTTAGCAAATTTTTTTTACTAAATATTAGTAATATGAGAATAGCAAAAATAAATCTGGTAAACTTACAAATATATAGTTATATTTGAGCTAAATTTTAGTTCATCAAAAGTAAGAAAATAATGTGCTAAAATCAGCAATAACATTAACTAAATATTAGTAGACAAAAAAATCATTAAAAACTGTAAAAATGTAAAATTTTTTAGTTGTTTTTTAGTAAAATTTTATTTGTAAAATGTAAAATGAGTGAAATGCTATTTTCAATTAACTAAAATTCACAACGAATATAACCAAAATGTTGTAAAGTCAACAGATTTAGTTTTGCTGTTCTTATTTTATTAATATTTAGCAGAAAAATCTGCTAAATTTAGCAGTTTTTTCTACAAGGTATTTTTTAACTAATTCTTATTAGTTTCTTCGGCTATTTTTACAGGTTTATTTATACGAGTGTAGTAGTTTTTTATTACAATATTATAAATAACAACTTTGAATTGTTACAAAATTCTGTAGTTTTTATTAGTTGAATTTTAAATAACCGCCATAACAGTTTATTTTTTCTATAAAAAAGAAAGCAACTGTAACTACATTTAAAAGCAACAATTACCGATAATAACGCATTTGTAGTAAATGATCAAAATTTTCAAGTGTATTTAAACCCCTTTTTAAATTACAAAATTAAAAGCAAACACTTGAAGTACTAGTTCATACTATAATTTTAATACCCCCTAATTTCACAAAGCAATAAAAAATGTCTAGTAACCCAATTACTTAAGGTATTATGAAATTTTGTACGTTTGTATATTAATTTGTTCTATTTAAGAAAAAATATAACTTATCATCAGGGACCGGAAGTTCATGCAAATGCATGTTTTTTTTCCTTATGTCTGAGAATAGGATACATAAAATATTTTTGCGAATCAAAGAATTTGCGTTAAAATGGCATCGATTCATTAGTGCATATTTGTTCATATTTTGCTATAAATGAATATTTTGCTCTAAATGCATATTGTTATTGCACATTTTTACTTATTTTAACTTAAATTCATATTTTTATTCAATATGCATTTATATTTTCATAGAATTTTTCTTAGTTTCTCTAAAAAAAATCTCAATTTTATTTTATACTTATTTCAATTTTATATGCAAATTGATATTATGAAAAACAGTTTTAAGTGAATTTTTAACTAAGTTTTTTGCAGTATAAATAATTGCAATTTTTTGTTAGTTGTGCAAGAGGTATTCTGAGAATACATTCACCCAGTAAAAAACACTGCTTACCTGTAAGTAGGCTTGTAAGGGAGTAAGCCAAAAAGAATCCCTTACAAACCTTCTTATATATGCCATGATTTTTATATGGTGAATACCCACTTGGAAGCATTACTTTTTGGCCAAATAAGCGCGGATTTTAGCGGTTATAAAATACTGTGATTTCATGGCTTTCAGTAAAATCATATTTCATGTCTACATTATTACGATTAAAAGTAATAATATGAATATTGCAATGAAAATGAAAATTATTCAAGTTCGAGGCCATACTCTATATTTCTTCATTAGGATATTGTCCTAACAAATAATCTATAGAGTTTTTTGTTTTCAAATTTATTATTTGACCCTTTCAGGAATGTGTTGATAGATCTATT
Source organism: Delia radicum (assembly GCA_021234595.1). Classification (NCBI taxonomy): domain Eukaryota; kingdom Metazoa; phylum Arthropoda; class Insecta; order Diptera; family Anthomyiidae; genus Delia; species Delia radicum. The sequence goes on along the minus strand of CM037851.1, from coordinate 164,522,306 downwards.
TCGGGAATTTTCTAGGTTCCCATCATCAGAACACGTTTTGAAAGCGGTAACAATCCCATGCCAAACTTCAAACATACATATGAACTAGTTTACTCACTACATGAGAACTAATATACATATGGGTTTGAAGTTAAAACTTTTAACTTTATAGCTAAACTTCGGCTTTTCTCTTAAATTTTATACACAAAATCGAATTAAATCGGCTCAACAAACATGTTTCCAATACCAAAATTTGTCATCATTGCCTCTAGATATCAAAAAACCGACAAAATATAGTTTTTTTTTGGCCGAACTGTTCGGTCGGACACTAATATTAATATAATAATTTAAGTTTTTCCGCACCACGTGCTAGCTCTTCAGAAACAATTAAATGACTATTAATTTTATACAACATACTCAAAAACCCCAAACACAATCGGAAACCACTCGGGAAAACAGGTACAGATCGTTTATAACCCACGATATTAAACTTTGTGCATTACAACCTGCATGCTTGTAAGGGATTAGGGTAAGCTGCTTACAACCTGCATTCTTGTAAGGGAAATCAGAAAGCTCAAAAATTTTTTGTTTATTTGTATACGAAAATTATTCGTTTCTTTTGCTGCTTCTCAGTAAGCACTTACATCAGCGCATTGGTTTTATCCTGCTTCTGAAAACACGAAAATTTTCTACTGGGTAAACAACACAAATTATCTTTAAAATTTAATCAAAATTGCTTAAAAATATGAAAAATTTTTAGTTTAAAGTGGTTCTCTTTTCACTTTTTTTTTGTTATTATTTTTTATGAAACTCAAAATCCCAGTTCAGCTTTTTAGAAGAGAGATGTGATATAAACTCAAAAAATCAATACACATCAAAATACGCCGATCTCTAACTTCGACGCTGAGCGGTCATTATTGATTTTTAAAAACATTTTAGGAACAAATAAATTAAATTTTTCGTTTGAAAACATATACAAAAACTTATTTATTTATAAAAATAAGGATTTTAATTAAGTTTATTTAACCTCTATATGTTCTGGGGGGTTACCGCGTAACTGGATTCAAAGAAAAACTTTCGAATTCGGAAATCTTACACTTATTGTAACGAATACGTTCTGAATAAACATTCAACTTGTTTTTTTTTTATATATTATGGTTCTTACATATTCAAATTTAAAAAGTAATATTTGCTTTTTAGGATAGGTTAAACATTTCCGAATTCGAAAGTTTATTTTCGAATCGTGGTAAGCGGTGACCCCCCTGCATTTTAAAACAATTAGACTTAATATTTTATGTTTTATAGTAATTAAATGTGCTAAAGTCCCAAAACTTATTTAACAAATTGTGAAAAGCAATCTGATGTAGGCGTGTCCCTATCCGGATTTCATTCCTGCCCAAGGAAATCTTCAGGGGACTTTGTTATTAGAATTTCTAGAGATATTTGTTATGTTAAATCACAAACTCAATGAGAATTTCTTGTCCTCGTCTAGGAGCGAGATTCAAAATTTAAAATATCAAAGAAAAAACAAAAACAACAACAAAAAATTGTCACAATTGGCTTTGTCATCTTCCAAATACTACTCTGTTTTTTGACAGACCTAGCAATGTAGTGACGTTTATTCAAGTAAATCAACAATAGAAAATCATATGTTTTCTATTAGTGTCAGTTACATTTAAATTTGCACAAGCACCTGCATATTTGTTATTTAAATTTATTTTCATCGGGATAAACATTAATTGCATTTATAGTAATTAAATCTGCTAAAGTTTTTTTGTTTTTAATATAATTGAAAAAAAAAAATTAAGTGAATATTTTTTTTTTAATTTTACGTGCATATTTTATGATTTTTCATGCATATTTAAGTGCATGAAGTTCCTGTCCCTGCTTATCATACAAATTCGACACGATAATAAAGCGGTGTGTACGATAAATGAAAGTAATTCCATATTATACATTCTGAGAATATGGTAATCTAAAAAACTAAATAAATATAAATTTTGATAACAGTATTCAATTTTTTATTTAATAATTTTATCAATAAAATTAAACGATACTGTTATTTTTAAAACCAAATCCATGATATCAAATTCCGATTTTAAAAATATTATTTTTAAATAAACACAGAAAAAAAAGTGCGTCAACTTTCAAAAATTTTATAAATTTATTTTGATTTTACAAACCGCAATTTAACGACCACCATACACTTAAATAATGATGATTCAGAGTCAAGTTTAAAATATTTTCATATTGTTCGTTTGTTTATTTTTTAGGGGAGAGTGCTGTACCTTGAAACGATATATTTTTCACTACCTTTAAAACGTGTAATAAAAATGTTTTTCTCTGCAATGTGTTTTATTTCTCCTTGATCCCATGTTAAGCTTAAATTTTTATCTACTAAGGCCGAGTTTTTTTAGATGTTGAATATCTTTAAACTTATATTAGCAAAGTTTTTAAAAGGAATACGACTTTTAAAATTTGGTTTATTTTGCTTTATCATGATAAAGACCAAAATTATAAACAAAATGAAGTGCTTCCGAGAAATTTTGGTTAATAAACTTAAAAATGGCAGACCAAATTCGTTACCGGTTTAACTAAACCAAGTTTAACTGACTTCCCAAAAACTAAGTCTGTAATTGTTACAAAAAATCGTGGTTGCATCTTGAAACGAAAGAAGTAAACTTTTTTTAAAGACTGGAGGTGGAATAAAATTCTTTTGAAGCATTCCTTGTTTATTAGTGTAACTTCAGCTTTAGTAAATACAGTGTAATTTTCTTATTTGGTTATTATTAGTTGTAACATGAAACAATTTTACAAATTTTTAAAATTTTCGCAATTATTGAGCTACTACTACTACTACTTTTTGAATTTTTTAATGCAGAAGATCTATCAGTCCCAAATAATAATTCTATTTTAATTTAAGAAGTCTGTTTTCATGATTAAAAAAAATTTATATGGAGCTTTATGTAGTCATATCTATTTCTATGTGACGCTTATGTAATCTTTTTAAATTTCATCCGAAGTATGGGCCCATATAATTGCATCTTTTTGATAGGTTTAGATCTAATCTGATGAAATTAGATAAATGTCCATTACAATTTTATCCGAATTATGGCCCAATAGAATGTATACATTTTGTATCTAATTGTAACAGTTTATATCTAAACTGATACAAATAGATATAATTATATAAAAACCAAATATTATTATAGCCGGAATTTTACCTGATATAATTGTATATGATTTCATGTAAACTGATACATCTAAATATAATTAGATCCGAATTTTAGTCGAGTAAATTTTCACTAAATATTACATTTTTGTATATGATTGTATGAAAATATACACAATTTCATACAAATATATGATCCTTCCTATTATATCCGTTAAGTCCATAAAAAAATATTAAAAGTCATTACTTTTTTACGGTTTGCAAAAAAGTTACGGCGTAAACCTTTTTAATTTTTAATGTACATTATGGTGTCCCGAAAGTGTACAATTTTTATGTGGTAGTGTTCAAGCGATAGGTATTATCCAGTTGATTATGGGAAGTAATGCAAGTAAGGTAATGCTGAGCATATTTTTGAAAATATATTTATAATCTTTCAATCTTTTAAATTAAAACAAATATTGAATAAAATTACTTGTTTCAAACTAAATGATGATGTGGTGGACCAAAATTATTCTATGGACATTTTAGAAATGTTTTTCCCATAATATGCTCAGCATTGTCAAACTTTTAAACTCTTCTTTGGCCAAAAATTTTGAAAATAAACTACGACGTCCGGGGGGTAGCAACTATAAATATGTACTAGGGATGCCAAACGGGAAATCCTGAAATCTCAGGATTTTCGGTATTTGATAAATCCCGTATCCCGGGATTTCTTTTTTAAATCCCGGGTTTTTTAGGGACTTTTTTGGGACTTTTCGGGATTTGTTTTTTTTTGCTACTATACGATGTATACTATTTTTTTTGGATGTATGCGATTCTGAACAACACCTGAATTTTTCGAGTACACGCGTAATAATCGCAATGTGTTCATTGCAAAATTGTTAAAAAGTTGTTTTTTTTTTATATACAATTTAAAATAAATACACGATATAGTGAAATATTTAGTGGTTATTGATATCGTGTTCGTAACACAAGTAATTTTCGTTCGAGGTTAACTGATGATTCCTTAGACAGGGCAGACAAAATTATGTCACGCCAGCTGGTTTTCGGTGGCACTCTACATTTTGTTGAATTGAAAAAAATAAAGTAAACTAGCTGACCCGACAAACGTTGTTTTGCCTTCAAATTTTATTTTCATTGAAAGTCTGGTTCCGTTACAAAGTCGTGGTGGATTGATATTTCGAAGAAGAATGTACCCGTATCCAAACAATGCTGTGTAACAAAACAAAAATTTTTGATATTCACACAATTTATATGAACATGACTAATGTTCAGAAAAATCACCACATCTCGATCAAACGAAAATATTTTTAAACAATTTTTTTTTTAAAAACCATCCCCATTGCATGTTCTACAAAACTTATTCAGCCATTTTTTATTTTATGCAGCCGTTATCGAGTTATGGAGTGACAATCAAAATATATACTTCTTTTTATATATATAGAAGATTAGTTGACTATCAGAAGTTTAAAAATGGGTACTTTAAACACAAAAAATAGTTTTTTAAAAATCGATGAACACACTTTTAGATGTTAGATTACACAGTGCAACACGAAAAAAAATAACCATATACGGACACCACTACGTGATAAAAGACTAAAAAAAAAAAGACCCGTGTCTCCCAATTTTTCCCAAAGTCATCTCCTATTTTGTTTATGGGCCGCCAAAGATTTGGGGCCTCGGTATCATTTTCGCAAAAAAGTGATCATTTTCTCAGGCTCATATCTTGCAAACCGTTCAGAATTTCGATTTACTCTCTATGGCAAAGTTGTAGCTCTTGTCATAAAAAAACTTCACCTTCCAGATCAAAATCGCAAAAAACTTAAAAAAATTCGATTTTGTTTTAACTTTTTTCCCGTGTTCAGGTCCATAGGTAGCAACCGTTCAAAATTCAAGGAAACAATCAACTACAAAAATTTACCTAAGATCTCAATAAACAAATTTCTAGAACATATAAACTTCCTGGGAATTGGGTTTGCTACCTATGCACCTGAACAGGAGAAAAAAAGGAAAAAAAATGAAATTAAAAAATTTTTCACTTTTGCGCGCTACCTAAACAGTGTTAAGAATCATCTCTAGGAAGTTTATATGTTCTAGAAATTTGTTTATTGAGATCTTAGGTAAATTTTTGTAGTTGATTGTTTCCTTGAATTTTGAACGGTTTGCTACCTATGGACCTGAACACGGGAAAAAAGGTAAAAAAAATCGAATTTTTTTAAGTTTTTTGCGATTTTGATCTGGAAGGTGAAGTTTTTTGATTTTATATGTTCGCAATTTTTGTTCTTTATGACAAGATCTACAACTTTGCCATATAGAGTAAATCGAAATTCTGAACGGTTTGCAAGATATGAGCCTGAGAAAATGATCACTTTTTTGCGAAAATGATACCGAAACCCCAAATCTTTGGCGGCCCATAAACAAAAGAGGAGATGACTTTGTTAAAAATTGGGAGACACGGGTCTTTTTTTTTTAGTCTTTTATCACGTAGTGGTGTCCGTATATGGTTATTTTGCCATGACTTTAAAAATTACACACAGTGTTACGAACATAACAAATATTTGCTTTCAGAACGTTATTCGTACTGCCAATCGAATTTGTTGCCAATTGGATGATTTTGTTGTGGTTACCAATTGTTTTGTAAACTTTAACAAATATCATAATTCCCAAAAAAAATCCCGAAAACCCCGGGATTTCGGGATCGGTATTTGCAAATTCCCGAATCCCGGGATTTTTAAATGTCAATCCCGATAGGCATCCCTAGTATGTACCGTCAAAAAAAATTTTTGGATTTTATCCATAAACAGCTCATTAATACCTTTCATTTAAGTACTTGACGAAATCCGTAAATTTTTTAAATTCGTTACAGATTAACCATATAAAATTGTATATGTCATGTACGATTATATATGTAATAAGATGTAATTATATGTGGCATCGTATCAAAAAATTAAGACGGAAAAATTTGTATATATACACATACATAAACATATGTATTCACATATAATAGCATGCAATAACATATATACGAGGGCGGATCAATAAGTCTGTGAATTTTTGAATGAAACACAGATTTTTTTTGCAAAAAAAAAATTTATTTTTCAACATAATCTCCTTTTAGCTCAATACACTTAGTCCAACGTTTCTTCAATTTTTGTATCCCTTCCAAAAAATAGAATTTTTCGAGGTCCATAAAATAGGCATTTCTTGGCCATATTTGGTCGTTTTTTTTTAAATCCTCGTTAAATCGGTCCAATAAGTGATGGCATAATATTCACCGATTATTGTTTTTTCCTTTTGAAGGTAATCGATGCGGATTATCCGGCGTGCATCCCAAAAAACCTGTTGCCATCACCTTATTGGCCACGATTACGTTTATGGTCAATTGAGAGCAAACGTGGCACCCATCTTGCAGACATCTTTCTTAAACCCAACTGATCATTTAAAATCGAAACCACACTGCCGTATGAAATGCCTATGGCATCAACAATCTCACGCACTTTTACTCTTCGATCGGACAACACCATATCGTGGCTTATTTCGACATTTACGGGTGTATTGACCTCAATTGGCCGTCCAGAATGTTCAGCGTCATTTGTACTTGTGCGACTACAACGAAAGTCAGTAAACCACTTTTTTAAACCCTCCATTCCATAGTGCAGGAGGGTATATTCACTTTGTCAAATGTTTGTAATTCTTTTAAAAAAATTCTGGGACCCCATAAACTATATATATTCTTGATCAGCATGGATAGAGAAGTCGATATAGCCATGTCCGTCTGTCCGTCTGTCCGTCCGTCTGTCTGTGGAAACACAAAATACTCCTCCAATACAGAAGAGGTACTGCTAATTTTCAGTTAAATTGTTTGTTGATATCATGAGCAGTTTTCTAGTGAAAATGATCAAAATCGGTTAACGCGTTCAAAAGTTATGAGTGAAAATGTGGGAAGACCTCTAAAATTTTTTTTTTTATTTCATCATACATACATACATACGTACATTCAATGCTTATACACAAGAATATACGCAAGCAGGGATGGCTGTCAATATCGCTGAATTACCGTCCCCGATTCTAACACCTTTCAACTGACTATCGTTATCGCTTAAATACCGTTACCGATATTCTTGAAATACCGTTATCCGTAAAATACCGTTACCTTAAAATACCGTTACCGAAATAATCTAACAAGATCTGAACAAAAAAACTTCTGTAAATAGATATATTTTCCCAAAGTGTGATCATAAACTAGACAGTCATTTAAACTCGGGCATTATGCGGTTAAAAATTGTGGTGTGCATTAACATTACCTGTATAACTAAAATAACGTTATCCTTAAAATGCCGTTACCAAAATAATTGAAAAATCTTTTTCCCTAAAATAAAGTTACCGAAATATCTAAAATATCGTTACCGCTAAAATACCGTTAGCGAAATAAATAAAATACCGTTAACGCTAAAATACCGTTAACGCTAAAATCCCGTTACCGAAATAACTGAAGTATAGTTCCCCTAAAATACCGTTACCGAAATAAAAGAAAATAGCGTTACTACGACCAATAACCACATAGAATCGGTTACCATCCATGGTCATGATCAACACTTAAAAACAAAAAAAAAACACAAAATATTGTTGTTGTTTTTTGTTTTGTTTTGTATACAGTATATATGTACGGCCCTATGCTCCTTATAGGAACGACGGGAATATATATATATATGTATGTACGTATGAATTAGTAGCAATCGCATGCAGAGTTGCCAGGTTTGACGATTTGTCGTCATTTTGATGATATTTAATACCCAAAATAACTAAATGACTATTTGACGACTTTGCTTCCAAAATGACGATTTTTTGACAATAATTTAATATGTCAGCAAGATCTACTTATTTATCATTCTCATAAAATCGCCGGCTCGATTATTAAATTTATATTATTTCGTTAAAAATTGAAAGCAAAAACATTGTTTTTTGATCGATAGCTAGCTTTTATATGCTAATATGATGTGAAATACAATTTTGCAAAAATGCAAATCCTAGAATTGAATAAAACTTAATCCAAACCGCATTTATTTTTTTATAAATTCATTACGGGTTTAGCTTAATTTAGTTTCTGTGTTTATATGTTTAGAACATTTCTTTAAATTTTATAAAATTTAATTGGAGTTAGATTTAAATAAAAATAAAAAAATTTTCATGTTAAAACACAAGGCATGGACTTTTTTTGCGAAACAAACAGATCTCTAGCCCGAATATATTTCATGTTGAAAGATGATATATATACAACTTTAAATGAAACAAAATACATCCAAAAATAAATCCGGTGCTTAAAAAACAGGCCTAATAATATAAATAAAGTGCCAAAATTTAATAATTAAAAATATAACATTAAGTTTGTTCGATAACACAAAAATTTGTACAAGTTTTTACTGGAAGGTGTTCGTTTAGACAAATACGCAGTAAAAACTGGTAAAAAGAGAGAGTAAAGTGACAGTTTGATGCCAAAGAACTTACAAGTTTTTACTGGATACATTTTTGCCAGAAAGAATTTGTAAGATGAAAAAAACATATGACAAAAAAATAAAAAAATATGCTTGTATTTTTAGTAAACAAAAATTAAATTAAATTTTAATTGTTTATGGATTGAAAGTGAAAATGATTAAATAATTAACTATGGAAGAAGTTAAAAAACATTTAAATTATTTTTGGTCGATAATTTCAATTAACTTTTCCTTTTCCATAATGACCAGTTGATTTTTTTTTAATATTTAAAACAAGCTATTTTATCTAATTTAATAATTCCTACAAATTTTCTGTTCGTTTACTTTTTTGTAAATTTGTCTTACTATTTGTAATTTTGTTACTGAGTAGTTTTTACTGAACTTTACAGGAAAAGTAATCGAACAGACTTATTGTTAAAGAATTTCCAAATTTTGTAAAAGAATTTAATATTTAAAAAGTTGTGCCACTGAAATATTGTTCACAGAATTATGCAGATATAAGTGTTTAACAGTTCAAGTGGTAAAATTAGTTTGATTTAAAGTTGTATTTATTTGATCTTTCAACATTATATTTTTGTTATTTTATTAATTAATAATCATATAATTACAAGTTATATACTATTACCCTAACCGAGCACTAGCTACTATGGCCTTCGGCGCGTTGTAGCGAAAACAGATCAGTGCCTCTGGTGGGAATCGAACCCACGACCCCCGCACTGATAAGCCAGCACGCTACCAACTAGCCTACTGGGGCACACTGTTTCAACATTTTATAAATATGAATATCGTTGTAAAATATAATGATTTTCGAAGTTTAAACCAAAGAGAAGTGTCAAAAATCGTGTTATATTACAACGATAACACGTTAACATTTGAAATGTGAAAAACATTATTGTATTTTATTTTTTATTAAAACTTTATCCCTCTTCTAACAAATATATTTTATTTTGACGATTTTTCAAAATATGATGACGATTTTGACGATTTTTTCTAGAAAGTTTGTCGTTTTTATGCTTTGCAAACCTGGCAACACTGGTTATAAGTGCAAATGCGAGAAGCCCTCGAAAAATTGTTAAGCTAATTTATAAAGTATGCTTTTGTTTTCCATATACCAGGCTTGCCATATACCTTTTTTTGTTAACCCCAACAAATCAAAAAATCACCAATTAGAAAAAAGTAGAACAAAATAGTTTAGTTAAAATTCTTTATTTATTTGACTGCATTAACCGGAGTTGCCAGACACATTAATCGTTATCAGATCGAAAAAAATATCCAGGAACAAAATCCCCGAATCCAACAATGTAAATTCATAACTTTTTTTCGTACACTATTTTTACTTATTTTCATTCTCAACCTTTAATAAATTTGCAAGGAAACTCTTACATTCTAATTACATTTATTAAAAACCCCATTCAATTTAAAGGACATTCACTTTCAGAACTTTTTTATTTAAGACATATAAGTTGCATACTTCATCTTAAAATCTTTTGATTATATGCATTTGTTTTCCTTAAAAGCCATAATTTTTATTTGATACATACAAAAATAATCTAAATTAAAGTATTGATGTGTAAAAACCAATCGAATTTTGGGAAAATTTCTTAGGGTTCTTATTCTAGGAGTCGTAAACGAGAATTGCACAAGCAACTGAGCTGAAAAACAATAATTTGAAATACCAGTTTCTTTAATTTTTTGTGTCTCGAAAACACCCTAAACACTCGAAAGATTTTCTTTTATAATTTTTGACAAACTTAGTTTCATCACACTTTCCGTTTTACTTATGTGATGTATAGTATAAACACATGTGTTGTAATGTAAACTGGCATTTCATAATTATTTCATTATGTATGTCTCCGCAAGTGTATTTTTGTTCCCTTAAATTTATCTAAAATTCTGATTATTCGAAACTGTTTTTATGCGTTTGTATTCATTGCATCTCTTCTAACGATCCAAAAATATATTTTAGTAACCCTTATTTCTTTCATTATTATATAGGCAAAGAGACAAACAACAGGCGAATTTTACAACAGTTTTTTTAACATCATAAGGAACTATACAAATATATATATATTTCACTACACGTTCTTCTTTAGGTAATCAGAATAACCTTTGAATACCCACTGCAGAATTTCAGATTCATTTTAGTAAACTTTAATTAAACATTTTTTCGTTTGTAACATCCCAAATACATTAATCAATCAGTCATATTTTGTTTTACTTATAAAAACAACATTATTTTTGTTATTTTTACAAAGAATATAGATATTAATATTGTTTGCACTTTCCCTGGTTTATGAAAACACCGAGATGGAGGGTATCCAAAAATTCGTCACAGCCGAATTTAATCTTTTTTAATACCAAATTCGGCACATCGGACTTTAATGCTTCCACTTGTTACCATTGACATCGATGATGCAGAGTGCCCATAATATTTATAAAGCTTTTCCTTGGTTTGATTGACGGTTTTTTTTAGCAAAAATAATGTTTAAAGAGCACTCGAAATTCAACTTTTCCCATTTTTAAAAAAATCCACGAGGTTGTACACTCACAATATTTTTTCCGTAAAGACTACTGAATATACACATTAAATTAACTGAAAATCAGTTAAAAACAGGACTACATACTTTTCGTTTAAAACAATTGTATTTTTTAGTTTATTTTCAACTGTTGAAAAATTAATTAACAAAATCCATAAAAACAATAGATTTTCGTTTATTTCAATACTCAATATAATATAACAACTTTTTGTTTTAAATAGAAAACTTTAACTGAATATTTTAACTACTACGGAAAGTCCGTTTTTTTGTTTATTTTGTTTATTGAATAACCGTCAGAAAAGTTAAAAAATATATTTCTTTGTTAATTTAACTGTATATTCCATTGAAACAACTTTACCGATTAAACTCTTAAATAACTGTTGATTTTTTATGGAAAAGTTCTTGTGAGTGTATGTTTGAACAGCTTTTAAACGCAAAGTAAATGACGGAAGTTGCTTTAATTTGACAATAGTCTTTTAACAGGAGGGTACTTGATCGAAGCAGTGTTGCATTTCATATAACTACGAGGTAAGTTCGATCCGCCCTCGTATTTCCATAAAATAATGCATGATTATATGTAAACGTTTTTACTCAGGTTTTTGCATTTACGAAAGCGATACAGATGTTTTATTTTTAATCGTTTCAAGGTACAACACTTTCTCCTATAATTTATATAATTTTTTTTTTGTTTATAAATAAACAATAGAGCTTAAACCACCGGTAGACTTATTAATAAAATATTAACAAGTTCATAGATTTCTATTAGGCTTTCTAATAACAGAATTCCATTTGAAAAATATTGAATTTCTATCATCTTCATATGACCAAACATTCATTTGACCAACAATTTAAGTTCGATTCCCACCAAAGTCTTAGATCTATTAAACTACAACTTGCCAGAAATCTTAACATTTAAATAATAATAATATTATTTATAGAAAATGGTTGTTTCCAAATACCGTTTTGGAAAGCCTATCTTGAATTCGTACTCGCACATGATCACGATTATTTGCCAGTAAATATATAAAGTTAACAAAACCATGCAACCATAAAATCAAATATACAAATACATTTAAAATAATTCGTATTTAAAGAAAAATGTGAATATAAAAATTAAATAAAAGACAAATTGTTGATAAATATAAAAAATAAATAAAATACGAAAAAACAAATTATAGCTTTAACCCTCTAACCGGCAAGCCCTCCTCTAGGCGCGGTATTTTAAATTGGCAATAAGTGCGCCAAATGAGTGATCTACGAGTTTAATAGGAATTTAAGCTATTCGATAGAAAACCAAATTTAGATAATATTTTGTGAACAATTTTTGTGTACATGGTACGGGTTTGAAGCGAGACGGCGTTAAAGTTAAAATTTCGTAAAATTTAAAAAAAAAAAAATATTTTGAAATTGACACAATATTTAAAATTGAAGCTTTAACTTAAAAAAAATTATTTAATTTTTTTACACAGAGACAATTTTCTTGGAAATGTTTTAATGAAATTTTTCCCTTAAGTAATGAAGTTTTCTTCACAAAGCGAATGAAAAATTTCTTAGACTTTATGAAAATCTTTCAATATATTCATGAAACTATTTTTAATGAAACTTTTTCAGTAGGCTTATGAAATTTTTAATAAATTAAATGAAATTTTTTCATTAAATTGTATGAAAAACTGCATTAAATTAATGAAAAGTTTCAATGGACGAATTCCAGTAACACTTCATGCAGGATTCCAAAAGGATACCTGTAAAGGACATCGTCTAAACTTGAAAACGTATGGACAGATTTTTATGAAATTTGGCAGGACGATTTTATTTAGTATTATTAACAATGCCTTTAAGTATATTTTGTCGGTTTTTTGATATCTAATGGCAATGATGACAAATTTTGGTATTGGAAACATGTTTGTTGAGCCGATTTAATTCGATTTTGTGTATAAAATTTAAGAGAAAAGCCGAAGTTTAGCTATAAAGTTAAAAGTTCGGCCGCCGAACTATTTTCAATTTGGCCGAACTTTCTGAGGCCGAACAGTATATTCATCGCTTAACTACAGACTGTTATTCAAATTTGACACTCAAATTTGACACCCAATAAACATTTTTCCATACGCCAAATTTGTCCATAATGCTTTAAAATACCGAATACAGACCAAATGCATTTTCTGGCCGAACTGTTCGGTAGGACAATATATTCGTATGTTAAAGTTAAGATGCGTTTTCGCTCAATTTCGCGTTTTTTGAAAATCGCTATATCTGCTCGACTAAAAGCACAAAAAGGGTAGTTTTCGGACTGTCGTTATAAATTTCATTGGGAAAAATCTTAGGCCGGTTTGAGAGTTAACGTATTAGTCGGTCATTAACGATGATATTATGATCTACAGTCGGCATATTTATAAGTATCCATTAATTTGGAAGTCTTACAATTTTTAATGATCTAACAGTATTATCAAGTTCTACAAACATTTCATAAACATTATCTTCACTTCAGTAATGAATATATCCATAGCTTTTATAAAAATTGTCACTGGAACTCGTCCTTTGAAAATTTTCATAGAATCTATGAAACAGGTTTCATTTAAGTCAATGTTTATAAAATGTTTGTAGAATTAATGAAAATCTTAAAACAAAAGTTTGAAATGTATGAAAATTAATGAAATTTTGAAATTTTATGAAAAAATAAAAAAATATGTCTTTGAAATAAAGGAAATGTTCATTAAATTTATATATTACTGTATTCATAAACGAATATTAATTTTTACAGAATGTTTAAAATATGCACATTAAGCTAATATTCATTTATGAATACAGATTTAAGGATTTACATGTGTTTTAACTCAAATGTATTTTAAATCTGAATTTAGATTTTTTATGAATACGGGAGTAAATGTTTATAGTGATTATCAGTGATATTCATGTATAGTGATATTCATATAGTGCTGTCAAACAATGTTATGTTTCCTTCTTTATAGTTTGATTTTATAATTAGGGTTACCAGATCAGGTAGTTTTTACACTAACACAGAAAAAACTAAAAACGGTTTTAAATTAAAAAATTTATTGAATATTTTAATTGATTTTGCACCTACCACGGCAATGATACTATCAATTAAACCTTTTATTAAAATTAAAAAGAAAAAAAAAGTTATAAATAACTTCTACAAAAAAAAAAAAATATGATACTCACAAAAAATGTGTGTGATCAATACGTTGGTATGTGTGTTTTTTACAATGCTGAGTCTGTTTGTGTGTGTGCTCGTTTTGTTTGTTAACGTCAACTCTATTTGTTATTTTATACTGAAAATTTTCTATTTATGCATACAGTGTATGAAAAAATAATATGATAATTGCGTCTTAAATAAAATATCTATTTATATATTTACAAGTCAATAAAAATATTTATTGATTCAATTAAATATTTGTTTAGAAACAAATTAAATTCAAATCAAATCTTTAATTAGATATTTTAAGTTGATAATTTTTTCTGTGAAGGCAGACAACAAGATTCTCATAGAGTTTATTTTTTCTGTTGTATGTAATGTCTCGGTTTGAGTTAAGCCAATTATATTTTTTTATTGCAGACAACTAAAGATTTGTGTGATGCCTATGAAACAATTGTATTGTCTATCATGAAAATGATCAAACTTTTTGAAAACAAATAAAATTTAATATGACAATTTCATATTAGATATTTGGACTTGAGGTAGAACAATATTCTAACTAAATATATACAAATATAGAAAGTCCGAAAAAACTATTTTTGTATTTTTAATACAAAAATTAAATTGAAAGCTCGTTATAAATTGAAATTAACATAAAAAATAATCTCGATGTATATAAAAACAAAAAACTAATATAAATCCGTTTTGTTCAGCAAACATTTTATTCACTTTTAGCAAGGATTTTTTAATTTTCAATCAACTAAGTGTTAGCAAAACTTTTGCTGAATCTACTAATTGTGTTGCTAAAAATAAGCTCGCTGATTTTCAGCAAAAGATTTTGCTAAAATTAGCAATTTTTTTTGAACTAAAATTTTGCTGACTTCACTATCTTTTTTTTTTTTTGAATGTATAAAACTGTTGTCTGTGTGTGAAAGTGGTATCGATTCCCAGCATACCATTATCGAAGCGCTCTTATATATGAGCTCATATATGAGCGATTTTGTGAGCTTCTGTGAGTGTTTCCTGCGTGCATATTTCTGGGCTCATAAACGACCGATTTTATGACTTTCTATGAGTGTTTCTTGCGTGTAAATTTCTGAGCTCATAAACGGTAAATTTTATGAGTTTTTATGCGTGGTTTCTGCGCGCATATTTCTGAGCTCATAAACGATAGATTTTATGTGCTTTTTATGAGTAATTTCTGCACGCTGACAGATAACGGTAAATTCCAGCTAAGCAGAAGAAAGAAGTTACACAAATTGATTCATTAGTGAATATTTTTGGAAGCGTAAAGACAAAATTGTGAGTTATTTTATAATAAATACAAAAATAATACATAATTAAAATAATGAAAAGAGCAAGCTTATTTCTTTCATTTATTTATTTATTATTTATTTATTTATTTATAATTATCTGTTTTTCGTCATTTTCAGGATACTATTTAGAGTTTTTGATGCACTCAAAATGAGGCTCAAAAATGTTATTTTATGCACTGGAATAAGAGCTCAAAATGCGTTTTAAAAAAAGAGTCATAAAATACTCTTTTATGCATAAAATTTAGAGCTCTTTCATGAGTGACCAGTTTAGTGGAAAAAGCCACTCAAAAATGAGCGTTTTATGACTGTTTATGATTATTTTATGAACTCATTATGAGCGTCAGCGCTCCGACAAAAGAGTCTTTATGAGCCCATTTAGAGCGCATATGGTAAGCTGGGAAAATACTCTTTTATGCATAAAATTTGGAGCTCTTTCATGAGTGACCAGTTTAGTGGAAAAAGCCACTCAAATATGAGCGTTTTATGACTGTTTATGATTATTTTATGAACTCATTATGAGCGTCAGCGTTCCGACAAAAGAGTCTTTATGAGCTCATTTAGAGCGCATATGGTATGCTGGGTTGAGGGATGGCCTCAATTCCAACAGCTTAAATGCAAGTTATAACTTTTGTTAGATGATAGTTTAATCGTCTCTGGACGATATTTTTAAATTCTAATTAAGGATTAGGATCAGGATCAAACAAATCGGATGCAGAATTACACTCAAACTATGATAGTGAGAAAAAGCAGCTAATTTTATTTACAAACATGTTTTTTAGAAGTGAATGAGTTTGCGCGAACTAAAATATTTGGTGAAATATTCTTAATTAATTTTAATTGCTGCAAAACAAATCACATCCCGTAATGTAATCAGGTGTAGAGTATTTAAAAAGTTTGTTAACATTCATAAGAAACATTTGTTAGCAGCTCAAATTGATAACGCAAAGACACAACAAAATATTTAGTTTAAACATGTTAACAACCTAAACAACAATCAGTCAGTCCGTCAGTGTGAGATATTTATGTAGTTCAGTCAGTAAATAAATAAAATACATTAAAGCTACAATCATACATACAATACGAAACGATAAAATACAACACCACAATATCATCCAACACTCATGTGAATTTCAAGCAGGGATGGCAGGCAATACCTTTAACATACCGTTGCCGATTTAAAATTCTTTCAACTGACTATCGCTATCCCGAAATAATTGAAATATTGCTATCAGTAAAATACCGTTACTGGTAAATTTAAAATACCAATATCCTAAAAATACTGTTACCAAAATAACTAATATACCGTTATCGCTAAAATACCTTTACCGAAATAATTTAAAAATGCCCAGCCAGAAAAAAACGAACGACAAACGGTGGTATGAGTGCTTTCAACGGTGGTATGAGCGTTGGCAGAGCGTTAGATTTCTGAAGATTTAAGTGCTTTGCCAACCCCAAAATTCTAACACCGGGCAGTGCTTGGCCTTTCCTTTTTTTAAACGTCGGCAAGGCACTGGCAATGAGCGCTTTGCCAGTACCAAAACCATAAATTTAAAACGTTGGCAAAGCATTTTTAAAAAATTTTTTTCCATGCATCTTAATCTAATCCATGGATTTCCCCTTCAAAACTCGACAATTTGTTTTTTTTAAGAAGCAGCCTCCCAGCAAAAAATTTCCAAAAAGGTAAGCGGGTTTGTAATCAAGCATTTTGGGCAGAACGCATTCCTTACTAGATTACCTACTCGATTCTTTTAACAGGGCGTGAGACTAAAATAATTGATTCCTTAGAATTGATTATTTTTTTTACCGAAGAAACCATTTACTTTATATTTTTAAGAACTACATACATTTTTTAATAAAGAAATAGTTCCATTGTAAAACTACGAAGTACTTACACAAAAAAAAATAAATAAATAGTTCCCTAGAAAAAATAAGAAGTACTTACATTTAAAAAAAGAAATAGTTCCATAAGTAAATTCAATTTTTACTCACACGTTATTCTCCTAAGTCACTCAAATACAGTAGTTTTGATTTAACTGCCTTTTACTTACGTGCACTTTTCACATAACTGCACAAAATTTTGGTTTCGTTGTTATTTTACAAAATTACGTATGCAATTGCCTTCATTAAGTGCACTGTGTATACCTGCGCATTTAATATAAGTGCCTCATGTTTTTGGCAGTTGTACATTATTTTCATACAAAAGATCGCCTTTAGCTGCCTCTTATGTTTTGCTTACTTAGTTAGTTTGGTTAGTTAACGCTTGTACCTACATAAATTTGTATGTAAAAACCTTATAAATTTTTGTATGAATGTTTTTTTATTTTCGTTTTGTTGTTTTTTATATGAATTCTAATGTATGAAATAAACAATTAATAAAAATAAATTAAATCATGTCTGGTCTTTGCAGTTTTTAACAATTTAGTTTACCTGCACTTTAAGGCAGGTAACCAATTTGAGTTAGCAGCGCTTTTGGCTTACCTGCACAAAAATTCGTGCAGAAGTTGGTTGTGCAGCTAAGTCAAAACTACTGTATAACGATCAAAACTCATACCGAAATAAAATCCTAAAAAGTGAAACATCGAAGTGTTATTATAACATGGGTTTGTCATAATTTTGAAGCTATAAACCACGAAAATATAAATTTTTCAAAAAAAAGAACGATTCAAAATTGAAAAACAAAAATATGACTCACGCACAATCACCCTCGAAAATTTTTTTTACACTCACTCACGGTAACGTCAGTAATTTCAACTTCCACTCACAATTTTCTGCTCACGTGCGCTTCCCTAATTTATACCTAACCACAGTTTAACAAAATTGAGGCAACATGCAATTTCTGTTTTTAGTATTATTTTCCTGCAAATAAAAATTTGTTTGAAAAAATATATAAGATAAATTCTTTAAAATTGTATAACTCTTTTTTCAAAATGAGGAACTACTTTCAATGACGTCCTTTTATTCAGAAAAAGTACATGATTAATCTTGATTACAAAAAGTTAAACATATAAGTTAATAACATTGTTATTTTCTTTTAAGTAAATAATTACTTTGTTATTGATTTCATGCTTTCTAGTTTAAATTTAAAGAATTGATTACAATACTACTTGCTTTTTTGACTATCGTTGGAATGAGTTTGGTATTGCAGTTACTAAATTTGGCAATGAGATATGTAAGCAAGTGTGGGCATCACCTTCTTTTTGGAATGTGTAATTTTTTCCTGGGCTATTGTGCATTGGCATTACCTAAATAACTAAAATAACGTTACCCTCAAAATACCGTTACCGAAATAACCGAAAACCCGAAAACCCGATAAACCTCAAATAACGTTAACTAAAATTCCGTTACCGCTAAAATACTGTTACCGAAATAAGTAAAATACTGTTAATGCTAAAAAACCTTCTGAAATAACTGAGTTATCGTTACCCCTAAAATACTGTTATCGAGATAAAAGAAAATAGCTTTAACCGTAACGATAACCTCATCGAATTGGTTGCCATCCATGATTTCAGGTTTATATTTGATGTGTTTGAGTTGCCTAAGAACCCCAACAGTCAGTCAGTCTTCTTTCTCATTATTTAAGCCACTCTTAACTCTGTTTACTTTCGTAGAAGACAAAACGAATCAAAAAATGGTAAAATACATAAAGAAATACAAAAAAAATATAAGCAAACGCAGTTATGTTACTAATTGTGGTAAAAAAAAAATATATATTGTATATTGTAGTATTATTATTAACAGTCACACATAGAACACTCTTGGCATACGAAGAAAAAGTATAAAAATATGTTTATAAGTAGTACCCTATGTTCGAAAAGTTTAACTATTTCCCTAGAGGGGTTTCCTTTCAAGTCCATGGCTCTCAGATTACATTTTACATTGTACCGTATACTAAAAAGGGCCTAATTTTATTGCTTCTTAGATGACGTGAAAGAAGCGCATTTCACCTGTTAAAAGAGAAATTCCAAGTGGGACACCGCGAACAAAAATCATGTCTTCTGGAATTAGTTAAGGAAGCTCTGGGTAATTAAATAATGGCTTCCACAATTGCTTCTGGGTTAGGAGTATTTGATGGGTAATAAGATCAGTCAGTATCATATTTATTATCATAAGGAGCATGCTATAATAAAATCGAATTTCCAATCATTATATTTGCTTTAACTTTATATGAATATTACAACCGAGGGTCGAATTAAGCCTGACGTAAAATAGAACCCCAGCTATTTCTACATTTTGCGTGCTGGCTAGCAATAACCTGTGTTGTTAAATTCTGTTGCACCTGGTCATTCCAACTTAGATTAGGTTGCCCATTAATGCGTTCTTCCTTGTTTGCTTTTTGAGCTGGAGCGTAGTTTTCCATTCGCCAAACGAGCTCGTAAACGTTGAGCTTTAATGCGTCTGACTATATCAACGTCGGCATAAAGCTGGTACATAGTGTGGTTCATTCTGATTTGGAATCCATCATCAACGCGTATAGGTCCGTACATTTTAAGGAGAATAATTCTCTCGAATACTGCCAGCAATGACTCATCTGTTATTTTCATCGTCTATGTTTCAGCACCATACAGTAGGATGGCTGGGATGAGCGATTTGTAGTGCTTTTCGTCAGTAGAAAGCGACCTTTACTTCTCAATTGCCTACTAAGTCCAAAGTAACATCTATTGGCAAGAGTCATTCTCCGCTTAATTTCTGAGCTGACTTCATTGTTGCTATTAACACTGGAACCTAAAATGGGTTTAATTTTCATTTCTTGCCAAATCATCTTATTCAACAATATGGAAAATTTACACGATAACTCATCGCCTTGTTGAAAACCTCGCTCACAGGGGTTTGTTCCTATTTTTGAGTAGCTTTTAGTATTTTTCATAGTCATTATTCAAAGCCGGAGATCGTTGCGGGAATTCCAAGCTCAGACATGACGACGCAAAATTTTTCTCTTATCAGACTATCAAACGCAGGTTTATATTCGACAAATAGTTTTCCAGGGTCTAAAACCACACTTATAATTTCCTATCAGGTTGAATGTTTTCTGTCGTTCATATTACTCTGAAAAAAATTGTATATGCTATGCAGAGAAGACTTTCTTGTGGACAGGAAAAGTTCACTAGTGTTCCAATCATCAGGCATGCATTCTACAGACCATATTTTACATAAGAGATGGTGCTAGCACCCTGCCAATTCTTCGCCTCCGGTTTTTAAATAGCTCAGCGGGCATGCCATGAGCGTCAGCGGCTTTATCATACTTTAACCGGGCTATAGCTGGGCGGCGGTATGTCGATGCCATATTCATTGATTAGCGTTTCGGGTACAGAATCTTCTTTGCATTCCACAAAGGAGATTCTGTTGTCTTCATCGCCTGCTAAAAACTTGGAAACGTGTTTCTTCCATAACTTTGTGTGCATTGTGCGTTAGTTACTATATTTCCATTACTATATTTTCATTACTATTTCCACTAAAATCTTTTATATTGAAATTAAAAAAGTACATATATTGCTAAATTTGAAATGAAAATAAAGAATACTACTACTACTACTATCTCTACTGAAAGACGTCCCACATTTAATCACATTCTAGTCGTAAATCATCCCGATTTCCTCATGCGCACGCCTTTCTTGTTCTTATTTTTTGGATCTAAACAGACGTCGCTTATCCTTTGTTCTCTCCCTATAACGCTAGTATCTGCTGTGGCGCCGCGACACTTCTGGTAGTACTACTGATTTCTTCGATCATAGCCGATTACCTCTTCGGCAGCAGCGCGAATTGAGTTCGACATAAGCATTTCGAAGAGTCGACTTGACTTACTGAGGCGTGCTCGGACTTTTGCTACAACATAATAGTGGTCCGAATCTATGTTTGAACCCCCTATGTACCGTACGTCTAATATAGTTACATGACATGCACCACCTATCCACCTATCACAATATTATTAATTTGGTTTTTCGTACTTTGAACTGGGGACAACCAAGTAGTTTTGTGGATATTACGATGCTGAAATATAGTACTATTTATCACCGCATATCAAGCCGTGGCAATATCGATTAGTCGATAGTGTTGTCATGGATGCTAAACTTCCGACTGTAGGGCCAAATACGTTCTCCTTTCTAGTTTTGCCATTGATTTTAATGCGATCATGGAAGCGATCATAGACCTCTACGTCTTTATCTTCTTCAGGCTTATGTTGAAGATTTTAGTCTTGATGCAGATTGCTGCAAGCCTTTCATCAATGGGTGCAAAACCGGTGACTAGGTTGCATAGTTGTTTGCTGACTGCAAAACCGCATCCGAACTCGAGCCTTTCTTTGTTTCAGATATAATAAATGTCACAAGTTACCCTTTTGGAGCATCCTTGTCCTTTCCATCGCATTTTCTGGATTGCAGTGACGTTAGCTTTATAATTATTGTGGACGTTTTCGAGTTATATAGTTGCATCTTGTCTGTAGGGGTTTCGTACATTTCAGGTGTCTACACTTAAATCAATATGCTTTATTCGTTTGCGGCGATCCCAGTTAAGGGGTCCCATTATTTTGTTAGTATTTTTCTTCTTTTCAAAGTAACTGGTTTTTTGCAGTGTCGGTAACCCGACTTGCATTGATCTCAAGTTAAAGTGGCTGCCACGTTGCCTTGCAACGATCAATTCCTAACCCCCAATTCAATTATTATATGATGCTCTTAAATCATATATTTTCTCTGCTTGTGTTTGACTAACAGGAAGGTATCCCGACCCGAATTAACAGATTTTAATGAACTTCGGATATGTTGTAAAGGAACTTAAAAAAAAAGAGACGTATTTTTTTTTAGCTGTCCAATCTCTCGTTTAAGGATTAAAAACTCATTTGTTTTTGTATGAAAACTTGTTTTTTATTTAAGAAAACTTGATTTATTTGTACGTAGGGTTAAAATACTCAAGAAAATAAAAATTTTGATACCCATATTTCCTAAATAGAGGACCCAGAGTTGCCACATTTTTGAATTATTTAAAATATAGGGGAAAAAGGCTCTTCGGGAAAAGTCGCATAAAAACCGAACGGTTTCGTATATCGGAAAAAATTCAATCCCTCGATTAAATTTATTGGGCTTTGCGATTAAATTTAATGGGCATTGCGTTGAAATAAGCCGAAAAAAAAGAAAATGGGGTATTTTTGACACCACTTTGTAACGCCTAAACATGAGATTGGGCAGCTATAAAAACACGCGTCCCTTACATGTTTTTTCTCGACAACATATCCGAAGTTCATCTGCCATTCCGGGTCGGGATACCTCCATTGTAAGACTACAAAAGACATGCTAATTTTTTAACATACGTACAATATACATTCAATTGTCTTAACTTAACTGCCTCTCACTTCGACAGCTCCCAATATGAAAACTACTCAGATCTCTGATGTACTCGACTTTTGCAGACACCATAAAAAACATAAAAAATCGTTATTGCAGCAAAATCTACTATTAATTTCAGCGGTTATCAATTCCTGTTAATTCAAGAATCGGTATTTGATCATCTAGAAGAACAAATCCGACAACAAACACTACTCCCTCTTTATTCCATCCCAACACATATTTTCCTGATATCAACACTGTGCTCTACATTAATAGGGTCATTCCTCGATAACAAGTCGTAAAGTTAGACAACGGCAGTTAAAGCCCATATTTAAAAACTAATTTGTATAAAACATTACATCCACTTCTGCATTACAGTGTATTTTAGCTAAAACATACTTGGAAAACCCTAAGTCTTAATGTATATATTTCATTTTGAAATTGTCTAACCATTAACATCGTTTACATACACCATTTCGATGGTTATAAGTTGATGCCTTATAAGTAACAATATTGTTTAGAAAAGATTGTCAATTAACTTCAGTATAAGTAATAGGCTAATTCCAAGCTGCAAAAAAAAAATTATTAGTTATGAGCAGTCAACTTATGATCATCGATATACATGTATTACTTGTTGTTTATACTATAATACCGTTTGATTAGCCTCAGAGAAGAAGCTATAGTATATAGAATAGTATAGAATGTAGAAAGAACTACTACCAATACTTAAACAATTACAGTGAAGTACGGTTATAACGAACTCGCGGAGACCGGACGATTTAGTTCGTTATAAGCGAAGTTCGCTATAAGCGAGGTAAACAATTGCCAAAAAAATTATTTACATTTTAAGATTTTTTCTTAAATTCTCCTAGTTTTTACTTTTGTTTGTAATTCTGAAATGATTCGTCCATCAAATTAATTTTTAATTCTTTTATGTAAATTTTCAATTAAAAAGCTAAAATTTTTAAGATTTGCAACATAATTTTCATTGATGAATCTAGATTTTTTTATTTTATATTCGTTATAAGCGTAAAAATTTGTATGAAAAAAAAGTTCGTTATAACCGGAGTTCGTTATATCCGAACTCCACTGTATAAAGGTGTTAATTTTATTTCATTCATTACGCTTAGAACGGCCTAACATGAATTTATGGGTAGGCCTTTCTGGAATAATTATTAATTTTTTACCGGATATTGAAACCAAATTAAGTCCACAAATTATATTGGCTTAACATATTTTTTGATAAATTGCGTTTTGAGTATTCAAATATACACTCAAATAAACTGTAAGTTAACGAAAAAGTCTGTTATTTTGCGTCTGAATACAATTTAATGAATTGACCGTTATATTTTTTTCTACACACAGAGAAATAAATTGCCAACCTAATTGAAAAGTGTATTTTAATGGTAACAACTTATAAATTCTGTGTATAGGACGATATTACTATTAGACTTCTGAAAATGTTGGGTGTTGCAACTAAAACTCAGTCGAATTAACCGAACTTTGTTGTGAAAAATAATGTTTAGTTGTACCTACTGACTGAAATTCATAATAACCGAAGTTAAGCCGTCGTAACCGAATTTCAGTTGGCAAATAGCTACATTTTTCTCTGTGTGTAACAAATTCATCCGATGCAATATAATTAAATCCTAGGCTCTCTGGAATTAACCCAAACCCAGTTCATATTTAAATATTAATGTGTCTTTACGGTTGGAACAATATAGTTTTTCTGTTAGTCTTTTATTTGCGCGTGCTCTACACGGAAAGAATTTCTTGGACGAGTTTTAATGAAATTTTTCACTAAGCTAATGAAGTCTTTTTTCACAATGTAAATGAGAAATTCCTTAAAATGTGTGAAAATGTTTTATAGTTTCAATGAAACTATTATAAATGAAACATTTTCATTAGTCGTATGAAATTTTTAATAAATAATTTTAATAAGTTTTTCATAAAATTTTATGAAATCTTTCATTAGTCCAGTGACAATTCATATATAATTCATAGATATATGTCACAATATTAAATTATATCTGATATTTTGGGTTCTTGGATTTTTTATATGGTGAAAATATCTACATATATCACAATATTAATATTTTTTTATTTGCCATATATTTTTTGATATGTAAAAGAAAATTAAAATAGGTGGGAGATAAAATTGTATATTGCCTAATACAAAATCATATATAAAAACACATATATAAACGCATATAAACACATATGATACTAAATATTTAAAAAAGTCGATGTGGTTTTACATATAATTTTATGTGGCTTTTTGGAAAAAAGAAAAAAAAACTTGTATCAGAAAAAAAGGAATTCTGTTATAATTATGCATAGCTTTAGAAGAAACCGTTTTTTATTTAATTTTTCAATACATAAATATAATTAACATTTTTTATAGCACATATTTAAATGGATCGGTTTTCTTACAAATATATTTTCCAACTTTTAATTATTTGAATTAAATTTAACTGGCATTATAAGTAGATGCAACTTTCAGTTTTAAAGTGTTTTAATATATCGAGGGCCTATATTCAATATCCTCTATCTTAAATGTTCATGAAAAGCGTTTTTGATGGCCAAATATTCAGTAAAATATGTATGGTATGGTAACAATTTCAAAGTAGAAGCATATTTTTTTTTCAATTTTATTTGCATTTTGTTATTTCTCCATCTCAAACAATTCATTTTTGTAAATGAAAAAACCCTCTATCTCTTCATACAATGATAATAAAACAATTTGTTTTCGAATAAACTCCTATTTAAATATATGATTTCTTACCAAATAATGCATGCATATCAAGAATCTGGCCAAATTTCTTAGGTCGTTTTTAAAATATCGCGAATTATAGTTTTTAACGAAAATTTTTTTTTTTCTTGATTACTGACCTAATATCCGGGAAGACGGAATTAAATAATTTTCTGTGTTTATAAATATAAAAAGAACATAATATTACCTTTGATTTCGGTATAGTATCTTTAATGAAATTAAAAGGACATTCTTGGAAAATCGGTAATTATCCCATTTTGGTTTTGGTTTTTAAACTTGAATATTTTCTTACGTATTTCAGCATTTGTTATTCAATTGTAAAAAAAGTATTAGTTAATTCTGTCTCTTCTGATCGAAACAATACTTGTGTGTACGTAGTGTGACAAAACTAAACTTTAGCCGCAGTCATCGCTGTGTCGACCGTGGCTCAACTCGTTAAGAGGTGAGATTACGATGCATAGCTTGATGCTAAGGCAGTGAGTTCAAATACCAGTACGACACCAAAAAATAAAAAGTTTTTCATATAGAGCAAATTAACAATATAAAATACTTTGTTCAATTGACACATAAATTAACCACTGACGAGTCCCAGGAGGGGGACGAAACTGCGGCAGTCTGGTGTATCCCTTGTGTCCGTAAAAATTTTCAATAAAAATGTTTTCTTCTTCTTCTTTCCTGTAAAGAGACTAACTAAAGTAAAAAAAGTCTTTGGTCAACAAAATCTGATATAAAACTTTCTTAGAAATGTTTCCGATAAAACGCAGTTTTTAATTATTTAGCATATAACTACCCAGCAAGAACAGTGACGGTCATATGACCGGTCAAATGACCGACACTGCAGATGGAAATATCCATCAATGCGTAGAACAAAGTTTCTATCATTTTCTTAAGGGCAATATGAAAAAAGTGATGGAAACTTTGTGTACGTGTGATTTTGCATCTCCCTCTAATTTATAAATTCATAAGTTAGAGAAAGATGCAAGATTTGCATGTGTTAGTTTCGGTCATCCATTTCTTGTAGGGTACCCTACATGGATATTTCCATCAGCAGTTCCGGTCATTTGACCGGTCATATGACCGTCACTGTTCTTGCTGGGTACTTACCAAATGATTATGTCAGAAAAAATGTCAAAATAAATAATAAGTTCGTTAAAAACCATTTGATGCAGTATATTTAAATTATGATTTTTTTATAATTAAAATGACGACAAACATATATCCATTATACCAGGCCGTGTAAAGAACGATCCTATGGTATCTCCCCTGCGGGAAATGGACCAGTCACTGGTATGGTCACGTGACTAGAACTTTGTGTGTATGAACCAGTCCAAGTTTCCGTTCTGTTATATGAAAGTGACCGGTACTTGTAACATGGGCTTGTCATAGGAGGTGACCGACTGAAATGAATATGCTACGGGACAAGTTAGAAGTAGGGAGTGTCAAAGTATGAACATTTTAGGATTTATGTGATATGCAACAGAACCAGTGGGAAAAAAATTATCAAGTGACTGGTGTAGGTGTACGTATCGTTGAACTGGAGAAAAATTGTTGAAGGAAAACTGGTAACATTTTAAGTGCAATGTGTTATGTTATAGAGGTAGTTTGAGTGGAATAGGTTTGTAAAGTACCACTGCACCGGTCTAAGGGGTACATGTCGCCGGGCATGCGGAAAGTAATTAGCAAGTAACCTGTCATTTTTTTTCAGAGTGTGTAATATTATGTACGGGTTGCTAAATAACCCGTCCGGAAGCAGTCACTGCACTTATTCAAAACAGCGTGTCAAAACAGTTTTAAAATTAGTTTATTTTGTCTATAGCCAACAAAAAACTATAACATTAAATTCATTATAACAATTTAAATTTGGAAAAGTACATAAACTAGACAAGAAGTCCGGATATTCAAAATATAAATTTTTTGCTAGTTTTTTTCTTTATTTGCTAACATTTTCTAATAATTTTTATTTTCCAATACTTCTAAAAATCACTTCGTGAACATTTTAATTTTGGATTCTGCATTATAATTCTAGTTCATAATAATATCTTTATAAAAGAAGGAGCTGCAGCAATTCACAAATTTAATGTATAACTTATAAAGCAGAGTAACAAAATATATACTCAGTTTCAATTTTGTTAACAAAGAAAGACAAATCGTTCCCAGCAATCTTGTAAAATATCTAAACCAAATACTTCGAAACCAATAATATGCAGAAATATTTAAATTGTAATTTATATTCTTGTAAAGTGTTTCACGTTTGTGAATAAGTTTGGTAGCGATATTCACTCGAAAAATCGCTAGTCGGCATTTCGAAAATGAACTTGTCAAACGAGTTTTAAGATCGCGACGTTTGGCGATAAATCGCCATATCTGACATTGCTTCAGTGTTGCAGTCAAGGAATTGCATTCTTTAGTACTAATTGCCATGTTTTCATCCACTGCTAACGGTTTTGAGCCAGTTCAATGACCAGTACCAACTTCAACTGCAGCGACCCTAGTTGCTTCAGTTCACTTTGATGTTATGTTACTTTTTCTCCAGTTACGTGATGTATCTGGTACTAACCAGTGAATGATTTGTCACCATAATTATAGTCACGTGATTGCACATTTCACCCAAATTAACACTTTTTGGTGCACCACAATTTTGGTTTCACCAGTTTCGTGACGTATATATCACAGAATTACCACTTTGGATCAATCGACCCTTCATTTCCAGCAGGGTCGTTTAAGATCACGATTATATCTTCCAGGTGGCAGCGTTAAATATAAAGTAAATTTTGATATCGAACACATTTATCTACCTCATCGTATTAAACCATATAAAGGTGACAATGAACCAAAAACCATATATTCTGGTCCACTTACAATATAATTAAGTAAATGGAAGAATTTTCAAGATTTGAAGAGTGTAATTCCGCCTGAATACCATTTTTTCTACAATAATCTATCAAAGACAAACTCCAAAAAAACTTTAAAAAAGTTAAAGCACAATGTTATTTTTTTAATTTTAAAGTTATTTCGGTTTTAAATACTATTTATTATTATTTTTACATTAAAAAAAAAAAAAAATTAAAAAAATTTACGTCATAAGTTTATTCAATATATTGTTTATTTTATTACTTTACAAAATTCGCTATCTAATAAAAACTTTTTTAAGAATCGATTTTCTTTAAATGCTAAATTCTCTATATTCCACAAAATTGCCAATAATGCAAAATTTCAAATATAAATTATACGTGAGATTCAGTAGCCGCTGAAAAAAAAATATTGTCGAACATAGACGTTTTAAAGCACTTTTAATAAGCAAAATAAACAGTTGTTATTCTCTCCTGTAATGTTGTGTTTTTTAAGATAGAGGATATTGCATAGAAGCCCTCGATATTATGTTTGTCAACTTCAAGGGATTTGAAAATTTAAATATTTGATTAGATGTTACAAAAAAAAATTTAATAATTCCATACAAATATGTACTATTTTTAATTTTTAGGAACCGCTGTTGGTTTCAGTAGCTTTATGAAAGATCGATGAATTAACTCGATTATATATTTTTACCCATTCATAACACTTTTCTTATGATTCAATAATTTATTACACCTTTTGTACTGAAAAAGGTTGATATTTAAGTCGAATTTTATTCATAATAAGCAAGGGTTGTATTAAAAGAAGAATTTCAAAAATTGTGTAATCTTCTCATTGACTTTCTTAAATGAACTGTTTACGGTTAATTTTATTTAAAAAAAAAAAATTCCAAAATTAAAGAAAATGGCTAACTTTTTAAAAGTTCATATCAAAAAGTGGAAAATTGTATGAAATTTAGTTTTAAGCGAGTTCGTATTAATAGTTCAAATTAACAGATGTTAATTAGTTCGAACTAAGCGAATATTCGTCCGATAATACGATGATACGATATCCGTTATTACGTTTACGGGAATTGTCATCCCCGATTTTAATGAAATTCGCCACAAATATTGTAAATAGGTAGTATTTATCAAATTAGTAACATTTTGACCCCAAACCCTTTCGCTTTTCGAAATATGACGTCATGAAAATTGGCAAAAACACCAAAATTTGGATAAAGTGCAAATACAAAGTCGCCCATAACTGTAAAATTATACAACTTACAATTTTCCTATTGGTATCATTTTATAGATGAGAACATTATCTTTAAAATGGCGTCCTATTTTTTTTTGTTTAATATAATTTTTATTAAAAATAAAAATGATGTTTTTTTGACCTTTAATTGTGCAATGAAAATGAAAATTATTCAAGTTCGAGGCCATACTCTATATTTCTTTATTAGGATATTGTCCTAACAAATAATCTATAGAGTTTTTTTGTTTTCAAATTTATTATTTGACCCTTTCAGGAATGTGTTGATAGATCTATTTCTGGAATTTTCTAGGTTCCCATCATCAGAACACGTTTTGAAAGCGGTAACAATCCCATGCCAAACATCAAACATTCATATAAACTAGTTTACTCACTACATGAGAACTAATATATGAGTTTGAAGTTAAAGATTATAACCATTGATCAAAAAATAAATTGAAAACTTGTTTGTTATGTGCAAGGTCCACCTCTGGTGGATATTCAATACACGTTTTTTGTTTTTCTCTCCTTTTTATATTTTGTTTAGTTTATAAACAACACAGGGGAGTAAACTAGACTGTACTTTGTCTTTTATACAAGTTTGATATAATTTTTATTAAAAATAAAAATAAAAATTATGTTTTTTTCGACCTTTAATTGTACAATGAAAATTAAAATTATTCAATTGTTTGAGATAGGCGTGGTAGAGAAGATTATGCATACTTTTCTAAAAATCATAACTACATTGTAAATTTTTATTGAATTAGACTGCGCAGTTTCTGGTAACACAACCTTCATCAGTAATCCTTTTGACAAGTTATTCAAGTTCGAGGCCATACTCTATATTTAGTGGACCTTGCACACAACAAACAAGTTTTCAATTTATTTTTTTAATCAATGGTTATAATCTTTAACTTCAAGCTCATTCATATATTAGTTACATTTTCATTTGTTTTTTGTATTAAAAGGTCAAGGGTCATTTTTTTAAGTTTAATGTTTAAAGATCCATATCTCAAAATCCAATTTTTTAAAAATTCTGAAAAAATATATGTTAAAACCTAAGGCCTCTACATTTGTGGCAACATTTTAAGGTGGAGACTCATTTGGTTCCGTAGTTGGTGGTCGTAAGCAAATTTTCGTCGACGAATTCATATACAAAATCTATAGTTTATAGAATCGATTTCGTGATGATCAAATAATATCAAACACGTTATGGGAACATATAAAAAAATATCTGGCACCATATCATATATTTTTAATCGGGACAACAGAATATTAAACTCATGTGTAAAAAAAGAAAGCAAAATCATGCAATTTGTATACTTCGAATAAAAAGTAATGGCTAAAAAAATGCTTGAACAAAGCAAAGTAAAACATTAATACATAGTTTTATTTGACTATTGTTTGATATTATTATCAATTCTTTTTTATCGCCAAGAATAAAACGATAAACTTGTCTTTTTATTGCATTTTCTGTTGTAATTGTAAAGGGACAATAACGGCACTGGGAAACAATTAACACATGTAATATTAATTTCTGTATTTGCTATTCTTTATTATGGAAATTACGAAATTGTTGAGTGTGATGGAATTGTTAGTTAATCAATTATTTTAAGGTGAATTGTTGTAGAGGCAGGTGTTTTAATTTTTATTGCTAACAAAAGCTTTCTATTGACATCATATTAATATTTGCATTACTACACTCATATGAAAAAGTTAATATAAAGGTTCTACATCCCACTTTACAGTGTTTGTACTAATTTTTAGTACAAAATAAATTTTGAACAAACCTATTTGCTGTTGTTTATTTACAAATAAAATTGGTTCTTTATTTTAATTAAAAAAAAAAATTATTAACAATAAAATTGGCTGGTTTTAGTAAATCGATTTCCGTTAACTGTTCACTATATTTTAGTAACGTTTACTAATTTTTCCTACCACTTTCACGTTACTAATAATTACAGGTATGTTTTACTTAAATTACCTTAACTGTCTGATAGCCGTTCTGTAGTATTTTCAGAAGTATTTATTTGCATATGTTTATGTCCCCTAAAAACGATTTTCTATCTTTATTTTTAATTTTTTTTTTTTTTTTTTGTGGAAAATGTTAACCCGATCCGTATTTCGGCCGAAAATGGAACATTTTTGAAAGAAAGTGTATTCAAAACTACCAAAGTTCAAAATTTTGAAAAATTAAATTTTTTATTTCATTTATTAATTTAATGTACTCAAAATTATTCAGGTTTGGTATTTATAAATATTTCTATACATCAATTAAAGTTAAAAACATAAATTCAAGTTAAACAAAAAAACATCAATTAAAATTCCGAAATTTTGTATTATAATAATTCTATTTAAAATTAGGAACATCTCGAACAATATTTAATTGATGTTTCACAATTTCGAATTATTTCGTAGATTTTGCGTTTTAAAAAAATGGAACTGCAAATGATATTTTCTAAGCTTTAAATCAAAAATAAAAATTTTAATTTATGGTTTCTAAATTTCACTATTTATCGCTAAACAGGCAAAATTTATTTTCACAAAGTTTATGAAACTTTTATCTATGAAATGATGAATTTCTATGGAACATTTGTCATAAATATTTATGAAACTCTTCATCATATTGATGAAAACTTCATAAATATGATGTATAATTAATGACAAACGATTTATGAAACAATTTCTTCAATATAATACAACTTTTTTACCTGATTGTATATCTGCCCCGGGTATGTTAAGGATTTTGTCACGTCGATGTAATCTATTTGGTTGCTCACAATATTTCCTCTCTTGTCCTTTGGTGATTTCCATGTAAAGGGTTTTTTTTAATAGAGGTATAGAACTATGAAATGGAATAAACCAAAGAAGAATTTTTTAAATTGACATGAAATTTACTTTATTCGAAAGATAATCTTTATAATTTAAATATGACTTCTGGCATATGACCTCCACGGCTGGCTCGGACGTAGTCTAATCTGGAGGTACAATTTTCGAAGACTTTTTCTAACATTTGTCGCCGTATATTGGCAATAACGCTTCGAATGTTGTCCTCCAAGTGGCTAATCATTTCTGGCTTATAGGCGTAGACTAGCGACTTTACATTTCCCCACAGAAAATATTACAGTGGTGTTTAATCGCACGATCTTGGAGGCCAAACGTGAAAATATGCTGTTAACAAACGTTTCCTTCAATAAATCAATTGTGGCACGAGCTGTGTGACATGTTGCGCGGTCTTGTTGAAACCACAGCTCCTGTACATCATGGTTGTTCAATTGATAAACGAAAAAGTCAGTAATCATGGCTCTATAGCGGTCACCATTGACTGTAAAGTTCTGACCAGCATCGTTTTTAAAGAAGTACTGACATCTCTGGATGTAACGGTGTCTCAACATACACTTGACGAATATCATCACTCCAAATATGGCAGTTTTGTTCATTGACGTATCCATTTAACCAAAAGTGAGCTTCACCGCTAAACAAGATTCGCTTATGAAAATTTCGAACAGATCCATGATTTTCAAAATAAATTTGCTTAATTTGGAAGCGTTATTCAAGCGTCAGTCTATTCATGTTGAAATGCCAAACCAAACTAAACATAAATCACTTGACAGCTGACAAAATGGCAGCCAGTTAAAAAAGTGTTGCCAACTTAAAGTTCTATACCTGTATAAAAAACACCCTTTATAAAGTCGTCTCTTGCGAAGGCTAAACAGGGTATTCGTTATTTTCATTTTACGTTCATGGCAAAATTGTATAAACCTATTTCCTCTATCATTTCTTTGACCTAATCCATATTTCCCTGTTATATCAATAACTTCCTCTCGCCCAACTTTTACATTAAAGTCACCTTGGTATTGGTAATTTCATGTAGCTTTGTCATTCTAAGTATTTGTGCGATTTTGCTATAAAATTCTTCGATTTCCTCGTTACTTCCATCATATGTTGTGGAGCGTATACTTGGATAATGTTCATATTTAGTGGTTTTCCAGATATTTTGATCATCATGGTCCTATTAGACATTGGAAGACATCCTGCGACATATGGAGCTATTGTACTACCAACATTAATTGCAACACCTTTTCTATGAATTCCATCTCGGTTTCCCGAATTGTATATTCTTGCATTCTTGAATCTAAATTCACCACATTCCGTCCATCATGTTTCGCTAATACCCAATATGTCTACTTTAAGTCTGTTCATTTCACTTATGGTGTTGTATAGCTTTCCGGGTTCATATATAATCCTAACATTCCAAGTTCCGATGTTAAGGTTTCTCTTCGTTGTAACTCTGGGAAATCCATAACATCCTGCTTAAAACTTGATATTGATAGTTATCTTAAAGCACATCAAAATTTAAAATATTAAGCTCCAAAAATTTAAGTTTGACATACAAATTTTTGATTGTTAAGCATATAAAATTTTAATTTAATCGTTTTTTATATTTAAATTGGGATCTTAATAATCGCACCATAATATCTAGCCCCCTCTACGCAATTTAACAAATTTATTTTCACTGGATTGAATGGTATCAAATTATATCAAACCCAATGCACCAATCCACCATTTTTCGGATAAAATTGTATATCAATTAGATATAAGGCTATATCAAATTTGATACATTTCTTTGTTGCAGAAAAAAAGAGCAAACCATTCCCGATGATAGTTTCCGAGGAATAGGGATTTCTTTTCGGTAATATATTAAAAAAAATAACCTTTTTCTGAAATACGAAGAAAAAATACACTTTTGAATATGTTTGCAGATAATTATTTATATGACTCAAATTTTCAAAACTAAACAAAGATATATTAGCAATTTAAAATTATTTAGATATTATGTTTGGGTCATGTAAACATACTTATAATAAACATATATATTTGCAGCGAAACATATATGTGTTTGGCTTTAGACGGTTTTCACCTTTTCCAAACATATATATGTTTACAGGTAATCATAATTATATTTGCAAGCAAACATGTTATGTTATAAACATGGGAAACACGGAAATGTTTTCCAAACAAAAGTATATTACCAGCATTTATTTTTCCAGCAGGCCGTTTTTTTTTTTTGCAGCGTGCACAATTACTAATATTTTAACCTAATTTTGGCTTCCTTTTAATTTTAATATATTTACTATCAAATGCCGTTTAAATTTTTTAAATCTTCACCTTCATATTTGAATGTTTTGGCCTACGATTTTAATTCTTGAGCCACGATTTTAAATTTTTCCACGATTTGCATCTCTGCATATTTTTAATATTTCAAAACTTTAAAATTAAAATTAAAAAATTTTTATCCGTCTTTATTTTATTAATTAAACATTTTATTAATTTTATTTTTAATTCTTTTATTTCCAGATAATGTGGATAATGAAGATGCCAAATCGCTATTTGAAACAAATTTCAGCCATGTTTATTTCATACTCTATGATACATTTATACAAGCAGAGGCAAATTTAAAACAGAAAGGTAATGAATTTTCAATTTGTAATAATGCTTACACTTCTAAAAACTTTTGGTTGATACAATTTTGTAAAAATATTAATTTTGTTAGAAAAAAAATCTATAAAATTTATTTATAAAAATTAAAAATTTTTATTTTTGAATTTTTTTGTTAATGTAATTTGTATTATTTTTTTTCTATATATTTTCAAACCAAATCCACAATTAAAAAAACAAAATGTTGCAATTTGGTGTTGTTTTATATATGTATGTGTGTGTGTGTGTTGTAACCTCTTCCTATTCTAAAACAAAAAAAAAATCCCTTCAACAAAATAAAATCAAATCCTTAATTTTACAAATCCTAATTATTTTATGTTTAACAATTAATTTCTTTGTGCCAAAATCAAAAAATAAAAACAAATATGCAATATTTGCTACCACTGCCTTCTTCTCTGCTCTACATACTACAAACAAATAATTTCAAATAATGGCAGAACTTCCGTTTCATATTGGTAAGTTTAATTAAATTATGGTTGAATATAATCGATGCACAACAACCAAACCAAAAAAAAAAAAAAATAAATATCTAAATCAAAAAAATATTATGCCATCATCGTTTTTTCGCTTATATGTTTTTGTTTCATCCAGCAAAAAAAAAAGCAAAAGCAAAATCATTGAATGTTCTTAATTTTTTGTTTAAACATTTCGTTTTATTGTCCAAAAAAATAAAAAAAAACACAAAATTTGCATGCTTTCGTTATATTACAAAATTTTTTTATTTGTTAGTTTTAACTTTGAAATTTGTTCAAAATTTTATGTTTTCGAAATCATATATCCTTTTTCATTCATTCCTTTATTTAATATTTATGTATTAGAGTGTCCCTTAAAGTTGAATGTTAGAAATGTTGAGACGCTACCCTCTAATTTTTTTGTATTTGTCTTGAAAATAACTCATGTGAAATTTTACGCCCCTACGACCACGCCTTCCCTACCCGATAGGGCCTTAAAGATCAAAACATGCGTTTATATGGAAAAACGCATATTTCGCTCTTTAAGGCCCTGTCGCTTAGGGAAAGCGTGGTCGTAGAAGCGCAAAATTACACATGTGTTATATTCAAGTCATCTTAGGGTTAATTTAGTACAGAATATATTTTTATGGATTTATCGAATGGTTTTATCCAGGTTTGTAAAAAAAGAATTTAAATACTTTTGTTCAAATATATATAAAAACGCACAATATCTCCTTGGATCTGAATGCGGCACGGTACGGGTTAATGTTGTTCAATATGTCCAAAAGTTTTGGCACTTAATCTAAAAGTATTCTGTTATTATCTTTTACATCACGTTTCTTAAAATTCAAAAGTAGTAAGATAATCTTTAACGTTTTTTGCAAATTGAAATAAATAAGTCTGGGGTCACTTGGGGTCCCAGGTCCACATGGGTTAATATTGTTCGAAATATTTTTATTTTTAACTTTGAGTAATGCTTATAAAATAAAACTATAAAAGCTACAAAAGTAGCTAATTTTTGATTTAAAATATTTTATGGCAACAAATAAGCCTTTTTATTACTAAAAAACACAATTTCCCCGAAATCCGTAAAATTTAAATCGTTGCCCTACCCAAGTGTACTGGGGGATATTTTTAAATTTTTTTATTTTAATCTCTTAGATGTTTTAAACAAGTTTGAGCAATAAAAATCTAAATTTTTTCGATTTTGTTGAAGAAATTTTTTTAAAATTTGAAATTGGAAATTTGAAAAACATCCCAAAAATTTTGTTCGTTTTTGACATCACCGTAGGACAGGTTAACGCCATCCAAAACAAAACACTTTTTTTATGGCTCACAATTATAAGTGTATTAAATAAAAAAAATATGTTTCAGTAATCAATTTTAAAAACGTTTAAAATTTGAGCTCGAATTTCTTGCTGAAGTGGTATTTGGCACATTAGTGGTCTGGGGCATTATTTTTTACTGGGGTAATTCTTAACCGATTTTGAATTTTTATACCTTTTTGAATACATAATTTTATCTTAATCTCGATTAATTTATCATCTAGAGTAAAAACTATTACAATATTGCAAAAAAAACAGCAAAAACTAAAAAAATATCCCTTTTTCCCATATAAACGCATGTTTTGATCTTTAAGGAACTATCGGGTAGGGAAGGCGTGGTCGTAGGGGCGTAAAATTTCACTTGAGTTATTTTCAAGACAAATACAAAAAAATTAGAGGGTAGCGTCTCAACATTTGTAACATTTAAACTTGTAGAACACCTTAAGGGACACTCTATTATGTATCCTTTTTAAGTTGTTGTAATTCGAAGTAAATTTAGTTTTGTTTCGCTTTATTATTGTTAATATTATTATTATTATTTAGTTCATATTCATTGAGTTTTTTTTTTTCTATTTGTCTAAAATTTAATTTGTTATACAAAAATGTTCCCTTTTTATCCTTCCGTATCTTTTTTGTTTAGTTCATAAGGCCCATCGCGAGGAATTAGATGGTTCACTATGGCTATTGGAAAAGATTTTGTGTCTACTGCCAGAGTTGCTGGCTCGACGTTGGCAGTGTCATTCTCTCAGTCGTATTATGGGCAAACTATTGCATTTGGGAAATTCACCAAAATTACGAAAAGAAGGTGTACGGTAAGTTAAATAAATAAAAAATAAATTACAATGAATTAGTTTAAAAAGTTGTGCTAGTAAATCAAGCGCACATCAAGCTTTTCCATTTGTTTGGGATGTTGGCGTACGTGGTGGGCGTGGTTGGGGGTTTGTGACTTGGAATAGTTTGATCAACATTTTATTTACTTCAAATAATTTTTTTTTTGCATATGCCAAGAATATTTGGTCTTCATTCGGTACTCTTCATAATCTGCATTAGCCAAGCTTCTACACAGATTTAATTTTAGTGGACGAAAAATAATGAATATTTTCCCTAAACTAATGAAACTTTTCTTCACAACGGGAACGAAAATTGTCTTAAAATTAATAAAAAGCTTCATACTTTTTATGAAACAATTTTTTTTTTTAAGAAACTTCTTCATTGAGTGAATGGATCTGTAATAAATAAAATTATGTTGTTCATATAACTTTATGAAAATATGCAGTAGTTTAGTGAAAAGGTTCAATCTAAAAATTCATTAATATCATGCGGAAAACTCTCTCATTGTGCTATTAAGTATGCCAAATACCCAATACCCGCACTATTTGTCTAAATGAATTGGATAATGGATAATTGTATAAAAATCTGTATTTTTGTCAAATTTGCCGAAAAATAATGAAAATGTTTAGTAAACTAATGTAATGTAAAATTTCTTAAAATTAATGAAAAGCATATTTTTACGAAACTAGATTTTTAATGAAACTTCTTTACTTAATGAGTGAAACTATTTATTAATAAAATGATATTTTTCATAAAATTGTATGAAAACTTGCATTATTTGAATTTAAAGTTTCGTTGGGTGAGTTCCAGTTACTTCTATGCAAAAATTCATTAATATCATGCGTATGTTTTTTCATCTTAAAATATATTATAATATATAATTGTATATGGTGTCATGCATATCAATATATGGGATAGGAAATATATAATATATTTCCTATGTGGTCGATATATTGTTAAATATTAACCTTTATAAAATAATATATTGAGCATATATGCTTTACATAACAAGATATGATAGATCTGTTGTCATATATAATACATTCTCATATATAACACAATATGTATCATATATGGTGCCATATGAATAATGCATTTCAATATATAATTAAATATGAAATTAAGATTAACAATTTAGTTTGAGATATGATTATATATGGTCCAAAATCAATAATATTTTCCATATGTAAAAGACATAATTATATATTGTGATATATAACCTCATATGTACTTATACAATCGCAGATGCCCAAATAACTTTTCTTAAATTTTTTTTTCTTATTTTTACAAGTAAAATTCATCCCACGGGATATTTTGGGATCCATCAGGATCTTAAATTAGATATTTTTGGATAAATTTCAGATTAATTTCGATCTAACTTAATCCGGTAATATATTTGAGGGATTTAATATGATAAGAATAATTATCTTATCTGAATAAGAATAAATATCTATTTATATCAAATGAGATCTGATTTTGTATTTAAGATCGGGGTGAAAGAATTATTGGGTATACAATTTAATAATGTCGATTTTTTTGTGCTTGAAAAATTCATTTATTATAATAACGAAATAAATTGATACATTACTCAAAGTATTGCCCATCGTTAGCCACTACTTTGTCCCATCTTTCTGGTAGCATATGAATTTCGCTCCAAAAGAACTGCTCCGGTTTTGAGGTAAAGAATGCATCAAGCCAATTTCTTATACTCTGTTCTGAAGTGAAGCGTATTCCAGTAAGGGCGTTGTGCATCGATCGAAATAAATGTTAGTCAGAAGGGGCAAGGTCTGGGCTATAAGGCGGTTTTCCAAATAGTTTTTGACCGGTCTTGCAACATGTGGCCGAGCGTTGTCATGATAGAAGATTATGGCTTCGTGTCTGGTCGAAAATTCTGGTCGTTTTTCGTTGATTGCTCTCTCTTTAAACGAATCAATTGTATTCGGTACAGGCCCCCCTGTGTTCGTCTGACCCGATTTCAACAGCTCATAATACAAAAACACCCTTCTGATCCCACCAAATACAGAGCATTACCTTGGTGCCATGGATATTCGGCTTCGGCGTTGATTTGGCTGGTTGGCCGGGCTTTACATATGACTTTTTGCACTTGGGGTTATCGTAATGTATCAATTTTTCATCACCAGTAACAATACGATGCAAAAAAGACTTCCGACATGCAAAATCGTCTTTCAACGTCTTTTGGCTTCAATTCATATGGGACCCAATTTCCTTGCTTTTGAATGAATCCCAATGGTTTTAAATGTAGGGAAATGGCTTGTTGTGTGACTCCCAATGATAACGCAAGTTCTTCATGCGTTTGACATGAATCTTCGTGGAGTAATGCATCCAATTCCTTCTAACTTTTTCGCCTGACCAGGCCTCTCCTTGTCTTCTGCGTCGAAATCAGCACTTTTGAATCGCGCAAACAATCGTTCAGAAGTTTTTTGAGTTGGTATATGTTAAGCGTAAGCTTCTACCAACAATCGATAACTTTCAGCAGCCGTTTTCTTCGCATGAAAAAATGTTATCAGACTGCCCGCAAAACATCTATTTTAGGCACAAATTTCGACATTATTATAGCGATTGAAAAAAAATGTATGTTTACACTTTGGCGTCTATCGAATACTGAATTATAATGACAGATGTTTACCCTCCAAAATACCATTTAGTTATTATTGACACAAACCATATGTGATAAGTATGCCATATGTTGTCTAAATTGACATTATTAACTTGTATACCCAATATATCAGTGTATTATCCGACCGATCAGTTTGGCCAAAAAATATATTTAATCGTTTTTATTTTTGATTTTTTTTTTGGCATTTGAAGGCACTATAAACAAGTTTCGATATTGCACTGAGAGAATTATTTGCATGATTTTAAAGAATTTTTGCACTATTTCAATCAAATTGCACTGGAACTAGTCTATTGAAACTTTTGTACCATAAAAAATAAGAAACTTTTCATTTAGTTTAAGAAACATTTTGTTTATTTTGTGAAGAAAATTTTCATTGATTTACTGAAAAATTTTCAAAATAACTCAAAAGGTCCACATTAGGGAACATGTATTCTAAAGTAGACCTAAATGAAAAAACTCTCTAAAAATTTGTATTTAAATTAAAACTTATTTTAATTTTGTTTATTAAAAAGTGTTATGCATCGTTTAAAGCTGCTTAAGGGGTTACCATGTGTAATGCTAACTTTTTTGATTGCGGTAAATAAACGATATTTTTTTTCTGAAACGTATTGAAAAAAATGTCCAAATTACAAGATGCGTCAACCATTTAAAAAAGACTAAAACTTGGAGA
Source organism: Delia radicum (assembly GCA_021234595.1). Lineage (NCBI taxonomy): Eukaryota > Metazoa > Arthropoda > Insecta > Diptera > Anthomyiidae > Delia > Delia radicum. The sequence continues at coordinate 164,481,072 of CM037851.1, read as the reverse complement.
AAAAATCAAAAAAAAAAAATAAGAAAATATATCAAAGATCCACTTTAGGCAAAATTTACAAAAATTAATAAAAAATATCGAAAAACCCAGTTTAAAACGAAATCATTTTGAATTCTGCAGTGACAATATTTGTGATTTTTTCTTTTTCTGTAAATTTTAGCATTTTTCTTATTTAAATTAAAATAATGTTTGATACATATGTGGCGATCAGCAAAAATCAGCTGATTTATTTTGTTATGACAAAATCGTAGTAAATATAACACCAAAAATGAAAACCGCTAATATTTATTACCTGTACGAACCGTAACTTGTTAGAGTAGTATAATTTAAAATACAATGAGATCTATAAATTGATGTAACTTTAATAAACTCCAAGCAAAACTGTAATTTTAATAATTTTAGTTTACTTTAAACTTAAAACCGTTATAATTTTTGCGACATTAAATATAAATGATTAAAGATAAATGATTGAGGTGCCAGCCGTTCTCTTTTTGGCCCAAAATTCTTCTGTGGTGTGCCTGCAGGCTACATCAGGGTGAAGCTTAGCTCTCAAAGAAAGTGACGTTAGTATTCATTGTGATATTATATTTCAGGGTGATATCGATTGGAAGAAGCTCTTTCTCAAATATCAAGGGAAGTATTTAAGGGTTTTAGTTTTCTAAAACGGTTATGGAAATATTACCCTCCAACCGATTTTCTTACTATTTCCACTATCTATATCTGAATAAAGATGAAAACCAAATACTTTGAAAGTAAATTTGGAGCTTTTGCGGTCATCAATGCCTGCCGGAAATTATGTTATATTGACACATATGGGAATGTTCGAAATAGATAGTGTATGCCATTGTTCTATCGATACTACCATGGAAAATGATCTGCTAACAAGGAAGAAATAACGACACTGAACTTCAAATATCGAAATATTGTCAAACAAAAAACTTTTGAACAACCTTCTAACCTATTTTTACCTCCTAAAAATTCAATTGGTCAACATTTCTGGCTTTTGCCCTCTCTATCACATAGTCAAGTGTTAGTGTGGCTAGGTGAGGGGGGGGGGGGGTCGGGTTTCCGCCTCAGGAAACTCCCCGTACTTATCCATTGAGCCCGAATTTTTGCTCGAAATAATTGCGTGCCTAATAGCGCGTATTCGTCTGTAGTCGATTGTCCAATGAGACAGGACGCATAAAACGGAAATTCGTTTATCATGTGAAATAAACTCTACGCATAAGGCTTCCCTGCTTTCCGTAACTTCATTTCTTAATTTAAACACAATACATTGCATTTGTAGGCAGCATTCCCTGAGTGTTAATCTATTTTAAAAGTTTTTTCGAAAGAAATAAAAAAAAAACAGTAAACAGTACTGAAATTCCATTGAAATTTCGGTACATTTTGAAGCTAAGGTTTATATTAAACTTGATTTCAATGGCATACTTCAACAAATTTTAAGCTATTTCTTAAATACAACAAAGTCCTTATTCATTACTATCTTTTCTAATTTCAGATACTTCCTTCTTTGGTATCAAGCCCTGGGTGAAAATGCTCCCTCCTATGTACACAGCATGTACGCCGATTTAATACCTGGACTTATAGTACCACAAAAGGGCTTACAAGGTCCCGACGTAGAATTTAACACAAACGATTTTCTAAATCATCCCAATATGAAAGTGGACGGCAGTACAACATCAGTATTTCATGATAGCTACTCACATCCCGTACAAAGTTCAGAATTAATAGCCCTACTGCCACCGTCATCCAGTGAGAAGTCACAACCGCCCGATCCAAGAGATGGTCTTGAGATATTGCTCAATAGCATGGTACAAACGGCAGCTTGTCTTAAATGGCGTGACAATCATGCCCAAAAAGATCATAGAGCATTTGCATTTTTATTACAACGATTTAAGGAAGTTTTCCTACCTGTATTTTGTCCAAATTTTGATTTTACCATGTCGGTATATGAGCCACGCTTAGAACTGCCCACCATGAGATCGATTAATAAAAAAGAAGAACTAATGGCTTCCTGTGTGGTTGTCTTAATCAATTGGTTATCACGTTTTACCCACGAACGTTTGCTACAACATCGTTTGGATAATGTACATATCGTGGATGCGGCCGATCATATGCGTTTACATGTCTATCAACAGGGCTTAATCGTACGCGATGTCTTGTATGCCACCAGGGAAAATGTTAATTTTATACATGAAGTTTATCGTCAAGCATTTCTGTTAAATTTTACTACTAAAGCACAAATAGATGCAATTAGATGTTCCATAGCAGTATATAGGGATTGGATGACTGGTAACACACCACCACCATTTCTATTGGAACCAGAAGAAACTACAGGAACTGCAATGCAACAACAGCAACAAAATAATTCCAATGCAGGTGGTACCCCCAAATCTAATCTGCGTTTAAGAACTCCTTCTTATGTAGGAGCTATGACTAAAGAGAGTGCTGGTGTTAGAGCTGGTTTACAAAATATTTTACAAATATTTGTTACCAACGCCGCTAATGTTTTCCTAGTGAATACTAGCAATTTAAATATTTATTTTCCCACAAAATCTCGAGAATATCGTTCTACTCCTTTGCATGAACAAACTGAGGTATGCAAGAAGGTATTAAATGTTTATCGTACTATGGTCATGAATACACCTATGGAACCCAAGACTTGGGAACAATTGTTACTGGTATTGCTACAAGTAACATCAGTCGTTTTACATCAACATCCTCCCCAGGCTTCAAAGAGTTCCAGTTTGGGTGGTATTTTAGGGCAGGCAATATTTCAAACTTTAATTGTTACTTGGATACGAGCTCATACCAATGTACCAGTTAATGTACAGTTATGGGAAAAATTCTTAACTGTCTTAACCTCGCTAACATATCGGGATGAGTTAATTATAGAATGGGATAAAACTATACAAACTTTAACTCGAGTCTTTTCACGTTATGTTTATTCTTTAAACTTGCAAGATCTACCATTAGATCGCTTAGCTGAGTCAAAGGGAAAACGAAGAAGAACTGGTTTAGGTTCTACAGTTTCAAATGGCTCAGCTCTTAAGGAAAGAGCAGATATTAGAGAACTTAATCAACAGGAAAAGTTGACAAACTATAGTCGTTCAGAAGATAATTCTCAATCCACTATGGGAAGACATTCACAAACACATAATCAAGGCACACACAAATCAGGGCAAGGACAACATTCTGGAGGTTCTACCCGTTATCCGGTAACACCTATCCTTAGTCGTAGTTATAGTGAGGGTAGTTTACATACTATAACACGTACACCCAGATTTCGTTTAAAACATCGTCATCATCAAAAAAATAATCCACCTACACATTTACCATCAAGTGTAGAGAATTCTCTTAATACCATAATACTACAACAAAATTCCAATTCACCGGAATTATTAGAAAATGTCCCCTTGACATGTCAGGTAACACAAAATAACGATATAAGGCGAGCCATGTCTTTAGATTCTTTGGCTACTATAAAACGTAGTCGCAAGTCAAGGCGTGTTAGAAGAACTACTCAAAATCAAGATGATATTGATTATCTTGATGTAACACAAGGTGAAGAGGATAGTAATGATGATGAAGATTCAAGATCACCCTCCCCTACAGCCAGCAGTGGCCTAGAGGGTGGTTCTTTAAAAGATGCTCAAATACAGATTGATGTTTTGGCCGTAGATAGTGGCGGTAGTTTGGGTGAAAGTGAGGGTAATTCGGGAAACTATCAAACGGAAAGAAGATCGATTATATTAGGTGGTACTGCCACTGGTTGGCTACCCGATTCTACGGCTATTATGTGGAAACGTATGTTGGGTGCTTTAGGCGATGTTAATCGTATACCTAAAACAGAATTACATGCTCAAGTTTTTAAACATTTATTGGATATGACTTTAAATTTAATCAAAATTAAACAAAATCAAGGTATATCAACAGACAATCAACAAACGCCCTCGCCACCAACGCTCATGCCTCCAATAGGTATAGTAGCTCCCTGGTGTTATGGAGCTTTACAATTGGATAAATCCTTTAAACGGGGAAAAATGTGGGCTGTACAATTATTATGCACTTTAACGGTAAATGGAGCAGTAACTGGTATGCAGCATTTGCCTTTATTCTACTACACCTTACATCGTTTGCTGTCCGGAGAAGATCGAGAATTAATATATGCGGCTTTAAAATATTTGGAAGGTCCCAGATTCTTAAGTTTATTATTGCCGGGACATACTTTACTCTTACTAGATATAGTACATGCTTCCGCTATACTATTAACTTCTTTGGAAACAAATCGTTTAACTCCCAGAGCTGAGGGTAGCTGCTTTATTGGGTACTTTATTGTGCTATCCTTCAACTTTACTGCCTCGTCCTTTATTACAACCTACACCACAACAATTTGAACTAATGGAATGTGCTGATTTGCAAGATCATATATTAAATATTGTACTAAGATGTGCTCGTCGGGAGCCTTCGGCTAAAGCTAGATGTATAGCTTTATCACAATTGGGTCAATGGATATTAATGAAGTTATCACATCCTTTTGCTTCAGGTGGAAGAGACTCTATTTTAGCAAAAACAAAATTTCAACAGGCTATACCCCATTCAAAGGGTCAGCAATTAAAGGATGATCATCAACAATATTATAATCCACGTATTAAAGAAGCTTTACAGGTTCTTTTACAAGCTCTACAATTTAAACACCGTACTATAGCTATGGTAGCCGTAGATTCTTTAAAGATATGCCAAGAAAGAGGTCGAGAATTGGCGTCGATAGTTAAAATGCCACAATTGATAATAACAGCCATTTGTAAGGCTTTGGAAATACAAAATGTTACTAATCCTAAAGATTCCGATAAAGTGGTGTTAACTTCATTAATTTTATGTCTTGGAGAATATTGTATGTCTTTTCCCTCGGCCATAATGTTAGAGTCTCTCAATGAACGTGGCGATACTTTGGTATTAATTGTATTAAGAGTGTTATTACAAATAGCTTCGGGAGCTCCTAAACATGAACGGGTTAAACTAACAGCCGATGACGATTTTGATATGCATATAGCCAGTGACGACTTACATGATGATGGTAAATTACCAGAGGCCAACTATCAGACATCTGAAACAATACAGGCCTGCATAACAGCGATACGTTTGTGTGCCAAAGCTGTAGCTATGCATTTGGTAACACATTTGGGTCATTTTCCTATGGGTATAGGAGCAGCTCGATTAAGTTCATTGGTTGAAGAACAAGACGATATAAATGGTTATAACAATGGTGTACAAAGTACTGGCAATAGCATTGATATAAGACGTGATTCTGTTGAATTGCCCTCTATATTACATGCTCAAAATATGCAATTGTTTATGTTAAATCAGGGCTTAGTAGCCAGTTTTATTGAATTGCCTACTTTGAAATTACCGGGAGGAGGTGTTACGGCTGGTTTGATTACGGCCGAAAAACAAGTGCGTGTCTTATTGCGCGATCTTAATGGAAAAGCCTGTTGGGATGCTTCAATTTTATATAGTGAACCTAAACGGGAATGTCCTAAATTGGAAGGTGGGTTTTCACCATCTTCTATAGATCCTCGAGGTTATAGTCCATCACATCGCTATAATCAAGCACAATCCATGGATTCGTTAATGCATTCTATGCAGGGTTTAGATATAACACCACCTAGACATACATTAAGACATCGCCCCTTAGGAGAATTACCATTGGCTAAAGATTTGGCTCCAGATCTAGATCAATTGGATGATCTTTTGGGCTATATAGGTCATACTAGCTCAGAATGTTTACCTACGGCGGTAACACAACTAAATGCTCCCGCTCCCTCTCCTTTGGGCAGTAATGCTGAAGCTCAAGCTATATCCATTATACTCAATCAAAGGGCTTTGGAACAAGAATTTATAGCACAATTAAATCAACAGGCCTTACAACAGCCTTTACCCATTAGTTCAACTCCTTCTATAGTGGCGGGGGGTCATGATACTAGATCATTGCATTCAATGCATGAACCCATTTCACACAATTCCTTTGAATCTTATCATTCGACATCATTAAATGGTCGTACCGAAATTCCATTTCAATATTGTCGACTATTATTTTCTCATTTGGGTTTGGCCGGCTGGGAAAGACGTTCACGTACTCATCTATTGCAGCGTACCGAGAAATTATTACGTGAATTACGTAATGTTGATTTACAAAAATGTCGTGAAACTCATAAAATGGCCGTTATTTATGTAGCCTCGGGTCAGGAAGATAAAAGCAGTATTTTGCGTAATGCCAGCGGTAGTACCATGTATGAAATGTTTGTTTCTGCCTTAGGCTGGGAAATTGATTTGGAAACTCATAATGGTTTCTTGGGTGGTTTGCCGCGTCAAGGTTGTGGTGCTACTGCTCCCTACTATGCTACACCATTTTTGGAAGTTATATATCATGTAGCCACTCGCATGCCTTCCGATTCACCCGAAGCTATTCTACTTAAGACCAGACATTTGGGCAACGATGAGGTTCACATTGTATGGAGTGAACATACACGTGATTATCGTCGCGATATTTTACCAACTGAATTTTGTGATGTTCTCATTGTGGTGTATCCTTTGAAAAATGGTCTATTTCGTGTTACGGTCAATCGTAAACCGGAGGTGCCTTGGTTTGGTCCATTGGCTAATGAAGGTGTGGTTAGTGGTGCATGTTTGGCTACTCTAATACGGGCTACCGCTATCAATGCCAGTCGCACTAAACGTGCTGCATTGCCTCTTTATCAGCAATAGTAAGTTTTGTAGAGTTTTTGGTCGAGGATAGCTGAAATTGAATAAATCTGTTTTGTATTTATTTTAGTTATGAAGAACGTAATCGTTCTTTGGATAGTGTATCTTCACGCTATAAGGAAAGTACCACATTTGAAGATTTTGCTAATCGTATTTATAATCCTATGCCCTTATCCTCGTATGCTAATTTAAGGGATGCTAGCAATAATTCTGCTCCATTAGCTGCAGCTTTAATTGATCACCAAAGATCTTCTGTAAAGGGTAAGTAAATCTTATTAAAACAATGACAGGATTTATGAAAAGTCTAATATTTTATATACTCCCAGGTGAAAAAGTTCATATATTGTCATATATGGCCACATATATGAGTTCATATATGAATCCATATATGTTCGGATCCGAAATTTGAGGGTATATGGACATATATGCTTGTATATGGACATATATGAATGTTCATATAAAGCTTTTTTAGTTTTTTTTTTCCAAAAATATTCTGTTTATTAAAAAATAAAGCTACATATTATAATTCTATATACAAGTTAGTGAATACAGGAGTTTTTTTAGAAACTTAAAATATACTTTAATATAAGAATATTCTACACCATTTTTAATTGTATCCTAAAATTTAAATAGTTTTGTTTAGTTTTCCAATTATTCTGAAACACGACTAAAAATGGGAATGTGGGAAAATATTTTATATTTTAAATGCAAAATATAACAAAATAAATAAATAAAATTAATTCATCTGGTTTAACCAGTTTTTGAATACTGAGATTAAAAACTTTGGTTTAAATAAAGTTTAGCCGCATGTTTCCAAAATGAATGAAACTTTTCCACGCTGAATCTGCCGATGGTAAAATCTTTTGGTGAAGTTTTGTTTTGCGATTTTATACAAAAGTTTTGAATGGATTGGCATCATTTAGGCATCATCGGAAAGGTGTTTTAAATTTCTTTTCAAAGAGTAATATATCCCCATTCATTAACCCATTACGAGTCAGTTTGGCATTTTTTTAATTTGTTCCTGTTTTTTTCAGAACTTTTGTATAAAATCGCAAATCAAAATTTCAACTTTGAACCCCTCCCCCCGGGTGGGGGTGCAATCGTATTTATAAATTAATAAAACATTATTTTATATCTTTTTGTTAAGAATTCGTAGACCGGCAGAGTAAGGGTTAAAAATAAAAAATAAATCATCCTCATATATGGTCATATCTGATCAAAAATTAAAACATATTAACCATATATGGAATTATATATGAATTCATATATGGAGATATATAGCATATATGAACCAATATATGCAATATATTATCATATATCATCATATATGGTGTCATACATATCCATATATGAACTTTTCATTTAAATGTATTTACCCATATATGCTCCCAGCCATTACATATATGTTCATATGTGCTCATATATGGAACCATATATGCTCATACATTAGACCATATATGGCAATATATTATCATATATGAACTTTTTCACCTGGGCTGTATAAAACATACAAACTATACACACTATACTCGATATATAAGGTTTTTTTTTATAAAACCCCTCAATATTTTGTAAATCTTACAAGCAGGCATGGATCCAGGAAGAGGGAAAATGGGATATTTCCTCCCTCAAAATTAATTTTTTCAATACAAAAATATAAGAAATAATAGAAAATTTTGTAAAAACATTAACTTTACCCCCCAAAAACCTCTTCCCGGATCCGCTCCTTCTTACAAGGGAAGTATCCCTGGTCGGACCACCAAGTTCTTTAAAATCTTAGGTATGTGGTATAGGAGACAAAAGTAAGAAGCATTTGCTTAGAAACAAAGCTATCCAACCACATTTTTGATGTATAAATCTTAAATCAATCTTTAACCAAATTTGCATATTTTTTAGAATTCATCGAAATTTTAGGTCACTCTTAAAACCACGTTTTAACCCATAAATATGGGCATAAGGATAGCTAAAAATAAATAGGTATTACTTATTTTATCTTTTCTACAACATACCTTAGTTTCATTGCGATCTGCGATCTTTGTGAACAGAGAACTGAAATCAATTGTAGTTTTTCAAAAAAAGTTAAGAAAATTGAAATTAAGTTTGTTCGCTTACTCAAAAATTTGCACAAATTTGTAAAAGTTTTTACTGGAAGGTGTTCGTTGACACAAATACTCAGTAAAAAACTAGTAAGAAGAGAGAGAGTAATGTGACAGGTTGATACCAAAAAGCTTACAAGTTTTTACTGGATAAATTTTTACCAGTAAGAATTTGTAAGAAGAAAAACCATATGATTGGAAAAATATGCTTGTAGTTTTAGTAAACAAAAACAAATATTAAATTAAATTGTAATTGTTTATGGATTTAAAGTGAAAAATATTAAAGAATTAATTAACTATAAAACATAAAAAACATTCTAAATTATTTCGGGTCGAAAATTTCAATTAACTTTTATCTTTTCCATAACGACCAGTTGATTTTTTTTTAATATTTGGTATTTAAAATCAGCTGTTTTATATATTTTACCAATTCTTACAAATTTTCCGTTCGTTTACTTTTTTGTAAATTTGTCTTACTCTATTGTATTTTGTTACTGAGTAATTTTTACTGGACTTTACTGGGAAAGTAATTGAACACACTTATAGACATTGTGGTATTATATATTATAATTTCACGCTCTCCCAAGTGCTCTTCCGTAGATTATTCTTGATATTATTATTTGTTTAGTTATAGGACACATTGCAGTGTTTCCAAGTATTTTTTTTTTTTACAAATCTCCCTAAATTGCCCGTCCGAACTTAGAGTATTTTTAAATATTTTTTACATTTTTGTGTTAAAAATATCATTTGTGGGAGGAAATTTCCCATTTTTTTTCAAATACCTCACTGTGAGCCGGTATTCCTTATATTTTTTGATAAAGACGCTATAAGAAAAAGTCATAAATTGTTTTTTTCCAAACCATTGTATGGCAACTGTGCAATAATAAATTTTAAAATTTTTTAGACCACGTTTGAAGCTAAGACTTCAAACTTTCACATGCTTCATTATGCTGCCTTCCTAGAAGAAGTTATAGGCTCTTAAAAATTTCCATGGATTTACAGACACGTTGCTAAAAAATGGGTTAATAGTCTTGTCAAGCTAACATTTTGTCTGTTTTTTCCCTATCTCTTGTGATAATTTAAAAAAATTACTATCTTACGACGGGAGGCATCCCTATGAATTTATTTTTATAAAATTGCCCCAGGGTTACCAATAAGCGCAACCCGATATTACAATTATCGGTTTCTGTGTTCCAAATCGTTCCATTCCATTTCGTCCTACTTTAGTTGGTTACAAACCAGACTGAAAACTAATATCTATATAATTTTAGAAATTTCTTTCTCAAAATCTGAGCGCTCACTTTCCATTCCCAATTTCAGCAATTTTTACGTTTATTAAAAAACATATTTGTTAATGGTAATTATTTTGTTTTTAATTGGTGCATTACAAATGGTAATGAAATTTAAAATTATGATCATTAATGAAATCCTAAAATGATTATCATTAATTGAAAAATGGTGATGGAAATAAAATCATCAAATCATCAATTCATCAAGACACTCAAATCCTTAGTCCCATGTATGGTATTTTGTTTTTATTTTTAAGAAGAATGTTGATGAAGACCGTAGTGGGTCAGAAAATGCATTCCATTCATGCTAGTGTCTAATAACTTTTTCTGTGTTTTGTTCTAATAGGCAAAGTAAATTATCATATAAATATTATAATTTTTCTGTTAATTTAGAGAAAAATTTGTGATGATCTAAAACCGAACGAATAAAATCTCACACATAAACTTATAGATCAACGATAAAATTCACTATTAAACCACTCACCAGGTACAGTGTAAAAATCGTTTAATGTATATGCTCGACATATGTATTAACAAAAAATCTTTAATGTTTGTTGATATGCTTTGCTTATGTAGAAGGATAGTATATGATGACATTAGAGAAAAGAATTGCCATTTAAAGTTTTAACTGAAAGTTAAACTGGCAATTATGATAATGACTAGAAAAAACAAACACACTATGAATATAAATCGTTTGTGGTAAATTTCATTCTAACTCAACACACAGAGTAATGTGGGATTTAACGTTACCCAATTTCTTTAACATGTGAGTTAAATAGAAGATATTTACTATTAACACTAAATGGCACGAAGAATGTTGATGAAGACCGTAGTGGGTCAGAAAATGCATTCCATTCATGCTAGTGTCTAATAACTTTTTCTGTGTTTTTTTCTAATAGTCAAAGTAAATTATCATATAAAAATTATAATTTTTCTGTTAATTTAGAGAAAAATTTGTCATGATCTAAAACCGAACAAATAAAATCTCACACATAAACTTATAGATCAACGATAAAATTCACTATTTTTAATAATGTTCATATCGTTGCCATTGATTTTTATAATTTTTTTTTATCGATTTAATGCGATACATTCCAAGACGACATTTTTACAATATCTTTTTTTTTATCGATTTGAGCGAATTTAGACGATTTTAAAATTTCCGCCGATTGTTTTTTATGATTATATTATTTTTTAAATAATGCATAAATTTGTAATGAATACTCATTACATTCAGCATTATTTCGAAACATAGAGTAATGATTTACCACTAGTTGGTTACGTAATGTATTACGTTGTAATGTATACTCCTTACCTTCAACATTATTTTGAAACATAAAGTAATGAGTTACCAATAGTTGAACACTCATGGGTTACCTTGTAATGATACATCATTACATTTTACATTATTTCAAAATATAACATAATGACTTACTGATCATCAATTACATAATGCATGAACTATAAACGTAATGTTTAAAATATTTTTTTAAAAATCTATATTTAGACACACTGCTTTCTGATTTTTTGTAAGCTTATATATTTTTAACATCACAAACGAAAACCCGAAGCACAACAATTCATTTACATTTTAAGCAACCCATTATTATTTTTGTCGATAGATCAGTTGACAAGAGTTCTCGCATAACAACCAGAGACCTCAGGTTCGAATCTAAGCACGAACACGTTATTTATTTAATAAAAAAAATATTTGTAACAATTTTTTTTTAAAAAATCTATTTATAGACACATTACTTTTCCATACCCGCTAACAATAAAAGTAACCAGTTACTTTACCTCCTACTAGGTAATGAGTTCACACATTACTTTTAGGTTCATTGCCTGTAAAATTCATCAGTGAAATAAGATGTATTGGAATACATGGAGGCCTATGGCGATACATTACTTTACCCATTATTTGATAATGTGTGGTTTTGCTGAGTAAATACAGCCCAAAAATTACACTTTTTGTGCTTTTAGTAAATACATGGCAATTTTGGTTTTTCGAAAAACGCGAAACTGAGCGAAAACGCACCTTAACTTCAACATATATCGATTAAACTTAAAGGCTTTGCTAATAATACTTAATATACGAGTAATCTTTCTGGCATATTTCCTTAAAATTAGTATATACATTTTTTTTTTTAAAGTTAAGACGATGTCCTTTACATGTATCCTTTTGGAATACTGTATGTGCTTATACCAAAATTAGAATTGTTTTTAAAAGTTTAAACTTCAATCTTACTTTGTGTTTATTATCAACGGTTTGCCGTCAACATAAATATGCTTTCAAGATTTTTGAAAACTGTGTTCATTTTAAAATATTTTTTTTTTTTTTTGAAATTTTACGAAATTTTAACTTTAACACTTTTTCGAGTCCAATCCATGCCATGCACACAAAAAATTATTCAACAAAATATTTTCTAAATTTGGTTTTCTATCGAAATAGCTTAAATTCTTATTATAAATAACTCACTTGGCGCATTTATGGCCAATTTAAAATACCCCACCTGGAGACGGTCTTGCCGGTTAGATAGTTAAATTCTTACAGAATAATTAATACAAAATCTACTTTTTTTTTTACTAATCCTATATTTAATTTTCTTTTCAGGTTGGGTTCAAGCATCGATTGACGCAAATATGAAAGAAATACCCTTGGGTATAATGCCCTCGGCATCGGCTTCATCCACCTCTGCTATGGAAGCTATAAATGCTGCAAATTCACCAAGAGGTGCTCGAAAATTGGGTTCTACTTTTAAAAGTGGTCCAAAACGTTTACACAGCGGTAGTCATACGACACCGCCTGAGAGTCCAACATTACCATTGCGCAAATTTAAATAATTTTTAGTATTTTCTAGTTAGGAACGTAATTATTGAACTTTCTAAAACGGAAGAAACACATATTTTTACTTAAAACAGCGAATGAAACATTTAAAGCTAATTAATTATAAATTAAATAAGTTTAAAACTCAAATTTACACACACACACAAAATCGATACAGAATTAAATTCATTCCTTTCTTTTTTTCTTTCTAATTATGAATGAGCATAATATTTGAAGAAAAAAATGCGCATTTGAACAAAATATTATATTTATTTTTTATTATAAAATCTATATTCAACGAAGCGCATTTGTTTTATACGCATTTTAACGTTTATTCGCATTCTAATGATTTGTTTAATTTTAAAACACAAACTATTTTATAATATATTTAAATTATTTAAAGTATAAAGTATTTATTTATCTTATTTAATTGCAAATATTGTTTAATTGTTCGTTCTCTTTATCTTTAATTTGTTCTTACAATATCTATTTTTCTTTTTTAAATAAGTTTAATTTATTTACAATTTTATTATTATGTGTTGTTGTACTGTTATTTTTTATTTTTTGAAAATTACATTATGATATTTATTTTTTTTTATTTAACTAAATATTTTAATTGTTTATTATTATTATTATTATTTGTTGAAATCTACATTTACAAGGAAAGAATGGGAACATAATTGATATGAAGACATTTCAACGATTTTGCTATATATTTTTATTATGAGCTACCAGCCTTAAACTTATTAAACAGATGGAGATGTTGCGGATTGCAAAAAAAAAAAAAATGTGTTCCCCAACAAGTCAAGGTAATTTGTTATTACAATGACAATACAGTAAAACTCGTTTAAGACAAACTCGGTTAAGCGGAATTCTGGGTGTATACAAACTTATTTCTAAATCTGGAAGTTTTAAGAACAAATTTCGTATAAATAACATCTGTTAATACAAACTCGCTTATAACGAACACTCGACTTAAACGTACTTTTTTTTAACAGTTGCACATACAAAATTTCATGTTACTTTTCAGTTTTAGAATGAACTTCCTAAAACTTTTTATTTAGTCTATATTTTTTTCAAACACAAATATTTTTCTGAAAACGTTTCACAAATACTTTATGAAGAAATCCATTGTAAGAATTTGAAAATTTTCTAATTCTATTTTGTATTATATATTTTGCAAGATATTATTAATACAAACCTCGCTTATTACAAACTAAACCGGGTTTTATTGTATATAAATTATTTTTTGAATATTAGTTTTTTTACGTATGAGTAATGTGTAATTATAAATTACATTATTCATACGCACCTAGTATTAAATACTTCTTTAACTAAGATTCTTTTAAAAAATTAAAAAAAAAATGAATTTTTGAATTCTATGATCTCTAGACCAACGGTTGCCAAAAGGGGTGCTCTGACTCCCAGGGGTCCGTAGGAGTATTCCAGGAGGTCCGTGAAGAGTTCCGGCGAAATGATTCCGATGATGATTGATTAAATTCAAATTATGAAAAAAATTTAATTTTTGGTCTCATTCTCACCTCAAATTGCCTATCACTTGCAATAAGAAGGTCCTTTTAATAATTGTGCACCATAAGTCATAAGTACCTCTCGCTGATTGTTTTTATAATTGACTAGCTGACCCGGCAAACGTTGTTTTGCCTTCAAATTTTAATTGTAATTAATTCTTTAAATCAAGAAATTTTTTTTACGCAAATAAATAATTAAAAAAAAATAAATTCACATTAGTAAATCATTTTAAAATTTGTAATTTCATGGGAAACCCAACGCCTCTTTGTCCTTCTATCGCCTTTATTTGCTGAAGTATATAAAATGAATAGCTGAAAACAACTGCCATAACAACTGCGACGTCACATATCACCGGTGCATTGAAGCGCCGCTCATGCTCACCAGCCGGTGTCTTGTCAGCTCTTATCACAACCGTATAATCATCTGTCGGCATCTGGTCTAGGGCTGTTTTGAATAGACGGGTGAGGATGTTGTGTTCGTGTAACATAGCTTGAAGATTAACATTGGGTTTTTGTAAATATTAACATAGGTTTTTTGTAAGTGTCTTCGGAACTACATAACCGATTTAAGAGATTGATATCTCGTTTTGAAAAACATGACAACGGCTTTCAAAAAAAATAAAATAAAATAAAAAAAGCAAAAAAAAATAAATATATGTATGCCATTGGTGGTACAATATGAAAATTGGATTTTGCCACGCCCCTCCGCCCACAGACCGAAAATCAGACATCACAGTGTCACCCGCCTGAATATTCTGAAGATTCCCTGAAAGTTTTATCAAAATCGGCCCAGCCGTTTTGGAGTCCATACGTTACATACATACACACATACTGTTTTATATATATAGATTCCATAAACAATTTTTTAAATGATTTTTGCTATTTATAGTTATTATGGAATTTTGAACAAACGAACTAAAAAAATGAGATAACGACATATGTCTAAAAATTATAATTTTTGTATGAAATTAGATCAACAATAAAAGCTTTTTTAGTACAGTGTTATTTTGAAGTCATATAGACAGATGAAATTAATTTTTAATTAATATGCATTTGACAAATTTTAATTTAGAAATGTTAAGGTTAAGAAGAAGAATAAACGTTTTTCTCTAAAAATTATAAACACTATTAATTTAAATCAGACTAGACTAGATTTTGCTTTTTTTATGGACAGGCGTCATCATTTATATTATTTGTGTATTTTTAATTGTCAGATTGTCTCTATATGATACATTTTTCAACAACCTGCGGCTGTAAGAATCAAACCTGCGCTCTTCTTACATTACAAACGTAACAATACCAAGTCATGACCGTTTAGCGATCACACCCAAGTATGGTCTCGAATGTAATGCAGCTAAATTGCAGTTTTCTTTCCTATTCGTCTTTCTATTATTGTATATAATACTCAGAAGTAACAACACTAACAACACAAATATTCTATTTTTAGATTTTTGTTTATTTTTCTAATCTCCTTTTTTTTGTTCAAAAACTCCTACAAAAAAACACAAACAAAAAAATTCTGTCTCAAATATTGTGGGCGTTGTGGTGTAATGGTTAGCGCGTTGGACTTTTACACAGAAGGTCCCGGGTTCGATCCCCGGTGCCGGCAACATCAAAATAATATGTATGAGTTTTTTCTATCCCTCATACGTATCGCAATGTCCACCTTCGGTGTTCCCATAGCAATTAACCCCACCGAAGTAAAATAATGAATCAGGGCTATGAACCAAAAAGTTTCAATAAGTTCGCCAACTCTCCATCAGGTGGCGAGCAACAACTGTTCTAAGATTTATCATCTCGCGCAATTACAGTGTTGCCATGTCTGAAGCCCTTCAACTTTCCCCACCTTTCATCTCTATACTATCCCTTTCCAAAGAAAGCAACACACTAAATATAGGAAGTATTTCCTGAGTGTTGCCTCTCTTTAAAAAAAAAAAAAAAAAAAAAAATATATATATAGGGGAATGGGGTGTACCATGAAACGATTGTTATATTAAAAGCTATATCTCTGCAGAAATGACATGTAAGAGCCCAGTTTAAAGTGAAATGTATTTGTCTATGAGCGTACATAAATTGCCTGCATTAAAATTTTTAAATATGCAAAATAATCGCTAATTTTCACATTTTTTAAATTTGGTTTCAAGGTACACTTTAGGGTGTACCTTGAAACAGTTGTGCCGAGTTTTTAGAATGTAGATTATCTTTAATCTTAGTTTAACGAAGTTTGAAACTGGAATACTGCTATTGGAATTTGGTTTGTTTTGCTTTATTTCAGTAAAGACCGAAATTTTCAAATAGAAAAAGTTGGAAATGGTGGACAAAATTCGTTGTCGGTTTAGCTAAACGAAATTTAACTGACATCCCAAAAACTAGGCCTTAGAGTGTACCTTGAAATGTTAATTTGTAGAGTCCGACCGAACAGTTCGGCCAAAAAACTATATTTTGTCGGCTTTTTTATATCTAGAGGCAACGATGACAAATTTTGGTATTGGAAACATGTTTGTTGAGCCGATTTAATACGATTTTGTGTATAAAATTTAAGAGAAAAGCCGAAGTTTAGCTATAAAGTTAAAAGTTCAGCCGCCGAACTATTTTCAATTTGGCCGAACTTTCTGAGGCCGAACAGTGAATTCATTGCTTAACTAAAGACTTTTTTTCAAATTTGACACTCAAAATAGCATCTAATCAGCCCAATAAATATTTTTCCATCCGCCAAATTTGTCCATAATGCTTTAATATACCGAATACAGACCAAATGCATTTTCTGGCCGAACTGTTCGGTCGGACACTATTAATTTGTATAGTGAAAATATGTTGTTTTTAAAACACGTTTATCATTTGTTATTCTAGTTAACTATACTATTGTTGAGAATAACTAGGCAAAAGGTCAGTTATGAACAAATAAGAGTTCCATAATAGGTCGGTTCGATTCTCATACACATTTCACAATTATTCTATTTTTTTACATTTATGTTGAATATTTTTATTTATTGTTGAATACCTCCATTTAATGATACAAAGGTAGAAAATTACATGTTAAGAAACCTCTTCTCTCAAAAAATCAATTGAACTTACAATTTATTAGACTAAAGTTAATATATGGAATTTTTAATGAAATAAAATAAATCCAAAAATAAATCCGGTGATTAAAAATCAGGGCTATAGTGTTTTCTGATTTAAAAACTTATTAAAAGTTTTTGTTTTTATATTTTCATTTTCAAAATTACAATTTGTTTTTCGATTGCATTTATTGTTTTAAATTCATTTGTAGTTTAAATAATTTATAAAACAAAATTTATGCCAACTAAACCAAAACATAAATAAAAATAATTTCTGAATTTGCAATATTGAAGAAAAAAAATCTATATAAAAAAGCAATTTCTGCACATAAATCTGAAATTTAAAACATTTCAGTTTATTATAAGATTAACATTATAAAAGCTTTTCTGGCATTGCGGCCTCCAACTCTGGCTGGTGCTGAAGCACAGCGAAATGAATCATAGTTAAATCAATTACACAGTTCAACAAAATCAGAAAAATTTAATGCATCCGAGCTCCAACCAGAGAACGGTTTGAGTGCCTTATTACCTTATTAACCTCACTTAACACTCACGAAAGCAATGAATACACAACGATTGGTATGAATGGTCTCAATGTTAAATGAATAAAACGTTAAGAAAATTAAAAATTTTTATACATATTTCATGTTTAATAAAACTAAAAAAAAATTATTATTATTGCTACAGGTCAACGAATACTACGCGAATGTTGCGATTGATTTCATGTTATTCATGTTTCATCATTTCATTTCATTGCTTGACATGTAACGGCATTATAAAAATGAATGTTAAAAAGGCATTCAACAAAAACAATAAATGGAATAAACAGCAACAGCATACGCTGTTGTTATTGAATAAAAGTAATGAATGTATGAATGGACAGCAAAAACGAATGGTCTCATTCTGTTCTCTGGTTCCAACCTGACATTTCTAAACGACTTTTGGTTGCAGATGACGACTAAGACCTAAGATATTGAAAGATAGCTATAGTTAAAGAAATATTTCGCAAAACTAATTTTTTTTTAGGAATTTTAAATTTATTGATAAACTTTTATAAATTAATAAAAAAATTTTAAATAATAACGCACCTTTTTTCAACATTGTTATGATATCAACTGCGCTCTTTATTCTCTATGAATCTATTTAAAATTGAAATTTCTCATTTTTCACGATTTCGTTAATAACATTTCTAAAATTAAAAGTAGATCCAAAACTTTAGCAAACATCATATGTTACTTGATTTATGAAAAAGCTCCCGTACTTTCTCTTTTAGTTAAAGGAAAAAATTTGCATTAACTACAAAACTTGCATATATTTTTATGCCTTCAGAATATGGAGTCTGTGACAAATCTGAAATTCTGCTAAAATCATTTAAATATGTTTAACACATGTTTTTGAATCAATACCAACCAATTTCAAATTATTGGAAATGTGTTATCTTAAAAATAACGATTTTTAAGGATGCCTGTTCTAACATGTATTTTTTTTATTTTCCCGTAGTAAATACAAAAAAAAATTAATTTTACAAAAATGTTAAACTTTTTGAGCTTCTGTTTGAATTTTCGGAAAATGTTGATATAAAAGCAGCGATGGTTCTTCCGCTGAAATTAATTAAGTGGAATATAAATTACCATCATGTGCTAAAGTTTTACAAATTAGATTAAGGTATTTATAATATTCACAAAAAAGAAAAATAAGTGAAGTTTTCACTTTAAATGCAAGATATCCTTCACTCAATCGAAATAAATTGAAATGAGTTTTAATGCTAAAAGTCCGTACTTAAAAACCATATTAAAAGTTATTCGAAGTTTATTCGAATAACCATATAAGTAATTGGTGAATTAATAATGGTGATCGATTATTCGACATTTTTCGATAATCGGTTTTTGATTTTTCCGAATAGTTGAAATTTAAAAAACCCGGTTTCGGTTTCTGCAATTTAACCGGTTTTTAAATTTTATACAAACTATACTCAGAAATATAAGTTTTCTATGAATAAGTATTATTTTAGTTTTTATTTGAAAATTTTTTATTCATTTGAATAAGCTTAAGAACATTTTTTCTAAGGTTTTCAAAAACAATAATCATTTTTTTTTTTTTTTTTATTTCTTCAATTTACATAACCGAGCCTATTTAGGCCATATATGGCTATAAATTAACTAAAATTATTTATTAGTGCTCCATGTTTTGTATTAAAAACAATTTATAAAAATCCGTTCAGTATTTGAAACGATTCAAATAAAACATATTTTGAAGAAAAATTTGAATAACCAAAAATTTATAAAAAAACCAGATTATTTAATAAAATTTAAATATATACTTTTTGTATTTGTGAGTACAGCGAAATATGAAATGACAGAAGCACAACACTGGAACAATTCAATAATGACACTGAAAAACAAGAATTTTCAAGGTTATGATTTTATATGAGTAATTTTTGAGTAAAAACGAGCTCAAGCGAGGAGCTCATGAACCACTTATATAAAAAAGATATATTTTGTAAGTCAACTTTTCGGAACATTACATTTTTAACAATGAATTCTTTAAATTAAAGGTTTCTAATATATTGATGTTAAAAAAGTATAATTAGAGAAACCCGATTATTCGACAACAAAAATCGGTTTAGTTGATATTCGAAAATTTAAATTAAAAAACCGAAACCGACAAAGCACAAAGCACAAAAAACTGCTGAAACCGGTTTTTAAAAACCGGCAAACAATATAAGGGAATTCCCAGATAAAGTGTTATCCTTTAAATATAGCATGTCTTCTGAACTTTACAAAAACTATAAAAACTATTGCTATTTTACAACGATAGTACGTTAGCACTTAAACTGTGAATTCTACGGTAACTAAAATAAGATCTTAACAGTTCGATATACTAAAAGTATCGCCGATTAAATATATATATTTAGCTTTTTAACGAATTTCAAAACTGTATTTTTTTCATCACGAAATAACAATCCCAAAGGCCGAATGATTGAGAAATCTTTTGGCATTACTATAGTCTAACATGATTGCATTTGAGAATTGGTATTGTTGTAGTATTCAAATTGATGACAAAATTCATAAAATGTTGAGATAATATGGTAAACTACATTAATTATTTATGAATTTTTAAAATTATTTTTTTTTCGACATTCGTTCGATTGATCGAACATTTTTTTAAAATTAATCGTTTGATCATTCGATCAAAAATTATTTGGTCGTTTATTCGAACAAACTATCACACAAATAATTGATAATTCTAATATATATTTTTAAAAATACCTCTTGAAACTGACTTTAGATCAGAGATGAAAGCCGTAAACAAAAACAGTCGGCGGCTGCAGCATTATTTCCCGTAGCCGCCAAAATATGGTCAGCCGCGGCTAGGAGGGAAAATTGTAGGATGCTGATAATCGGCTGAAGGTTAAATTTCATAAGAATATTGTATGTTACAGCACGCATAAAATCAAAATTTTTTCAAAAAGACAAAACACATGCATAGCTAATCCAGATTTTCTGAACCACAGAAATTGATTTTTTGATAGTATTAATGAAAGTATCAATGATTTTTTTTTAAGAATTGTTCATTAAAATATGAAAAAAAATTGTAATTATGGTCGAATATGTCCAACGGCTTAGCCGATTCAAGGTGGCAGTGTCGCCGTCGTCTTGAAAAGAAACCTGTCATCGGCGGCGACTAACCGTCTGCTTTAGATGGCACTTTTTTTGCCATCCCGGGAATTTTAATTGTTTTAATTTTTCGTTTTCCCGGGAATTTATTTTTTAATTTTAAATTAATTGTCCATTTTTTTTTTTTTAAATTTCGATAAAAATACAATTCGGAACTTCTTATTTTATATTTATTTTATGTTTTATTATAAATTTTTAAGGGAAAATTAATTAAATAAAACTATTGAAATTATTCGAGTTACTCGAGCAATTTTAAAATCTTACTCGATTAATCGAGTAAGTTAAAAACCTAAAAATCGAGTTAGTCGTTTACTCGAACAAAATCAAAACCGAGTAATTTGAATACAATAGTACATACTAAAGTAATCAATTTTGACTTTATTGTCAAACTCATAAAATGTTTTTAAATCTGAGATTTTCTCCTCGAGACCTAACTTTGATTGTAACTCAGAAAAACAGGTTGATTTTTTGGCGGTTGAAAGAAACATTGTCGTCGTATTTTACAAGTTTTTTATATCGCACTGAATGGACGATCTCATTTTCTTGGAATCTTTTCTCATTTCTTCTTTAAAATTTTCTGGTGACGTTGGGAGTTTAGAAAATAAACAAAATTCTAAAAATAGAATATTTATGTTTGTTAGTGTTTGTCACTTCTGAGTATAATATACAATAACAGAAAAGCGAATAGGAAAGAAAACTGAAATTTATCTGCATTATATTCGAGGCCATACTTGGGTGAGATCGGTAAGCGGTCACGACTTTGTATTGTTATATTTGCAATGTAAGAAAAAGCGCAGGTTCGTGAAAAATTTATCAAATTGCGATAATCGGCAATTATAAAACTCCAATAATAATACAATTTTAATGGAAAATCAGTGATCACATTAAAAAGGTAGAAACTACCCAACCAGAAAAATGCGAACGGTAAGGAGGTGTTATTAGCGTTGGCAGATCGTTGGATTTCTGAAGATTTAAGTGCTTTGTCAACCCCAAAATGATAACACCGGGAAGGGCTTGCCAGTTCCTTTTTTACAGGGTTGGCAAAGCAGTGGGTTAACGAAATTGGCAACGTTGGCGAAACACTATAATATGTGGTATAAAAATAAATTTTCAAAAATAAATTTAAAAAAAGTTAATTTAAAATTTTTTTGGTCTTAATGGGACTCGAACCCTGGCCGCCTGATGTGCAGCCGGCAGCTCTACGCACTGAAAACTTTAAAGAATAAAATTACTTACAGCTTTTGTTGATAAATTTGTTGAACATTTTTGTTGAAAAATTGTTGAAAATATGAGTTTTTTTCTCTGTGCAGTATTTTAGTTTAACAACGGTTGAAAAATTTTGTTAATCAAGTACTGACAAAGCACTTTTTGTTAAAGCCTTATCAGTGCTTAATATGTTGTTTATTTATTCAAAATTTTATAAATAAAGTCCTGACGAAGCACTTTATGCCAGCGTTGGGAAAGCGTTCTAAAGTAGGGATTTGTTATTGCTTTAATTTTTTTTACGGTTTTTAAACATAAATCTAGTACTGACAAAGCATTTTTTGCCAGCGTTGAAAAAGCGTTTTAAATAAGGACTTTGACAGTGCTTTAACTTAAATTTCTGAAAATGGTATTACAAATAAAGTGCTTTGCCAGTTCTTGTTTTTTGTGGCCATCGGCAATTTCTGGCTGGGGAGTTAGGCGGTAACCCCCCTGTTCTAAGGTTTGCAGTGAAAACTTTACAGAAGTACCCAGGCAGAAAAATACAATCGTCACAGTGTTGGCAAAGCGTCCTGTTACCCGATTGATAATAGTAGAGTTGGGATTAATCGTTCATTTTGGTGACTCGGTCAGTATCGTTCAATTCGAGTCCGTGAACAAGTTCGTTCAAATCGTTCAATAGTTCTTTTTTGCTTTGACTTGTGACTGATCTGCGTGTTGTGAACTGTGTCGTTCGTTTGACAATTCTTACGCACTATACATAGACAAAAAGTGTTATAAAATTGAAACTTTTCTAACAAAAATTTATTTATTTAAATTGTGTAAAAAACATTTTATTTGTATGACTATAATAGCTTTTCCTAATTTGAAACAATATTACTACTATTTTCTAAAAAAAATAATTGCTCTTACAAGCAGTTTTAATTGAATAGAGATGCAATTGTCCTGTAAATAAAAATAACGAAATGAACGATTGAACGAAATGAACGGCAAGATCGAATATTGGTGAACGAGTCAGATCGTTCAATTGATTGAACGAAACAACTCTAGATAACAGTGGACAACCGTTGGTTAGAGCGAACTTGCCACCGTTGGTAATTCAAACAATTTGATGCTTTTAAAATAGCTTAAATTCAATTAATTTTGAGAAATGTGTATAATAAAACACATTTAAAAAGCAGCAATATAGTTCAGTCTTAGTCCTATACACCATATTTAAATATGTGAAATAAAATTAAATCAAAAAATTGCTTCTAATTGGTTGTAATATTGGTAAAAACAATGTTGGCATAAAATTTTGCTTGTGGTATTAGCAAAACACATGATTGGCAAACAAAATAGTGTGTTCTAAGTACAATATTAGTTGTGCCTTTGTTAATTTTTAAAACGGTGTGTTTTACAAAAATAGAAGTGGTTTGCCAGTATTAGTTTTTGGTGCGGTTGGCAATTGCTACCTGGGTAGTCAATATGTATACAGCAGAATGAAATGTGTTTAATTTCAAATTTATTTTTCCATATCTTTCCCTATTTTTCAATATTCCTTGTGGATAAATTATCCATTTTAAAAACATATTAAAGCACAAAATTATTTATTTAAAGTTGTTTTTTATTTTATAAAATAAACATTTTACGCAATTATTTAACGTCCAATTGATCATTTTTAAGTATTTGAAAAAAAAAAGTTTATTTTTTAATTTGAACTAAATTATTATTTATTTTATTTTTTGATAAGATTTATTTATAAAATATGTATTTTATTGTCTTTTAACTACTTTTTTTTCTGTTAAACAGTCATTATTATTTTTATAACTGTTGTGCAAAAAATAAAAAAAAAACATTGAATTAAGAAAAAAATTTAAAAATTTTAATTATTTTTCAACATAAAAAAAACCTTTAAAATAATGATCTTTAATAAAGAAAACGAATATTCTTTTTTAAGTTTAAAATATTAGGGACAAGTTCAATACTTATATTTTTTACATTAAAGTGACGGATTTTTAATTGAACTAATGAGTCCAGCACTTAAATGTTATAAAAAGCTTCTTAAGTATTGTTAAATAAAATCTGTTATTATAATTTCTACAATTTGTAAAATTGTGCTAATAATTGTTTCAGTTTTTATTGGCAAAACATCTTATTTAAAAAATATATTTTATAGTATTAAAAAAAAAAACAATAAAAATAATTATTTAATATAAAAATAATTAGTTTATAAGTTAAATGTAATTACTAAATTATTAAAAAAAACAAGAAAACTTAATTAAAAAAAAATTAATTTTATATTATGTACTATTAAAAACAAATTCTCCCAAATATATAAAAAAAAGCTTGCAACAATCGCTAAAATCAAAAAAAAAATCTATTTTAATTAATATTTAATAATTTAATAAAATACCTAATCCTAAATATATCTCGAAAGTTAAACATTAACGTTTTCAGTTAAATATAAACTTATTCCAAATATTAATATAAAATTAAATAATTTTTTTTTATTTTTTATTAATGAATATTAATTTATTTTTGTAAATTCTTTTAAATAAAAAAAAATTAATGCGTTTGTTGCTTTTTAATATTTCAAAAATGTTTTTGTAATTGAAATAAATTTGCAATATTATTAAAATGTTATTAAAAAAAATTTCATATATATATTTTATTGTGCAAAATCGATATAAAAGTAAAAAATCACGTTTTTTTTTTTATAATAATAAATTTTTGTAACTAACACCAATTATTCTTATATAAAAAAAAAAAAAAAAAATTAAACAAAATTTTAAAATTTGTATATTTTTTAATATTTAAATAATAAATTCCCTCCCTGTTAATTTGTTTTTATTTAAATATATATTTTTCGCAATGTATTAATCGAAATTTGCAGATAAAAATAAAAAATTTAAAAATTATTATACCCATATGAACAAAGTCTTATTTTAATTATAACTTATTTTAGATATACAAATTTAAAATTGTTTTGAAATGGCTAAGCCAGAAAAATACGAACGGCAAAGCATTGGCCCAGTGCTTTCAACGGTGGTATGAGCGTTGGCAGAGCGTTGGATATCTGAAGATTTAAGTGCTTTGCCAACCCCAAAATGATAACACCGGGCAGGGCTTGGCCGTTCCTTTTTTAAAACGTTGGCAAAGCACTGGTAATGAGCGCTTTGCCAGTACCAAAATCATAATTTTAAAACGTTTTCAAAGCATTGGTAGAACAACCAATAAAGTGCTTTTTTAATAATATAATAAGTGCTTTGCCAACCCCAAAATGATAACACCGGGCAAGGCTTGGCCGTTTCTTTTTTAAAACGTTGGCAAAGTACTGGCAATAAGCGCTTTGCCAGTACCAAAAACGACCAACAAAGTCCTACTTAGTAATTCACTTCAGTAAAGAGTTGTATTATTTCTTATTGAATGATTTTGGTAATTTGAACAGAAATAACAATAGGCTTGCTTCAACTAAGTTAATTACAAAATAACTGAATATTTTTTTTATCAAATTATTTTTGTGATAAGTTAGCACGATTTTTTACTACAATTTTACTAAAGAAAGAAATTTGAAAATAAATTTCTTAAGTAAAATTTTAGTACAAAAACTATACTTTGTGCTGACTATAATAGGAGACCTTAATATTCTTAACTTCAAATCATAAATTGCAATTTAGTTTTGAATTTTTCCACTCTTGTTGTGAACAAGGGATGTGCCACTGTTTTTATTAAGTTAACGGTTGTAAATTTTGTAAATAAGTACTGGCAATGCACTTTTTGCCAATGTTGGGAAAGCGTTCCAAGCCAGAGCTGTGCCAGTGCTTTTATTATTTTTACTGTTGTAAATTTTGTTAATTAAGCACTGGCAAAGCACTTTTTACTAACGTTGGCAGAGCGTTGTAAATCAGTGCTTTGCCAGCACTTTATTTGTTGGATCATTCGCAAATAGTGCTCTGCCTGTGCTTGATTTTTCAGACCATTGGCAATTTCTGGCTGGGTAATTTTACATTTTTTACAACAATGAACCATTTTTAGTATCGTTTGCTACAATTTACTATTTTGTCTACAATTTTTTTTACTTCAATACAAAAATTAAACAAAAATTTTTAATTAATAATATAATTCTTTATTTACATAATTAAAATTGTTTACAATTCATTGATTTTCACAATATTAAGATTCATAATCATGTATTAAAGAAAAAAAAAATGTTAAGACAATGTTTATTAAAAACGTCTGTCAAAAATTGCAGTTATCTTGTTTCGGCATTTAATTAAACTCTGATACTAAAAGGTTTCTATATGTTGTGCTACTTTTTAAGTAATTTGTAAGGTTTACCCAATCGTTTCCTTCACGACCATCTAGTATTTTGCGCATCTCCACTTCGCTAAGAATCGGTTTCTGGAAGTTTATTACTCTGAATTCTTTTAAAACTGGACAAATCCCCATAAAATGTTGAAAAGTTTCATGTTCGCGTAGATTGCATAAGTTGCAACGTTTCGATTCTTCATCAGCGCCGTATTTATTACCATTAAGAATTATCATTCCGGTTCTTGCTTTAAATATCCAGGTTATTTTGTCATTATAGCGATTATTTGCCAAGTATTGCCGACCTTGTTCTGGATTCAAATATTTATACATTCTTAGCTCGATTTCTGATTTTTTCTGAAGTCTCTCTTGATGGTTGTATTCTTTTAATTTTGTTAGAAGATTCGTACTAAACAGACCCCATTCAAACTCTGAACACTCTACCTCTGGAAACTGTAGGTTAAAATTGATGGCCAGTTGTTTTATTGTTTTAACCCATAAAAGATCGCGACGTATTATTATTTTAGAAAGAATATGGGGTAGCCTATTGTCTTCATATTGAAACAAGGTTTTTGAAATATATTGTAAGTGCAAACCCATTGTATATAGATGATTATCTTCTGCTCCTGTTTCTAGCATTATTGCATAATTTGGTGTATCATCAGGTACTTTTAATATCTTTTTTAGAAAGTACCGTTGAAGCTTATCAATATCATCAAAGTGTTCAAAATCCCATACTTGAGCCGCATATGATTGAATCGATCTGGCAACCGCTAATAATACCTTCCATTTAATTTGCAGATTAATGTCCCTTTTGCCTAGAAAGCTTTGCCAAGTTGTATTAATTGCAGTTTTCGCTTGATTATTTCTTTTTTCTACGTGCTTCTTAAATCTTAATTTTGGTGTTAGAACGACTCCCAAGTATGTCAATTCTGACGATATTTTCGTTCGATCGTAGTCGGCCACCATTTCTAAAAACAACTATTTCGGATTTATTAAGGTTAACTTCAAGGTTCCAAGTTCTGCAGTATTGTTCAAGTTTTATGATCATGTTTTGTAGTCTTGTGACATTATCAGCTAATAAGACGATGTCATCCGCGTATAATAAAAGACGAATATTAATATTTTCAATATAAAGTCCACCTCCGATACATTCATGCAGATCATTGATATATAATGAAAAAAGAAGAGGTGAAAGTAGACAACCTTGTTTAACTCCTGATCGAGTTTCGAAGTAATCGGATATTTCTTCACCAGTCCATACAGCAGACGCTGTGTTGTTATAAATACTCTCTATCATTCTGACAAACTTGTACGAAACACCCATGTTAAAAAGTTTAAAGATTAGAGCCGTTCTTGAAACATTGTCGAAAGCGGCTTTGAAATCTATAAAAAAGCGTATACTTTCTTTTTCTCACTCAGTTTTATGCTAATAATAGCTGCCAGGTTGTAAATGTTATCGACTGTCGTGTATTTTCTTCGAAATCCAGCCTGATATTCTGTCAAGATTTGGTTATCTTCTACCCACTTATATAATCTTTCATGTAAAATGCCCATAATTATCTTTACTGCACAATTCATAAAAGATATTCCTCTATAATTGTTTTTAATTATAGTTGAAATACTAAAAAAAAATCTCGTAAATGAAGACTATTCAATACAGTGGACTCGCAGAAACGCGAACATCCAGTAACATGAACGTCCCAGAAACATGAACCATTTTTTTTTTTCATTGACCATTCCAAAACTTGAACAAAGTTCAATAGCTCTCAAACGTGAACACATTTTTTTTTATTATAAGAAATGTTTCTTTTTCTTCAATATTTTAGTAATTTGGGAAATCCCCGAATAATAATTTCACCACGTTCCTATAGTAAACACCTTTTCTAACGTGAACAGAAAAACTATTTTTCCTTTATCTCCGAATTTAAGAATTTTTTATATCAAAATTGTTCTAAAACGTTTAGAATAAAATTTAAATATAATTAGTAGTTATTTTTATAGTAAATGTATTAGAAATTAAGAACTGTTAAATATCAAAAACGTATTAAAATCAATAATTTGGGCATGCAAAAATTGTCTTAGATTCTGAATTTGGTCCATTTAAAAAAGTCACAGAATCAAAAAGTTTTCTAATAGGAAACATTTCTTAAAATGTTAATATTTTTCTATAGGCAAGTGTCTGAATATTTAACTATTTTGTCTAAGAATGTTTGTTTGAATTTAAGAAGTTTTTAGGAGAAAAATATTCAAAATCTTTTCATATTTTATATTTTTGTTAAAAAATCATTATATTGATTATTACGAGTATAATGATTGGTTCTCAAGTACTTGGAACAGAATTAATTGTAAGTAGGTCAATTCTGTAGTAAAATAGTTAAGAAAAAAATTCCAATCAACAAAATCAGAAACGCTAACACCCCTTGCAAAAATTAGTTTACGTTCTTGAGAGTTCACTGTATTTGTAAAGAAATTGTTTGGATGTACTAAATTGTAGTAATTTAACGAATTGTCTTCAAAGTTTGCAGAAATCTTATTTTGAGAAATAGCGCAAGATATGATTTCTTTATCTTTTTATGTGATATTGTACACTCAAAAAAAAAAGTTAGTAAAGTCAGCGAAAAAATGTTGCTGAGTCATCAAAATTTTAGTCAGGAGGGTGCTTGCAAAAAATCTGATCTGATCTGATTTTTAGCAACAAAATTAGTAGATTCAGCAAAAGTTGATTAAAAATTAAAAAATCCTTGCTAAAAGTTAACACAAGTTTTCATGAATATTAGTAGACTGAAAAAAAAACTCACAACACTTTTAGAAAAATTTATCTTTTAGTTAATTTATTTGCGGAAAATCCTAAACATATTTTTGTGATTCCTTTAAAAATAATTTACAATGCGTTAGAAAATATAAAAATGTTCATACTAGCACATTGACGACATGAATTAATGTAATATGTATCTGAAAATATATATTAATAATTATATATAACATGAATCTAATTATCTTTCTTTCTTTGTCTAAATGGTGGCATCTTTTAAAGGAAGACAAATGCCTTCTTATTCTAAATCTTTTTTTTTTGCAATAAGAATAAGAAAACATAAAAAATTACCTAGGATGTGTGGGATTCTCTTTAGCTTTAGTCTGTCTACCTGAATGTTTATTTGTTTGCAATTTCAAATTGCCAATTTGACCACACTACATTAATAATCATTAGTGTCCGATCGAACAGTTCGGCCAAAAAACTATATTTTGTCGGTTTTTTGATATCTAGAGCCAATGATGACAAATTTTGGTATTGGAAACATGTTTGTTGAGCCGATTTAATTCGATTTTGTGTATAAAATTTAAGAGAAAAGCCGAAGTTTAGCTATAAAGTTAAAAGTTCGGCCGCCAAACTATTTTCGATTTGGCCGAATTTTCTGAGGCCGAACAGTGAATTCATTGCTTAACTACAGACTTTACCTTAAATTTGACACTCAAAATAGCATCTAATCAGTCCAATAAAAAATTTTTCCATCCGCCAAATTTGTCCATAATGCTTTAAAATACCGAATACACACCAAATGCATTTTCTGGCCGAACTGTTCGGTCGGACACTAATAATCATTATAATCATTTAGTTTACAAATACACATTTAATAATTATTAAATTTCAGTACTTTATTTTGTCTTTAATTTAATTAATATACAATTAAACTCACAAGCCGGTGACAACACAAAATTTTGTTTTAAAAGAAGAAAAAGTTGTAAAAAATCTGAAAAAGTACCATAACGATTTTAACAAATGAAGACTCATTTTACTCAGGAAAACACTAACTTTAATATTAGGGTGTCCCTTAAAAATAGATTTGTGATTACACCGCCCCCGTTTTATTACAAATGGAGGAAATTAGTTTTTTATTTTTTTGGAAAACGTTTACTCGTAGCGCAAGACGGCCGAAAATGGCCCATTTTAGAAAAATAGTGTATTCACCCTTATTCTAGTTGTCGACGTCGATGCCGTCGTCGTTTTTGAGTCAACATCACTTTCTTTCGACGTCGACATCAATTTGACACCAATTTGGTATTCTCTAAGAGTTTTGTAACGACGTCGACTGTTTATCGGTAATTTGAAAAAAAACAAAAGCACATCTCTAATATTTGAGTCAGCTGATTTATTTTACTTGTTATTTTTATGGGAAAAGGTTTTTTATTTCTGATTCTGATTCGAGTGAAGAAGAAAATACTCGTAAACAAAATCTAATATTGCAAAGAAGACTACTCCGACAGAAGTCCGACATCTTCAAATTACCAGATAAAAAGTGAGTAGCAAAATCAAAGACTGTTGCCTTTAAAAATAGTTTGTCATTTCTTCAAAAGGTTTGAAAGTTACTTTCGACTTAATAAAGCAGCATTTAAGCGTGTGCTGGAAATAATATCCGCTAATTTGAAAAGCGGAGTTAGATCAACATTCATTTCGAAAACAATCAAATTGGCAGCTACATTGAGATTTTTAGGCCAGGGATCGTACCAGCTCAGTGTTGAAAATGACTTTAACTTGCCAATAGTTTCCAAGATTCTGTCTGAGACTCTGGATGCCTTAGAATTGACAGTTTGCCCCCTATGGATAAAATTTGAGATGACAGATATTGAAATAAAAAAAAATATTTTACGTAGATTTTCATATAGAAAACACATACAAATTTCAGTTTTGAAAAAATTTTAATACATTCTGGGTGTTTTGAAAGTAAAAGTTTGAACTAAAACTGGATGTGTTTTCGCTACCGGATCCATCAGTGCCAGGAAATGGGTTTAAGCGCACGGAAAAAGTGCAAAGTACTTCGGTAAAATACAACTTCAAAAATTTTTGGGTTAGTTACACAATATCTAAGTTAAAAAATAATATTTTCTTAGATAAGTTACAAATGAAAAAACTTAGGTAACCTAAAAAAGTGTAAACTGCTTAAATCTTCCGCCACCAGTGGCATTACACTCGACTTTGTTGGCTACGATTTTCTTTTTCACTTTAAATTTAAAGTCTCTCCAAACCTGTAAATAAATTTGAAGTTATATATATATTTTTATAATGCCTATATACGTTTATGATTTCCTTACCTTCTGCCACCCATCTCCAAGTCTTCTTGGTGGGCCAAGAGAATTGAGGACTTTTGATACTTCATCCCATTGTTGTTTAAAATTACTCGGAACAGTGCCTCTGCAAAATCCTCGAGCAAGTGATGGATTTTTCTGCAACTCTTCCACAAGTTTTTCAAACTGTTTTACGTTCGTTATTTTAATTTTTTCAATTTTTTTCCATTTTTTTTCTATTTCTTATTTTTTTTACACTTCACTTCAAAATGTCGTTAGCAAAAATGACGACGACAGAATCAGAGTCGTCTCAACACAATAACGTCGTTAAGTTTTCTTAGAGAATACCAAATATTAGTCAACAGTAATCGATACAAGTCGATAACGACAACTGGAATACCAATTTTAAAAAGATGACACAAGACGACGTCGTTTTGTGTCGACGTCGACAACTAGAATAAGGGTGATTATTAAAAATTCCAAAAATTTTAGGTTTCGAAAAAATTTACATTTTATTTAATTTATTCATTTAATATACTCAAAATTAATACACGTAAGATATGGAATTCTGACTTCATCGGATATCATTAACCCATTTTAGCCAGGCATCCAAAATTACCCACAAATTTTATAAAAATGTAGAAACGTCTTTTTTTTTAATTAATTTTAAAGATTCTGTAAAATGCCTAATTAACAGATGTCGGTTGCTTCGAGTTTGTATTTGGAGCGACATTTTATGAACATACCTTATTTTGTCAAAAATTTAAATGTTTTCATCAAAGTTTGCATAATTTTCGTGACAATAACACTTAAATTTATTAAGTGATTATTATATTGTTTTATCCATTCAAAGGCGTTATTATCTTGAAGTCACAATTTAAATTAAGCTTCATGGGTCTTTTTGTCCCCGGCCAAAGAGTTTTTTTTTTTGAATAAAAGTAAATATAACTATAGTCTGCTCAAATGTAACTGATATTTTTCCGAAAATTTTATTTATTTTATTTTATTAATTAATAATCATATAATTACAAATTATATACTATTACCCTAACCGAGCACTAGCTACTATGGCCTTCGGCGCGTTGTAGCGAAAACAAACCAGTACCTCTGGTGGGAATCGAACCCACGACCCCCGCACTGATAAGCCAGCACGCTACCAACTAGCCTACCGTGGCGCACTTTTCCGAAAATTATTAAATGCGTTATTCTGTAAATTTCCTAGTGGTTCTTTTTTGGCCAAAGGTGTAAAAATTAACCCTATATGGACCAAGTTACATAAAATAATGATTTTTTTCAAGTCGAGATTTTTTTTTATCAATTTAAAAGCTTTACAATCTTATAATCATAATTAAAATAAAGTTTAATGTGTTTTTTTTTGTGCCCAGGCTACTAAGGGTTAAATATTTTATAAATAAAAATGATGATAACTATAGTGTTTATAAATTTAAGAGACATTTTTCCGAAAGTAATGCAAACTTTGATAAAAATATTAAAATTTTGTTCAATTTTCAACAAAATAAGCTACATTCATAAAATGTCCTGGATAGGAGTCGCTCCAAATACAAACTCGAATTATCATTTATTTTTTTTTGTTTAATAACAACTATTATATTTTAAAACATCTGTGAATTAGACATTTTAAAAAATTTTTCAAATTAATTTTAAAAAAGATGTTTCTTTATTTTTCTTTAATAGCTTATATTTTAAGGACAATGTAGTTCGATTGTTTTCTGACTTTTACTAAATAAAGAACTTTTCACATTCTACCCGAAAATATAAAGAATTTTTTTTTTTTTTGTTAGAAACTTTTTATTTGTAAAACAACAAAAATTTGTGTTAAAAATGGCATGTCTCAAAATATAAAGAAGTAAAAAAATTAAATTATGTTTTTCGTTGTCTTTCACCTCTTTGAACTGTCCGACCAACTTTGAACTGTGTTACCAACGTATGTGATTATTAGAGTTGTCAAACCCGGTTTCCAAACTTTTTTCCGTTTTTTAAAACCGGTTCTTGGAAAATGTCGGTTTTCCAGTTATTCGAGAAATCGGTTGGTTCGTCTCGAATAATTTGACATTTTCGAATATTATTGAATCTGAGAATTTCAGAAAAATAATACTTTTTTGGAATTATTTGCATGGAGTTTTTTTTGCTTTCTCCATTTTTTGAATTTGTATGTTTTTTTTTTTATAAATTTGTTTTTTATTTACCGATTTTGAAATAAAAAAATTTCTTAAATTTTGTTTGCTCATAAGATTTTATTTTCTATTAACTTAACATTTTTTTAAAAGTGTTAATCGTTCGCTTTTTTGTGACTTTAATGCACAATTTCTTTTTTAATTATACATTTCCAAATTTAGTCCATATTTTAACGCTTTAACGACCACTGGTTGATATATGACGCATTTTTACTCTTTGTTATTTTAGGAAAGTCTAGAGAGATGTAGCTTTTCATCGATGCCTGATAATCTCAGAGCCCTACAACGTTTGTGTTTTCAGTTTTTTTAATTTTTAAAATTACGGTTTAAATATGTACTAAAATGGCTACTATTGGATTAGGCATATTTTAAAACAAAATACAAAATTTGAATTTTAACAAAATCTAAACCTATTCAGGAGCTATAGTTTCCCGATTGAAAAAATGTATATAAGCCATATCAAATTATATATAATTATATACGAAAATTGGTGGGTATATGTGTATATATTATAATTAATTAATTATTATTATATATTATTTTATATAATTATATAAAATTATATATAATTATATATTGGACCATATATAATTATAAATAGTTTAATATAAAGCCATATAAACACATTTTTAATAATCAATACTAGATATAATTATATCTAATTATATATGTTGCCATATATGATTATATATAATTATATAAAACTATATATAATTATATATAAATTTTTTTAATCGGGTTATTAATTTTTTAATTTTTTAACTTTTGTAATATATTTATACCATAGGGGCAGCAGTAAAGCGTCAATAGCAACACAAAATTTATGTTCAGTCATAGGCCTAAGTATCCACAAAGTTCCGCCAAATAGTCTTCAGTGGTATAGGCCCGATCGGAAAAAGGTTAAATTTACGATGACCAAACTTTTAAATTTTTACAAGACTATTTTTATTTATAAAAGAACTAAAACGGCTCTTTCGAAATGAAACCTGTTTAGTTTTAAATGGCACGTGAGCAGGATTTTGCGTAATTCACGTGAATCACCCGTGCGTGTGAGTGAAACCTAATTTTACTTACTTGATGGTTACACGATCAAGTTTTGCCTATCAAGTTTTAATACACTCACACTTTTTTACCAATACACTCACACTTTCTAAAATTTAAACGAACTTGCTTCAGATTTCTCTTTCAAGTGGAGTGTATCAATTTACGTTCAAGAAAACAGCTGATTAAAATTCTTTTGAAATTGTTTTTTACATATTTTGACAATCAGTATATGTAAAAGACTATCAAGAAAATCTTGATCGTGTGCCTGCAGTGTAACTTCAACTTGAGTCAGTGTGATTAGCAAAAAATTCTTCGTGAGTGAATGAGTGTGCGTGAGTTGAATTTTATCAAATTTTTTTTTTGCTTTTAATAAATATGTAAATATATCCTTTAAATTGTTCCTCGATGTAATAAATTTGGGTTTTGGAAATACAAAATAAATGACAAAATTACATACTCAAAGCAATTTTGAGTTAAACATTTAGAATTTACCTTAATTTTTACATTTTATTTTTTCCGTTAAGATTTTTTTCGTGAATTTTCGTGATTTACGTGAAAAAAAATTTAGGAATAAAATTTGTAAAAAATTCAAATATCAGCAATACGAAACATTTAAAAAAAAACCCGAAAAACGGTTATTTGAACCGGTTTTTAATATAAAAAACCGAAAATCGGGTTTTAAAAAATCCGGGTTTTACAAGTATTTAAAAGCTGGGCTTTCAAATAGGTCGAATATTCGACAACTCTAGTAACTGTGTAAACGGGCCGAGTATTTTGAATTCAAAATTTCTATTTTTATTTATATTTATGAAAATGTGAATTTCATTTGAACAAATTCTTTAATTAAATTTTCTTTTTATCCTAATTAGAACATATTTTCCCAATAACACTACCGTTTTTTTATTACTACCCCTAAGTTTTTTTATTACCTTCATATTTTCAGTTTATAAAATCATCCCTTCAAACAACCAACAAAAGGTTTATTAACTTTACAAATAAATATTAGGGCATTGTTAGCCAAATATTACTAATGCACTATTATTGTCTATTATATACTATTTTTGGTTCCGCATTTTGTGTAAGTAAATTGTAATATTACCAACATATGTTTATACATTAGGGACAATTTTTTTAAAGGGTGTTGTTACAAGGTGTTTATTCAACAAAAACAAAAAAAAACTATTAGACCTTCGCCATATAAAGGTTTTTATACATTTCTAGCAACCCTAGACGTTTGCGTGTTAATCCTTAGAAAAGAAACTATAAATCTAATTATTGACTAAATACATATAAACAAGAATTACACAGCGCTACAAAATGTGCTCCCAAAAATCGAAAACAAGAGTACCGACCATTGATCCTAAGTATTTCGGCAACGGTGGTTTTAATGGCGTACCAAGTTTGTTTGCTTATGGTCCAGATTTTTCGCAAATTTGCATTAAAGTTTTGCATATTTTAACGCAGTTTTTCGTACATACAGTTTCAAAAATCAAATATTTTATCTTACAAGGAAAGTATCCCAACTGATACACTCCGATTTCAATAAAATTTGGATATGTTATAAAGATAAAAATCTAAAAAAATAACACATATCCAGCATCCTGTACACCCAGAGAAAAACAGAAATAAGTTTCATTAATTTTCGTCGAATGTAACAATTTCATCAAAATTTATGAAACATTTCATAAGGAACAATAATTATAATGACCTTATCATGGTCTCTATGAATTGGCAAATGCTGCAGTTTGTGGCAAATGCCAAAAAAAAAACTTGCCCTAATCAATACCTTCTGCGCTCTGGGAAAAAACTTCATCATATTTATTTAAAACTTCATATTTATGAAGTTTTTCGTAAATGAAAAACTTCATTGATTTTCGTGCAATGTAACACTTTATTAATATGATGAAACTGTTACACAAAAGTGCAAATTGATGACAGGAGAAGCAGAAGTTTCATAACTTGTTATGGAGTGCTTTACAAATGTTATGAAACATTTCATAATTATTATGATGCAATTTCATACATTTTTATGAAAAGTTTCAAAAATATTAAGAAACACTTCATAAATATCATGAACAATTTGGATTTTTGTATTCACAATATAGCTACTTCACATTTTGTTTTTTGAAATGGAATTTAAAAATTATGTACATGTAGAAATTGCGAACCGTATAAAAAATAGTACTAGCAAAACACTAGCTATTTTTGTAGAAGCACAATTTTGTAAGCAAAGCAAGTGGTTTCCATTGGGAAACCAAAATTCAGTGCCCCTATTATTTTACAACCAGTAGTAGCATTAACAATTTTTAAATATTTTATTAAATTTAACTCCGTCAATCAGCAATTATTTATTTAAAAAACTTAGACCGAACTTTGTTGCCGGTTTTAATAGGAGCGTCTTTTATAAACATTATACAAATTATTAAATTTAATTTATTGGGAAAGCAGAATCAGTTTGAATTTCCAACGTTATGCCAAGGGAGGCAACCAACGTATGACCAGTGTACCAGAACAATACTTTCTTTACTTTTCCCACCTTCTGCCAACACATAATTGCCCATCGCCGACGCTGTGCCAGTACTGTGTCGATTGTACTTTTCTGCCTGGGTAAGTATACCAATTAAAGTTGAAAAATTCCATTTGAAATAAAAAAAAAATATAAATATCAATTTAAAAAACTTAAATTTAAATTTCGAAATTTTATATTGTGAAATGAAAATTATTCAAGTTCGAGGCCATACTCTATATTTCTTTATTAGGATATTGTCCTAACAAATAATCTATAGAGTTTTTTTGTTTTCAAATTTATTATTTGACCCTTTCAGGAATGTGTTGATAGATCTATTTCGGGAATTTTTTAGGTTCCCATAATCAGAACACGCTTTGAAAGAGGTAATAATCCCATGCCAAACATCAAAAGTAAAAGATTATCACCATTGATCAAAAAATAAATTGAAAACTTGTTTGTTATATCCGGTACCGTGAAATAACTCCCAAATGAAATAAGTCCCAATGAAATAACTCCCAATGAAAGAAGTCCCAAAAAAAATGAAATGAGTCCAAATTTTAATAAATGAAATAACCTCCAAAGAAAAAATGAAATAAACCCCAACCTTTGGGAGTTATTTCATAGTAATAAAATAACTCCCAACAAAGAATGAAACAACTCCCAATGAAAAAAGTCCCAAAAAAATGAAATAATTCCACATTCAAAAATATCGAATTCTATTTATTTCATAAATACATGTAAAAATGTACATAATATTAATCATATTATAAAGATAGAATTTAATGTATACATAAATATACAAAAATAATCAACAAAATTAATAGAAAAATACATATTAAAAATATATTTATAGAAAAACTTGGAATAATCTTTGTTTTAAAAGTTAAAATAAATTAGTTTACATAGCATGGAGTAGTGAAACAGTGCAAATGGGTGGGGGGGGGGGGGAACGCTTCAGCGCCGCAGGACGCGAATCGTACGCACCGCTTTCCAGAGGTGGCATGTCATAACGTCCAATGACATAATGTCCATGGACGTTAAGTCACTCGAAAAGTTTCATAATGTCCATGGACTTTATGACAATTTGGAAAATGTCGTAATGTCCATGGACATTACGACATTATTTTTTTGGATATTATGTCACTTTCAAATGTTGCATAGCGTCCAGACTTTTTAAAATAAAAAGATTAATAGGCGGAGCCGCCTGCCGCGTTCTGCGGAGGAAAAAACCCCTAATAGCGGCCGAAGGCCGCCACACAGAAAAACTTGTTTTTACAAATTACTTGATGTCTTAAAAATATAAGATTTCAACGGATTCGACATCTGATTTGAAAAACAAGATCTTCTGGGTGGCGGCCTTCGGCCGCTCTTAGGGGTTTTTTTCCTCCGTAGAACGCGGCAGGCGGCTTCGCGAAATAAAGTTTTTTTCTGCGTGCGACATAAAAGAAACTTCAAAATTACTGATCTGTTTAAACACTGGAGTATAATGTCCATGGACTTTATGTCATCCAAAAAGTGGCATAATGTCCATGGACTTTATGTCATTCCATTTGTGGACATAATGTCACATTGCAGAGTGTCACTTTTCGATTGACATAACGTCTATGGACATTATGTTATTGGACGTTATGTCATGCCACCCTTTCCAGACCCCTCCTCCTTCTGAGATGTCTTAACTTTTCATAATATTCAATATGCACCAAAATCAATTGCTTAAAACATCTTCTTTTGCCACTCATTATTTCAAATTCATGATTTGCCATTATTTTTAATCTTTAATACCGATCTTTATTTACCAAAATTCTAGCAAGAACTGCGTTCCTTTTGGTAAAATAACTCATTGTATTGCTATTATTTACTTTACGACAATTTAAGAACCGTTACAAATGCATAAAATTTACCAAAATGTAATTTTAATAGAAATGAAATAACTCGCAACAAAAATGAAATAACTCCCAACGATAAAATCACATTTAAAAAAGAAAATGAAATAAGTCCCAACAAAAGTGAAATAACTCCTAATGCCAAAAAGGAGTGAAATAACTCCCAACAAAACCTGGTTGGGAATTATTTAATTTGGGAGTTATTTCATAACGAAATAATTTCTAACAGAAAATTGTGAAATAAGTCCTAACGCATTCTGAGTTATTTCATAGTGAAATAAATCCCAATTTATATGGAAAATTTTTGGGAGTTATTTTATTTTATTTTGGAAGTTATTTCATTTGGGAGTTATTTCACGGTACCGCAAAGTCCACCTCTGGTGGATATTCAATTCAATGTTTTTTGTTTTTTTTTCTCCTTTTTATTTTTTGTTCGTTTATAAACAAAAACAGGGGAAATTAACTAGACTGTACTTTGTCTTTTATACAAGTTTGATATAATTTTATTAAAAATAAAAATTATGTTTTTTCGACCTTTAATTGTGCAATGAAAATGAAAATTATTCTAGTTCGAGGCCATACTTTATATTTCTATAGACAATATCCTAATATCCAATTAATTTATGTTAGTTATTTAAAAATAGAAGACGATGTCGAGATTTCAAAAATTCTCGTTTAAGAAGACAAAAAATGGCAAAATGCGAGGGGTTGTTGGCAAAAAAATATATTGTAAATTATAGTAAAAAGGCAAAAAATAGCAAATCTACAAAAACGGTAAAAAATTATACGTTTTGAAATTAAAAGTAAAAAATAAAATTGAAGTTAAAGCAAAACATGTCTGAAAAAAGCTATTTTAATGCTTAAAAGTCTTTAAAAAGGCTGTTTTTAAGTCCAAAAATGAAAAATCAAAAAATGGCAAAAAAGCAAATATGATTAAAAATGGAAAATAGCTAACAAAGCATATTTGTTTTCTCTGGTAATAACTAAAGTACATATTTTATTGTAAACATTTTTTAAAATGCCGAAAAAATACTAGTAGCTTTTACCAATTTTTACAATTATTTCAGAATTTTTGTAGTAAAAAATTGTCAGTTGTTTTTACGACATTGTAAGTAATTTTTACTACATTTTTAAGTTGTTTTTTTAACAGTTACGTTAGTTTTAGTTATTTTAACAGTAATTACCTTTGTCGCCTTTTTAATTGAATTTACTGTTGTTCAGTAGATTCCACTGTAAAACTCCTTTGAGTGTACGGTTTCATCCCTTAAGTATTTGCTTTATTAATCAGATGTAGGGTGCACAAAGTTATAAAATTCGTCTTAAAAAATCAACTATTTCCTTATGTTTTTCCTAGTTTCCCATTTTACGCATTACTAAAAATTCTAGTCATATTGTCTACTGCTAGACATACCACCACAAAATTCTAAATATGTTCATTTCCATGTAAACAAAACAAATGACGACAACGGCGACGAAGAAGAAGTCAACGTCTATTGTAGTCATATTCAGCCACATGTTGTCCACAATGTGTAGTGATGGCCACCTTAGACACCACCCCTTAAAACCGGCAATACCACCAAACGAACCATTCATTCAGTCAACTAAACTCTTGATTAACTACAGCTGACGCCATCACCACCTCTACTCCAGAATAGTCAACAGAGTAGAACCAAAAATTAAAAGGAAAAAAATGTATATGAAGAATTTCAAAAATGTTCGTCACTTTGAGGTGAAATATTTTCAAAATTAATATTTTTTTTTGTATGGCGTAAATAATTTTTTGTATATGTTAGCCGATGTTGAGTCATGCTAAATCCATTCGTGTTAATCTTTAACGGCGCAAAAATTATGGCGGTTTAAAGTTTCAAGCAAACTGAAAATATTAAAATAATAGTGTTTGATTGGATTTAATTAAAGCT
This sequence comes from Delia radicum, assembly GCA_021234595.1. Taxonomy (NCBI): domain Eukaryota; kingdom Metazoa; phylum Arthropoda; class Insecta; order Diptera; family Anthomyiidae; genus Delia; species Delia radicum. Next base: position 164,439,726 of record CM037851.1, on the reverse strand, counting down.
ATTTTATATATGTATATAATTTATAATTTTATAATTTTTGTTTTCGGATTCCAACGGAACTCAAGCAAATTATGGCGCCAATTAGTCATGGTAAAAATTTTAGCCAAATCGGATAAAGTTAAGCGTTGCAACTTTGAGGTCAAAGTTCAAGTATTTGAAAATTCATTATATTCCGCTATAATAAATTTAAAACGATTAAAGGTGACAAAATTGACGAAAGTATCCTAAATAATTGCTGAAATATTTTCATTACAATTAACCCATTTGTGCTACGGGGGTCAAAATGATCCAAATGCATTTTACATACAAAATTTTCCGAAAACAACCTAACATATTTATCGTAAACTACATAAAAAATTTTTTGATTTATAAACATTAAGCCTTTAATGCTACAAGGGTTAAAATTACCCATTAATTTTTTTTTAATTAAAAACAGCAATGGTCCAAAATCATTGCCATACACTGAAGAATTGTGGGCGTTGTGGTGTAATGGTTAGCGCGTTGGACTTTTACACAGAAGGTCCCGGGTTCGTTCCCCGGTGCCGGCAACATCAAATTAATATGTATGAGTTCTTTTCTATCCCTCATACGTATCGCAATGTCCACCTTCGGCGTTCCCATAGCAATTAACCCCACCGAAGTAAAATAATGAATCAGGGCTATGAACCAAAAAGCTTCAATAAGTTCGCCAACTCTCCATCAGGTGGCGAGCAACAACTGTTCTAAGACTTATCATCTCGCGCAATTACAGTGTTCCCATGTCTGAAGCCCTTCATCTTTCCCCACCTTTCATCTCTATACTATCCCTTTCCAAAGAAAGCAACACACTAAATATAGGAAGTATTTCCTGAGTGTTGCCTCTCTTTAAAAAAAAAAAAAAAAAAAAAAAAGTTGCTCTGGAAATCGTCTTTGGAAATTTCTCATTAAGTTTTCATAAAATTTATGAAAAATATATTATTATTAACCCTTTGTGCTAAAAGGCACATAGGGTTAATTAAAAAAATAAATTTAAAAGCATTAAGAATATTTGGAACATCAAGTTTGTCAAGATTTGGCCAACCTTTGTAAAAAAATCGATCATTTTAAGACCATTATAGTTCAATATACAGAATTTCTAAAAACTTTAACTTTGACCTCAAAGGTGCACGGCTTAGATTTAATTTTCACCATGTACATTTTTAACCAAGTGGCACAATAACCCGCTCGGATTTGGTTAAAAATCGAAAATTTTTCATTGTCACACTAATATTTATATATAAAAATATAAAAATATGCTCCAACATTCTTTTCTTTTGTCATATATTATAACTTAGAAAGAAAACACGCAGTTTTTGACGGTTTAATAGTTTAGGGTTACTTATTTAAAGGAAATCATATTAAATACTTTTAAAATCACAAGATTTAAAAATTTATATAAGGATGCTTTTTGAGGTAATGAAAATATTGTTTGCCCCATAAATTTTAAAGCCCTTAAAATTTTTTTTTTTGACTATTTTTGACTTTAGTATTAGGCTCATGAACATTTTTTATTTGATGTATGTTTTGGCGGAATCGATACAGCGCATTAGTTGCCACAAAGCGAAATGTGTTTTTTAAAAAACTGCTGCTGTACCCGCTAGCAATGAAACAAATTAAACTTTTGTACACTTTATCAATTAGGTCCGTCGTGAATACGCACTCTAGATACCTCCTAACTATGCCCTCAAGCTATGTGTTTTATAAAAAAAAAATTTTAAAATAAAATAATTAAATTTCGCAAAATTTTTAAAAAGTTCATAAAATGTTTGCGTTTAAAATTTTTAAAATGCCTTTTCGACTCGGAGGTGCTCTTTACAAAGAAACTCAGTCCGCGCAATACGCTAGCAAATTTCAAATATTATTGGAAATGTCAGATGCAAAGAACTAAGCTTTTTAAAAAATTTATGCCAATTCTTTATAAGTTTGTTATGTTCGTGTTCCGTTAATGGTTACACAATTTTTTCAAATACTGATCTAGTAAAAAGGTTTAGATGTGACCAGAAATGATCATATATAATTAGATCCAAAATTTGGGACTATCCATACTATTATATATGTTTTCAGATATGTTTATATATAAATATATTTAAGATTATATATGAATATATATGGAGTTATAAATAAATATAACTGGACTTATATATAATTGGATAGACTGAAATTTCAGATATAATTATATAAGGTCATATATGATCATATCTAACCTTTTTTACACGGCAAAAGTATGAAAATTGAAAAATTTTGGTTTTACTTGTAAACTACCATACAACTTTTCACCAAACAGCGATATGCAAATTTATTTTTTGGTATATGTATTTCTCAAATCTAGTGACTCAATTTTTTATTGGTTTGGATCTGAAAGTTTAAAACTATGAACAGAAAAAAATAAAATTAATGAAAAAACTCTTGGAAGTGTCATAGCTTTTGAGTATAGTCAACCTAACCTAGTCCATTGTTCCTCTCAATTCATAAAACGTTGAGAAATAAGAGGCATCTTAAGCCAATTTCAGGTGTTGACAATTTTTGAAGTAGCTCATATAAACTAATAGCGTATTACGTTAATATTCAAAACAATGCCGCCAAACTTGAATGTATAGAACGAAAATAAAAAAACATTTTATCAAAGAAAATTCTATGTTGTAAATTTGACTGCCATAAGTAGAAACTTAGTTTTCAACGAATGTTCAACGCGATTAAACGTCTTAAAGTTAAATAAAAACCAAACAAAAACGCGATATTTGATTCTTGTTTTTAATTAAAAAAACAACAAATCAAAATTTATGCAAAATTCGTTTTTTTTTTTAATAAATTCATAAATTTCTTTAAGGTTTTTTATTTTACATAAAAATAATAATAATAATAACCTATTTATAAAGATGAGAACACAAGTTTTAACATTTTGTATAGCAATGTTGCTCATCATTTGCTTATTATAATTTAAAAAAATTTAAATTCATTTGTTTAACGAAAGTTTTAATTTAATAAAATGTAAATTAATTAATAATAATCCAATTAAAACCAAGTGCAATTTGTATAGAAATATTCTTAAATTTAATACAAAATAAATATAAACAATTTTAAATTATGAAAACCGCTAGAAAAAAGAAATTCAATCGTACTGGATTTCAAATGCTCAGCAAAGAAGCACAGCGTAAATCCAGAGTCTTTGAGTGTAAGTATAATTTTTTTATTAATTTATTTTCTTTTAAATTAATTTTAAATTTTTCTGATAATATGCTATACTAAACGAAACTTTTGAGCCCTAATACGATAAATAGTAACACAATATTTTTGGATAAGACATACCATTTTTTACATCTCAAATCGAGTGGCAAAACCTAAAAGTTTTCTTAAAAAAAAGTTCATGTTCCTTATTCAGCTATTCGATATGTATCACTTGAGTGCTAATATACGCAATTTTTTTCTAACGGGACACCCTATTTCACATACAAATAAATGTTTTCGATATTTCTATAAAAAAAATTACAAATAGTTTTGTTTGCTTATTTTTTTAATCCAGCGAGAAACAGCAAATTTTGACAGTTTCCCAGCAAAAAATTTCCAAAAAGGTAAGCGGGTTTGTAATCAAGCATTTTGGGCAGAACGCATTCCTTACTAGATTACCTACTCGATTCTTTTAACAGAAATAGTTCCATTGTAAAACTACGAAGTACTTACATTTGAAAAAAAAGAAGTAGTTCCATAAGTAAATTCAACTTTTTCTCACACGTGATTCTCCTAGGTCACTCAAATATAACGATCTAAACTCATACGGAAATAAAATCCTAAAAAGTGAAACATCGAATTGTTATGATAACATGGGTTTGTCATAATTTTGGAGCTATAAACCACGAAAATATAAATTTTTCAAATAAAAAAGAACAATTCAAAATTGAAAAACAAAAATATGACTAACGCACAATCACCCTCGAAAATTTTTTTTTACACTCACTCACGATAACGTCAGTAATTTCATTTTCCACTCACAATTTTCTGCTCACGTGGACTTCCCTAATTTATACCTAACCACAGTTTAACAAAATTTAGCAAATAAAAATTTGTTTGAAAAAATATATGAGATAAATTCTTTAAAATTGTATAACTTCTTTTTCAAAATTAGGAACTACTTCCAATAACGTCCTTTTATTAAGAAAAAGTATCTGATTACTTCTTGAGTACAAAAAGATATACATATAAGTTAATAACATTGTTATTTTCTTTTAAGTAAATAATTACTTTGTTATTGAGTTCATGCTTTCTGGTTTAAATTTAAAGAATTGATTACAATACTACTTGCTTTTTTGACTCTATCGTTGGAATGAGTTTGGTATTGCAGTTACTAAATTTGGCAATGAGATATGTAAGCAAGTGTGGGCATCACTTTCTTTTTGCAATGTGTAATTTTTTCCTGGGTTACGCTGAAAGAATTAATCTTCACGAATAATTATATATTGTTATATACAACACCATACACATACATATATATATATATATATATATATATATATATATATATATATATATATATATATATATATATATATATATATATATATATATATATATATATATATATATATATATATATATATATATATATATATATATATGCGCAGATGTCTAATTTATTTTTCTTTAAAATTTTATTAAAAATAATATAATACGTGGGAATTCTAATTTAATTTAAATTCAAAATATCTCTTTGGGTCCACCAAAAATTACTTATCTTTTTTGATCTAATTAGATCCAAGTATATCTAAATTAATACCATGGAATATTTTGTAATTGATAAGGATCATAAATTAGATATTTATGAATGTCCCAATTTTGAGATCAATTTTAATCTTATTTAATCCAGTAATACATTTGAAGGACCTAATCGGATATTACTGTATACCCCAATTTTGAGATAAGCTAGGACAAGAATAAATATCAAACTATATCAAATGAGATCTGATTTTGTATTTGAGATACCTTTAGTAAACATCACGGGTTACTTAATTTATGAAAAAAATCGCTTACTTTCTCTTTTAGTTTAAGGAAAAAAAAAATAGCTTGGACTAAACAATTTTTATATATATTTATGTCTAACTAATAATGTTCAGATAAAAACTTATGTTTTTTCAATTAATACCAATCATATTCTAGCTAACTGAAGAGCGTTTTCCCGAAAAATAGCGACTTTAAATTGGGCATGTTAAAAATGTACTTTTTTTCATACAAAATTAATTTTAACTAAAAAGTTATAAAAATTGCATTCCGGATTACATTTTTTGAACATTTTTATACACAATTTATATATTTTTTTATTGGTAAATGAATTCACAGAAAAAACTAAAAACGGGTTTCAATTAAAAAATTTATTGAATCAATTAATATTTTAATTGATTTTGCACCTATCACGGCAATGATACTATCAATTTAACCTTTTATTTAAATTAAGAATAAAAAAAGTTATAAATAACGTCTACAAAAAAAAAAAAAATATGATACTCACAAAAAAGTGTGTGATCTATACGTTGGTATGTGTGTTTTTTGCAATGATGAGTCTGTTTGTGTGTGTGCTTGTTTCATTTGTTAACTTCAAATGTATTTGGTATTTTAAACTTTTTAAATTTTCTATTTATGCATACATTGTATGAAAAAATAATATGATAATTGCGTCTAAAATAAAATATGTATTTATATATTTAAAAGTCAATTAAAATATTAATTGATTCAATTAAATATTTGTTTAGAAACAAATTAAATTCAAATCAAATCTTTAATTAGATATTTTAGGTTGATAATTTTTTTGTGTTAAGTGAAATATAAATTAACATCATGTAAAAAAATTTTGCAAATTCGATTAAGGGATTTTATAATATTCACAAAAAATCGAATTAAGTGAAATTTTCACCTTAATTGCAAGGAAATCTTACATCCTTTACCCAATCGCTATTAATTGGTGTGGTTTTTAATGCTCAAAGTCCATACTTTGAAACCATATTACAAGTTATTTGTGTTTACTCAGGTATATGAATTAATAAGTAATATTAAAGAAAAATCTTGAGTATTGGTAAAAGTTAAATTCACAAATATTTTAAAACCCGGAGCTAATATTTCAATTTGGTATTCACATTCGTGATAGATGCACTAAAATCTATCATAATTGATAGGTTGCATGCCCTACATATATATATATATATATATATATATGTATGTACACCGCATACTCTAAAGACATTTATTCATTCCCCCGCATAGTTTAGGGACATTTGCTTACTTTGGGGACTGTCCCCAAAATTTTCGCGCCTTTTCATACATCTAGCGTATTAGATGAGGACAATTTTTTCCATACACCGGATATTCCGGCGACAATTTTGGGCGTGTCCCTAAACTATGCGCTGTGCATACATATATATATATGGGGACAGTCCCCAAAGTAAGCAAATGTCCCTAAACTATGCGGGGGAACGAATAAATGTCTCTAAAGTATGCGCTGTGCTTACATATATATATATATATATATATATATATATATATATATATATGTATGCACATCTAGCGTTTAAGATGAGGACAATTTTTTCGATACACCGCATATTTCGGGTACAATTTTGGCCATGTCTCTAAAGTATGCGCTACGCATACATATATATATATATATATATATATATATATATATATATATTAGAGTTCGTTTTCATATTTTTTTTGATTTTGATTTCTGGATATTATCACTTTTTAGAAGGTTTTTGTATCAATAAAAATAATGGCGTATTTTTTTTTTTAATTCCAACTCCTTCCCGTGCCTATAGGCGACTCAAATCGCGGATTTTGGGTCCCTTTTCCCCTTTCCCATACAACAAAAACGGTTAAATATATGTCAAATCTGACTTCAGCATTCGATTCTACGGGAAAACATAGGCCCATAAGCTTTTTTTTGAGTTTTTGAATGCACCAGAATGCATAATTAGAGTTGTCCAAAAAAATAATTAAAAAAAAAAATAAAATTAAAATATTTTTTTTGTTAATTTGTTTTTACAATGAAAAAATACTTACATCTGAGAAAAATGGTCCAAAAATTTAATTTTGTAGTTACCCGTTCAAAAGTTATTAAAGTTTAAAAATTTAATTTTTTAGTGAATGCAAAATAATTTATTGTTTTATATAATAATTTATTGGATTTGAGTCGCCTATAGGAGCGGGAAGGAGTTGGAATTAAAAAAAAAAAAAAAAAAGCCATTATTTTTATTGATACAAAAACCTTCTAAAAAGTGATGATATCCAAAAATCTATTTTTCAAAACTAACTCTAATATATATATATTTATGCACAGCGCATACTCTAGACATTTATTCGTTCCCCTAGAGTATGCGCTGTGCATACATATATATATATATATATGTATGCACAGCGCATAGTCCAGAGACATTTATTCGTTCCCCCGCATAGTTTAGGGACATTTCCTTACTTTGGGGACTGTCCCCAAAATTTTCGCGCCTTTTCATACATCTAGCGTTTAAGATGAGGACAATTTTTTCTATACACCGCATATTCCGGCGACAATTTTGGCCATGTCCCTAAAGTATGCGCTACGCATACATATATATATATATATATATATATATATATATATATATATATATGTATGCGTAGCGCTGTGCATACATATATATATATATATATGTATGCACAGCGCATACTCTAGCGACATTTATTCGTTCCCCCGCATAGTTTAGGGACATTTGCTTACTTTGGTGACTGTCCGCAAAGTTTTCGCGCCTTTTCATACAGCTAGCGTATAAGATAAGGACAGTTGGTTTGATACACCGCATATTTCAGGGACAATTTTGGCCGTGTCCCTAAAGTATGCGGTGTATCGAACCAATTGTCCTCATCTTATACGCTAGATGTATGAAAATGTGTAAAAACTTTGCGGACTATGCGGGGGAACGAATAAATGTCCCAACAGCATGCGCTGTGCATACATATATTCATATATATAAATTCTACATATATATAAATTCAGGATGTATATATACCCTGAATTTTGCATATTTTGAATATCATCTATAACTCTCCTTACAATGTTTCAGAATTGGATAGTATTCGTGAAATATAATCATTAATGTTTGTGACAATTTTAATTTCAATTGCAGCAAGGACTCGTACAGCTGTCATATATCCTTTTTTCTAGAAAGGCTATATTCTTTTAAAAATCATCAGATTGACACAACATTTTATAAACGAGAAGGTGTGTGTGATGTTTTCGACTATTTAAAATGTTTGTCAAATCGGTTTGGCAATAGAAAATTTGTGAGATCATACTTTTTTATACAACGTTTAAAACCACAAAAATTTAATTTGTAAATAAATGCATTAAAAATAAAAAAAAAATATATGCTTGAGATATTTTACAAAAATTTGTATTTCGTTAAAATTAATTTCATAATACATTTTTAATTATTAAAATTTACATAAATGTTTTCATATTTAGAGCTATCTAAACTAACTATATCTTATTTTTTTCAAAGAAAAAATATTTAAAAAATATAGAGATTTAAAAATTGATACGTATATATTTTTTTGTAGGTGTCTTTGGTTACAATATTTTTGATCTGAATTCTGAATATTAAGAGCACAATATTTGTGAGGATTTATGATTTTTATGGTTTTTCCAAAGTTTTACCATTTTACTAATGTAATTTTTTTAACGTAAGTAACAGTCAATACTGTTATATACAAAATTTTTATTAAAAAAAAAATAGGCATTTAGAAAGATCTTCCAAAAATTTCCAGTAAAAAATCGGTACTAAACTTTTTTTGTATTATAAATAAGAGTCCATTCTTAATAATAATGATAAAAATATGAAAATTGTTTATCATATATTTTTTTTTATATTTTATCCAATAAGGCACATTTCAAGACTTATTAATAAAAAACATAAGACCTTTCTGCCCAAGTTTCCTTTTTTCTGAAAACATAGATAATTCTAATCACTTTGATAAAAATAATCAGACAAGATATTTTCGTTAGTTACAAAGATATTTTCATTAGTTACATAAGTAGAGGTAACAAATATATTACAGAAATGAGACATTAAAAAATAGACTTCTGAAAAATTTTTTTAAAAATATTTCTAGTGAAAAATTGGAACCAAACTTTTTTTTTTTTGATTAAAAATAAGAGTCTATTCTTTACAAAACAATAAAAATATGAAAACCGGTTAATATTTTATCCAACTTTGGTAACTTTTAAAGCTTTATCCGAAAATAATTTATATTTCAAGACTTATTAATATAAACCATAATGCCTTTCTGCCAAAGTTTCTTTCTATGATAATTCTAAACTCTTTAATGAAAAAATTAGACCATTCTGATAAAAATAAGGAAAGTTACAGATATTTTCATTAGTCATAAAAGAAGAGATTACAAACATCCCTATAGGGAATGGGACCGGTTCTGAGTGTACCACAGGATCGGTCCCTTCGTGCCAGAGACCGGTCCTCTGCTAAACCCTACCCCATGTAAACAACTGGCAACTTTAACATTGGCTTGTCATAGGAGGGGGTCATTTGTCTTGCTTTAAACCACGTAGTGGCATACCACATGACTAACCAAGGATGGGCATACCACAAGACTGTCGCAAAAGGGCCATGTCGTATAAAATAAACGAAAACTAAACAGCTTCCAATGGATAAAATTCTGGCCAACTGGCTTTTTCGTGTTAATTAGCATTCTGGTTAAGTGGTATGTCCTCCCTTTACCAGTCACAGGATTGGTAATTTTAGGACAATTAACACTGCTTAACCCATTTCAGTATTAAATTATATCAGTCCTGTGATAAGTCCTTCTTTAACCAGTCACTTTTAGGTCAATTGGCTCCTCATTCCCCATAGGGATATGATTGCAAAGTGAGACATTGAAAAACTTGCAGTGAAAAATCGGTACTAAACTTTCAAGAGTCCATTGTTTACCAAAAAAATTAAAATATGAAAATCGGTTAACATATTTTTTTTTTAATATTTTATCAAATTTTGGAAATCTTTATAATATCCGAAAATAAGGTATATTTAAAAATTTATTAATAAAAAAGATAATTTTTTTTTTTTGTGAAAGCTTCCGTTTTTGTCTAAAGACATAGATAAAGAAAAGAATGTTTTTAAAAATTTAAGTGAATTTTTATTTTAGCTCTCCTTATTAACAAATATTTTGAGTATAAAAAAAATAAAAATTGAAACATCAATTAATATACTCTTTTTTTAATATTCCATTAAACTTGTGATATTTTTAAGCGGACAACAAAAACAGGTAGTATTTTAAAGCTCCACTAGATCTATGCACTCCAAAGTTTTATTCAAAATTAATATTTTCTTTTATTGCAAATATATTCAAATATAAAAAATTATAAAATCAAATACTAATCTTAAAAAATTTAGTTTTGCGCCCCTTTTGACCGCACGTGATATTCGTTTGGGTGTCTCTTTTATATGTCCTTAAAAATGTGTTACATTTATAGGCTTAATTAACTTTATGCCTGACATCCAGGCTTGCCAGATACTTTTCTACATTATCCCCAAACAAATTAAAAATATACCCAAAAATTCCCAGTTAGAACAAAGGTGAAACAAAGTATTTAAAATTCTTTATTTTATTTGCCCACATTTACCAGGCTTGTGGCACACTTCATATATTCTTTGTTGAATAAGCTCAAATTTACTTTACAGCTAAAATAGACGTTTAATTTTTAATTACCACATTGAGAAAATTATCTTCACTTCATTAATACACTTCTTCTTAGCTTTAATAACATTTTTCATAGAATCTATGAAACAGGTGTATGGAACAATTTCATAGTATTCTATAATATTAAAAATGTTCTTTGAATTAATGAAACGTCTTGAAAAAATGCATTGGAATTAAGCCAATGAAACGTTTCATATAATTTATGAAACAATTTCGTAAAAGTCAAAAATCAGAAAAAGACTACATTGAATTAGTAAAGCAAATTAAAAGATATGTTGAATCTTAAAAATAAATTTTGAAATGTATAATAATTAATAAAATTATAAAATTTTATGACAAAATTAAAAAGTTTAGTCTTCAAAAAAAATTTCATAGCTCTAAAGAAAATTTTCAATCAATTCATGAAGAGACAGTTTTTTGAAATCGAATGAATTATTTTTATGATATTTTTTGATATATTTCATAATATAATTTGAATTTCGTGTATATAATAAAATTCTTCATTTAATCTACGAAAAAAATTCTATGAAATTCTGCATGATATTAATGGATTTTTGCATTGAAGCTTTTTCATAAAGTCTAAGAATTTTTTCATTCACATTGTGAAGAAAACTTCATTAGTTCAGTGAAAACATTTCCTTAAAACTCTTCCAAGAAATTCTCTCAGTGTGCCGTTCTGAAGAACAGTTAAATTCAGAATTTTTTCTCTCACTTCGACTTTATTACTTCTATTAAAAACCAAATTAAATTTAAAGGACTTTTAATTTCAAACGTTTTTTATTTAAATAAAGTTGAGATTAATAACAATTTTAGGTGCATACTTCTTCTTAAAATCTTCAGACTGTACACTGAGAGAATTATCAGCATGATATCAATAAATATTTGCAAAGATCTATGAAGTGTCACTGGAAATCGTCCATTGAAACTTTTCATTAAATAAATGCAGTTATTCATAAAATTTTCTTAAAAAATACAAAAGGTCCCTTATGAAGAGGTCCCTTATGAAGAATTCTTCAATTTTGTCACATGACAGTGGTGCACACCACCACTAAACCAGTCACTATAAAAAAAAAAAATATGTAGGTACATTATTTTTTGCTGGGCAATCGATTGAGACTATTTATTTTAAAATCGGAGAGGGGTCGTCCAAAAGGTGATCGCTTTCATATGGAATTGCTCTATATTGCTTTATTATCATTTAAAATATATCAAAAAGGTGTCGCAAATATAGTCCATATATCTTCTGGAAGAAATGAAGATATCGCGAAAAAAAACACTCAGATGATAAAAATATGTTTTCATACATTTCATAACTTTTTATTATATACATTAAATTTACAATTTCTTATCTTACAGTTTTTCAATATCGCCGATATATCTTTCACCCTTTTTTTTTTTAAAAAAAGTACATTTTTTTTTTAAAAAGTACAAAGTACCATGTATCAAAGAAAGTGCCTTTTTTAAATAAAGACACCTTTTTTAAAAAAAGTAATTTTTTCCAAAAAAGTACCCTTGTTCAAAAAAAAAAAAAAATACCGTTTTAAGTACCCCTTTTCCAACAAAGTCATCTTTTTTTAAAAAGCGCAGTGTTTCAAAAAGTTCACATATTGGAAAAAGTCCCTTTTTTCAAAAAAGTACCTTTCTACAAAAAAGTATAATTTTTCAAAAAAGTACCCTTTTCCAAAAGATTACGTTTTTAAAATAAAGTACGACGTTTTTATACCGTGGCTTTAAATGGGCTAAAACTCTCAGAGAAATAATATAGACGTAAATTCAACTAAGAGCTACCTCTGCCCAGGTTGTGGAACAAAAATTTTTCAAAAATCACAGTGCTGCATTTTAAATACATTTATATGAAAATGCCACGTTTTCTATAAGAAGAAGATATGTTCAAAATACTAGTTTGATTGTAATCAAAATTAAAAACCAATGATATTCCCGTAATATCTTCCAAGTGTTTGTTGGGTGATGGGTAACAACCCAGCGAATTTTCGTAAACGATCCTTTACGTTTGAAAGAATTTTTCTAAAAAATGGCTCAGAAATGACTCAGAAAATTAAATAGATTTGAACATTCTGTAAGCGTATAGATTTTTTACTATTTCAGTTAAGAAATTTGGTTTCTAGGTTAAACTATCTTATATTCATACAAAAATTCAGATTTTTGAAATACATTTTTAGCTTGTTTTTAATTCATTTATGCTTTTTCAAGCAACTTTATCAGCGGTTTCCTCTAAAATGTTTTAAGAAAATTTGATATTTATTATATCAAAATCCTTGTACAGTTGCTTGGAAAAAGCAGGTGTCATAGAAGCTTTAACTTGGCGGATTTTATTATTAAGTATTCCATTAAAAAATAATTACCAAAAATTTGTAATATCCCCTAAAAATCCCCTAAATATTTTTGAAATTCACAAAATAAATTAAAAATTTCTGCCCCTAAGACCAAAAAAAAAAGTCCCCAAATTTGGGTACAAAACCCAAAGTCTGGTAAGCCTGCTGACATCTTTTGTTAAATGATATCATATCCATGTTCATATGTTGTAAACATTTTATATGAGGTAATAATAGCTATTAATGCAATTTATTTCTACATAAAATAATGCAGTAATCATATTTTGGTGATGTAATATTAAAATACATTTTTAATATCCGAGATATTTAATCAATTTGAATTGTCACAAATGTACTACACTCAAAAAAATAAGTTTGTAGAAAAATTAGTAAAACATCTTGTAAATCAGGTATACAATTTTACAGCAAATTTTTTGCTAAAATTATGTTTTATACTAAAATTTTAGTGATACTTAGTCAGCACTTAACTGTTTTGAACTAATGTTTTACTAATATTTTACTAATGTTTCACTAATAATTATAAAATTGTGTTGATTAGCACATCAACCAGACTGAAAGATATACACAGAATGAATTAGATGTTGCGGCATGTCACGATGTAGTAATGACGAGGAAAATTATACTAAAAAGTTCAGCTTTAGTAAGACATAATATAAAAAAATCAACCATGGAAGATTTTTGTATCTGTTTTTCATACATAAAACAAAATTGTGGATTAAAACAACTTAACATTTAAATGCTCACAGTATCTTTAAAGATACAACCATTCAAAAATTTCCTACGACTTTATTTTAAGCTTAATAAAAATGAAAACTTCACTAGTGTGTTAAGAACTCTCAAGCGCTCTTTAATAAAATACATTTATAAATAAATATTTAGAATCGTACCTTTTATTAACCATCAAAGTCAAAAAAATCAAAAACTTCAAAATTAATTAAAAACTCAAGAATTGCGCTTTTTATGATATCGCAAAAAGGGCACATGTAATTTTAGAAAGTTTAAATAAAAGGCATTAGTGTTAAGAGGCAAATATAAGCTTTTGAATCATATATCTTTTTTGTTCCTAAGTCACTCCGTTTTTGTGTAACGGGCAATTTAAAATTTTGGATTTTTGCTTATAAAAAGCGTAAAAAAAAATTATTTGAAAAATCTTGGTACGCAGTTTTTTTTTATTTAGCATTTCATATCATAAAAACACAATTTTATTCAAATCGAAGCTGTTGAGCATTTAAGGGTTAATCTATTAATTAAATAAAAGACAAAATAAAATATTTAAATTTAATAAAGATTAAATGTGTATTTGTATAATATATATATTAATAATCTTTATATTATCTTGTGTGGTCAAATTGCAAACAAATTTGCAATAAGTCGACAGACTAAAGCGAAAGACAAAGACATACATCTTAGGTAGATTTTTCTGTTTCCTTTTTCTTATTGCAAAAAAGGGTTGTATATGTTATATTTTGTTAGATTTTCGTTTCATTTCTATAATTCTCTGCGGCATTTGCGTTCCATTAAAAGATAGCATCATTTAGACAATAACTGATATAAGTAGTTCAAAGATAATTTCGTTTATGTTATATACAATTATTTCTATTGTTATTTGATATTACATTAATTCATATCGTCAATTTGGGAGTATAAACATTTTTATATTTTGTAACGTATTGTAAATTATTTTAAACAGAATCACAAAAATATGTTTTATGATTTTCAGTAAATAAATTAACTAAAGTATAATTTTTCTACAAATTTTTTGAGTTTTTTTCAGTCGACTAATATTCAGAAAAAATTTTATTAATTTTTAGCCAGGGGTTTTTTAATTTCTAATCTATCTATCTAGTGTTAGAAAATTTTTTGCTGAATCTACTAATTTTGTTGCTAAAAATCAGCTCGCTGATTTTCAGCAAAATATTTTGCTGACATTAGCAATTTTTTTGCAAGCACCCTCCTGACTAAAATTTTGCTGACTCAGCAAAATTTTTTGCTGACTTTACCAACTTTTTTATTTGAGTGTATGTATAAACTTGAATATTTATTATCAAGTATTTATAAACTTATTTATTTCTTAACATAAGCACAGTAAAATCTGCCAATGAAAACGGCGGCAATTGCAGAAAAAGTTTTCGTAATTGGAAGTTGTTCGATTTCTAGATAGTCCATTATTGGAGGACTTTACTGTGTTCAGAAGGTTAAAATGTGTGAAGACCACTTAAATTCACATTAATGCAATTTCCATATTTAATGCGTTTTTTTTTCTAACTTTTTAATTCGTATTCCCCTTCGTCTAATGAATGCAATTTTTAAACATGCATAAAAAGGATACTAAAGTTGGTCAAGACTGATTATTAGAGTGGGCTGAAAATGAAAACAATTCGATTCTATAGTTGACGTTTTAACCAAAATGCTTTATTTTGAAAACATTTCAACCGATTTAAATTTTGTTGCATGTTCGGGTTTTGCGTATCAATATTAACTAGAACATATGTACAGTGAAACACAATTATAACGAACAATTAGGGACTGGACAATTTTGTTCGTTATATGATAAGTTCGCTATAAGCGAGGTAAAGATTTTCAAAAAATTAATAAAATTTCAAGCTTTTGTCTTAAATTCTTTAAATTTTTAAATTTTTGTTTGTAATATTGAAACAATTCTTCCATTAAATTACGTATCATACAGTTTTTAATTCTTTTTACTGAAGTTTTAAGTAAAAAGCTTAAGTTATTAAAATTTGCAGCACATGTTTCATAAAAAATTTGGATTTTTTTACGTTACAAGCGTACACATTTTTATAAAAATTCGTAAAAGAGTCCAAAAAATTAGTTCGTTATAAAAAAATTCACTATAAACGGTGTTCGTTATAACCATATTATTTTGTATGAAATAAGTTAGTAAATGCATTTGGGAATAGAAAGATCATTCGTAATAAAAACAAGTTCGTTATAACCGGTGTTCGTTATAAGCGTGTTCCACTGTATAACCAAAGACCATAAAGACTAAAGAAGAATTAAGGTACTCAAATCTGTTAAATTTTATATGCCAACTGGTTTTAGGAGAAACAGTTTTTTAAAGGTTTTTTAATGCATATTGTTTAGTACACAAAAAAAATTATCAACCTAAAATATCTAATTAAAGATTTGATTTAAATTTAATTTGTTTCTAAACAAATATTTAATTGAATCAATTAATATTTTAATTGACTTTTAAATATATAAATACATATTTTATTTTAGACGCAACTATCATATTATTTTTTCATACAATGTATGCATAAATAGAAAATTTTCAGTATAAAATACCAAATCCATTTGAAGTTAACAAACAAAATAAGCACACACACATATCAAAGTATAGATCACACACTTTTTTTGTGAGTATCATATTTTTTTTTGTAGAAGTTATTTATAACTTTTTTTCCTTCTTAATCATTTGCCGTGTTAGGTGCAAAATCAATTAAAATATTAATTGATTCAATAGATTTTTTAATTGAAACCCGTTTTTAGTTTTCTCTGTAAAACAAAAATTTTGTGTTAATTGTACAAAACTTTTGCAGAGAATACATTAAACAATAAAAATTAATTTTGAAATTTAATCAAAATTGCTTAAAAGCATGAAAATGAATCAATTAAAAGGTACCACTGTTAACAAATTTTTTTTTAAATTCCCTTAAAACCAGTTCAGGTTTTCAGAAGAGAGCATTGTATAGGGGTTGCATTGGGAGCATTGAATTGGATCAGCAATGATGCTGAAGTGGAATATTTTTTCACAAGTTTTCTGCAGTGCTACGAGTACAAGTTCAGAATAATTTTTTTTTTATTCTACCCATTCTAGTTTATAAAACTATTCATTTAATTTTGTAGATTTTTCTGTAGGTGAAATATTCTGTTTTAAAAATTTAAAATTTTAAGACTTTCCAGCACACATTTGCCATCGAATACCAGATTTTTAGAGAAAGAAACATCAACATCAGAAAGGGTGAAGAATTAAATTTTAAAAACTTAATATTTAAGTAGATTCGTAGAACTGTACATTTAATTATTTAATGACATTTAAACGGCTCATTAGCTCAATATTTTTTAATTTAATATTTTTAATTTTGAAAAAAAAAAAATAAAAAATAACAAATTGTAGTTTTTTCTATGGAAACATGATGCAAGATTTTTTCAATAAATCTTTAATAATAGATAAACCCCGGGAGCCAAAAACACGAAAGTGTTGTAATTTAGTAAAAACTCCATATTTTTTTTACAAATATGCATTTTTTTTTCAAATCGACAATGGCCAAATTTGAGAAATGTGCTTTTAAATAATGCACAAAAATGCATTTGTTTTTAACGCTGAAAAAAAAAAACGTCATGCCGCAGTAAAATATTAGGGGGAGTATACCATTCCAGTGCAATTGAAATGGTGATTATCCGATGAATATTAAATAATATACGAATATTCAAAAAACGAGCAAAAAACCGTCGAATTTTCAAAATTTTAAAAACTAAAAACGCCAATTTTTAAGGGTCTCCATTGAGTTTCTAAATGCCGAAGGTCAAAAAACGCCATTTTTTGGCCAGTCTTCGGCAGAACGGCCGATATGAATTTGAGGTGGCACTCGTCACTATTTTCTCAGAAAATAGATCTGACTTTGGCACGCAACTAAAAATGTCTTGCCATCTGTAATACAGGACGATCTATTGGTTCCATTTTAAGCTAAGTTTTTTTTTAACCCGTTTTTCAATAATTTTCTAAAATGTGGTCTAATTAAAAGCAATTTTGTAATAACATTTAAAAATAAAAATATTTAACAGAAAACGAAATGGGTGTATAATTTATTGCGTGCAATTTATTGCCCTCAAAGGCATTCTAACATTATTGCACATATCCATTTTAAGTTTTTTCTTTTTATATTTCTCCCCATACTTATTAACAAGGTTGCTAAACTAATTAACTTCACCTTTATGACTTTCGCCGGCAAGGCCATCAATGATACGTAATTGTAATAGCTGTTTGGTTTATAAAACGTTTAAGACCAACAATAAAATTATAAAAAAAAGAAATTCCGTTTTTTTTCACAAACCAAAAAAAAGGTGTTCCACATAAAAAAATGTTCGCATGATAGCACACAAAAAATTTAACATTTAAACACAAAACGTGTAATAGTTTTTAAATTCAGCTAAATCGTTTTCCATGTACCCTATTTGGTTAGTGCAGGACATAGTCTGTAGGTTTTCTCCACAGGACTGAATTCGGTTTAAATAGTAAAAAATAAAAAATCGCAAAACTTTTTTAAATTTTTTTTGAAGCCACACTAAATAAATTGCCAACATTGTTAGCCCTTGATCCTTGCTTAAAAACTTGGTAATGTGATAAAAATATTTAAAGCTTAAATAGTAAAGCTGATTTTAATTTGTTTCGTTAAAGTTGTTACATATGTATTGATAAACTTTTATATTATGTTAGCTTAATGTAGGTCACAATAACGGTAACTATGCGATATACAAAAGAGCCAATACACCAAATAACCTCAATAAAATAACAAATATGAGATTTTTAATAGAAAAAGCCATACATTGTTATTAAATGGAACAGTGGTGAAGTGGAATAAGTTTTTGGAAGGAGTTTAAATTTTGTCATTTTCATTATTGCTTAAAACTAATACTACCTCTGTTCCATATTATGGTATACATTTCTATAAATTCGTTGGAATTATGGAAGGTTTTTAAAAAAATATATAATCTTATGCATTAAAACAACTAAGAACAATATAATTATTATACCGTTTGCGATTTTTATCTTCGTATTATTTTATTTAATCGTCAAAGTTGAAGAATATTTTTGAATTTTTATAATCGAAAAGGTTTCACCAGCTTCCAGGTGCAAATTTCCTGTTTCTTATAAAAACAAACAAATCTGTATTTAACAAGATAGTGAAAAGCCACATTCCACAATTAGCAACGAAATTTTGGTACACAATTAAAAAAAAGCCCGCATATACAGTGTTGGAAAAAATAATAGAAACGAGAGATTTTTTTTCAATTTTTTAAGTTTATTAGCCAAGTCTTAGTTTTGTTAAAAAAAATGTATATGCAGTTTTGTTATTAAGACATACAAAACAAAAAAAAAATTAATCATAATCCGCTTGATTTATTATATAATAAATTATGGTTCTTACAATGTAAAAAGTGATTAGTTTTACTGGAAAAAATAATAGAAACGTGTTAAATTATTAAGTTTTTGGAGGCACAATTGTTTGATTTTTGTTTACAAATTATGTTATTTTAATATTTTGTTGCTCCACCTTTGTTTTTTACAACTTCATTGCATCTGCGGCTCATGGAATTTACCAATTTTTTACAAATATCCTTGTCAATAGAAAACCACTCTTCCTGGATTTTTTTCCACAATTCGTCCTTATTTTTGGGACTGAAGCCCGCTATTTTCCTCTTGAGCACTCCCCAAAGATGTTCTATGGGATTAAGGTCTGGTGACTGCGAAGGCCATTCCATAAGAGGTACCTGGTTGACTGCAAACCAATCCTTTGCCAATTTTGAGGAGTGCTTCCGATCATTGTCCTGCTGAAACTCCCATCTCAAGGGCATCTCTTCCTCAGCAAATGGAAGCATTGTGCTTTGCAATATATTTACATAGTCCGGGGCGCACATTTTGTTCTTAATCCAATATATTGGACCAACACCAGAGGAGGAGAAACACCCCCATATCATGATGGATCCACCGCCGTGTTTCACTGTCTTTTTGGTGTATTTTGGATCATATGCCGTATTGTCTGGGCGCCTTACATAGTGTTTCCCATCAGATCCAAACAAATTGATCTTTGTTTCATCTGACCACAGCACGTTTGCCCAGTTTTCCCGTAATAAATGCTTATGAGCAAAGTCCAGTCGTTTTTTGATATTTTTCTTGCTCAGTAGGGGTACTTTTCTTGCGCTGCGTGCTTTCAATCCTTGCTCCGAAAGCCTATTTCGCACTGTTCTGCTACTTACTGGTGCTTCCATCTCATTTGCTAGCTTCGTCGATGAAAAAAACGGGTTTTTTTTTTGCGAGTCGTATTAAACTTTTGTCCCACCTATTGCTTGTTGCACGCTTTCTTCCCCTGGTTTCCGTTTTTGGAACAAACTTTAAAGCAGAGAAAACTTTTTTTTTAGAGCACTCCATTATTTGAGCAATTTCGGACATGGTCTTTCCTTCTGCCCTCAACTTTTCAATCGTTGTCCTCTCTGGAACAGTACAATGTACACCACGACCCATTCTTTTAAAGATTATACAAAAATATTGTGTAAGTGCACATATTGCAATAATTTCTTATTAAATTTATTTTATTTGTGGAAACTTACCTGAATTAACTATTAAAATGATATCAAATTTAAAATTTTCGGACAATATGTATTGCGTTTCTATTTTTTTTTCCAACCACAATACCGTCTCTAAGCGATCAACGACAGATAAAACTAATATTTTTGGATAAACAAGTGCAAAAGTTATACAAAAACAAAATCCCGTTATCATTCTTTGTATTTCTTTTACACTTTCCCATATTGTAGTATATAAACGTTTACCGTTACTCTTAAGAAACATTTTGCTATGTCGTTTCTATTATATTTTCCAACACTGTATAATTAAAAATTCAGCTACAGAAAAATGTACAGAAAAATGCGCCTGCATAATTTTCCATTAAGTTGACAATCGCATTATACTAAATTTAGGTGACCTAAATTTTATAAAAAAAAGTTAGTTACAAAATTTTAAGTAACTAGCCTGTTGATAAATAAGCTAAAAATTAAACTAAATCAGCGGAATTTTTAACCCTCAAACCGTCCTAAGCTTTTTTACAATGAAATTTTTACCACTTGTTCGGCACAAAAAATAAACAATATGTTTTTCTACCAAAATGTTTTTCGTTGCCTATTTTAGAATCTAACTTGAACCGAAACTAATCTATAAAAATAAATAACTTTAAGCATAAATTATTCCTCTTGCCAAGATATAACTACCGTCCAAAAATTACACTTTTTGTCTGTTTACTTAAGAAGACATGACATTTTTCGAATAACACGAAATTGAGCGAAAACGTGTCTAAACTTCAACATATATTAATTAATGTTAAAGACTTTGCTAATACTACTTAGTATAATCTTTCTGCCAAATTTCATAAAAATCCATCCGTACGTTTTCAAGTTAAGTCGATGTCCTTTACAGGTAACCTTTTGGAATCCTGTATGCCCTTGGAGGAAAGTTAGAGCTGTTTATTAATGCTTAAGCTTCAATGTTACTTTATATTTATTATCAACGGTTTCTAGTCAACATAAATATGTTTTTAAGATTATTAAAAATTGTGCTCATTTCAAAATAATTATTTTTTGAAATTTTACGAAATTTTAACTGTTTTGCTTCCAAACTGTGTGTGCACAAAATTACTTCACAAAATATTTTGTAAATTTAGTTTTCTATCTAAATAGCTTAAATATTTGTTATAAAAACCTTATTTGGTATTTTTAATTGGTCATAGCCAATTAACGCCGCATAAAGTGTAGGTTAGCCAAATTTTGTGTTGTCACTGGCTTGTCAAAGTAATTGTATATTAATTAAATTAAAGACAAAATAAAATGTTTCAAATTAATAAAGATTAAATGTGTATTTGGAAACTAAATGATTATAGTGACTATTAAGGTAGTGTGGTCAAATTGCAAACAAATATACGTTCAGGTGGACAGACTAAAGTGAAAGACAAGGACACACATATTAAGTAATTTTGTATGTTTCCTTTTTCATATTTTGTTTTGTCGTTTTGTTTTGTTTCTAAAAAGATGCCATCACTTTCGTTTCTAGAAAGATGACATCTCTGTTAAAAATCAGCTGGCTAATTTTCAGCAAAAGATTTTGCTGACATTACCAATTTTTTTGCAATCACCCTCCTGACTAAAATTTTGCTGACTCAGCAAAACTGTACTAACTATTTTGAGTGTAGAATACGTTTTTTCATATATTTTTTGTTTTACTTCTTTAAAAAGACAGTTAGACTAGGTTCACACACGGCAATTATAATTGCGCAATTCTTGAGTTTATAGAAGAGGGAGGGAAAGAGAATGATAGGGGGTACAGAATTGCCCGTACTCCAATTCCGTTTTGATTTGTCATTCGCAATTTTCAATACTGCAGTTTGATATACGAAAATTGCTGAAACAAACTTTTCCTGTGTGAACACAAGAGCAAGTTCAAAGGAGAATTGAAGAAGAATTGGGCAATTATAATTGCCGTGTGTGAACCATGACTTATAGATTTTTTAAAATTTTTTTTTTTTCAACTTTTGGGGCAAGGTGACAATTAAAGTACTATATTAATCAATTTTTCAGACCTTTAAAGGGGGGAATGACAATTAAAATATACCGACATTTAAGCCCGGTGACAATTATAGAACTTTTAGTGTATTATTTGTTATTTTACTCTTTATTTATTGTTTGTTACTTTATTTGTCAATTATTGTTTAAAAATACCAAAATTAATTTTTAATGAAATGTATACCATATCATGGAATACACCCCTAATGTATACCATAATAAGGAACAGAGGTAGTAATAAAATTCCAGCATAAGGAGAAATATAAAAAGTGTTAACACATGTCCATCGATAACCCGTGAAAGCAACTTAACTGCATTATTGACGTAGGCGTAGGAGTTATAAACATTTTAATATTACTCATACGCCTCACATGTAATCTGTCATCAAACTATTTTAGGCCTATACTAGAGAAGGGCACGTGGGTTTCCGTGATTCTAGAGAATCGTGCGTAATCATGCAAATCACGAGTGACTAAGCGTGAGTGAAAGTGTACGTGAGTCATGCATTTGCCTGAGTAAGTGCGTGAACACATTTAAAATAAAATATTTTTTACAGTTATATTAGTTTTTTGTTTTTATATACATACATCGAGATTATTTTAAAGTTGTTTTCAATTTATAACGAGCTTTCCACCTCTGTATATTTACAAAAATAAAGCAAATCAAACATATTAGCCAGGTTGATACTAGTATTTCGATCTGGCTAAAGATCTCATCAGAACCCGAAGTTTTAGAAAAGCTAGAGCCTCCACAATAGGCAGAATTGATTATTATTAGGTTTTTTTGTTAAAGTTCTGATGAGATCTTTAGCCAGATCGAAATACTAGTATCAACCTGGCTAATATGTTTAAGTTGCTTTATTTTTGTGAATATACGGAGGTTGAAAGCTCGTTATAAATTGAAAATAAAATATTTTTTGTCGGCTGTCAATAACAATTTTGCTCGTATTTTTAAACGGCCTAATCTTTCATATTTCTAACAGCTAAAAAGACGGCGAAAAATATATATTTGTTTGTATGGAAAACAAGTCTAAAATGTACAATATTATACTATTTTCATATTGAACCCCAAAATACGTATTTTCGTATTTTTTCAAGTTTTCGATTTAAAATTTGTATGGAGTTTGACAGCCGAAGATTTGAAAAGCCGAAAATACATATTTTGGGGTTCAATATGAAAAAAAAATTACTCTCAATAGTTATGCAATTTGAAGTTTATTTGGTCCACGACAGCGTGTTTGTAAATATTTTCATATATGTACATTAGAGTGTCCCTTAAGTATAAATGTTGAAAATGTTGACACGGAACCCTCTAATTTTTTTATATTTGACTTGAATATAGCTCATGTGTAGTTTAAGGCCTCTACGATAACGTCTTTCCTACGCGACCAAGCCTTAAAGTGCGAAAAATAAAAAAATACTTTTTTCAGTTTTTAATAATTTTTTTAAATATTGTAATAGTTTTTATTCTAAATGATAAATTATTCGACATAATGATATTATTATGTATTCAAAACTGTATAAAAATCCAAAATCGGTTAATAACTAGCCCAGTAATAAATGACCTTATACTTATTTATTTCAATTTACAAAAAAGGTCAAAGCTTTGCTTACTACTATTGAGTTTTAAGAAACGTGATCTAAAATATTATAACACAATATCTGAAGATTCTGTGCCAACAGTTTTGAACAAATTAAGCAACGTTAACCCGTGCCGCATTTAGATCAAAGGAGCTACTGCGGCAATTTATATATATTTAAACAAAAAATATTTAAGCTATTTTTTTTACAAACCTGGTTACAGCCATTTTTTAAAAATCCCAAAAAAAAAAATTCATTTTGGATGTTTGTACCTTTTTGAATACATAATATTATCATTATGTCGAATAATTTATCATTTAGAATAAAAACTATTACAATATTTAAAAAAAATTTACAAAAACTGAAAAAAGTACTTTTTCCCCATATAAACGCATATTTCGCTCTTTAAGGCCTAGTCGCTTAGGGAAGGCGTTGTCGTAGAGGCTTATAATCATACATGAGTTATATTCAAGTCAAATATAAAAATTTAGAGGGTACCGTGTTAACATTTCCAACATTTTATAATTTATACATATAATAACTTCACCAAATATCTTCACGATTATCTTTTTTTTATTCATCTCGCGAATAGCGGATTGATTATTTTGTTATGGATAGTGTCCGACCGAACAGTTCAGACAGAAAACGCATTTGGTCTGCATTCGGTATTTTAAAGCTGTATGGTCAAATTTGGCGAATGGAAAATGGTTATTGGGCTGATTAGATGCGATTTAAAGTTACAGATTTAAAGAAAGATCCATAGTTAAGCAACGAATTCCCTGTTCGGCCAAATCGAAAATAGTTTGGCTGCCGAACTTTTAACTTTATAAATAAACCTCGGCTTTTTTCTTAAATTTTATACACAAAATCGAATTAAGTCGGCTCAACATACATGTTTCCAATACCAAAATTTATCACCATTGCCTTTATAAACATAAAATCTCGATATTTAAGTGTCATTTGAGTGCTTTTATAAAAATAAAAATAAATGGTTCTGTGCCTTGCTAAAAACTTATATTTTCTCCATAATTATTTGTAGAAAAAGAAAAGTTTGATCCTTATTTCGACAAAAAGTAACACAACTTTTTTTTTTATAACAAAATGTAAGGGCATGTTCCCTAATGTGGCTCTAGATCTGGTAACTGGGATATTTAAACAAAAAACTGCAGTTTTTATTGCGTTTTCTGCAACTTCATTATAAATAGTGATTTGAATTCTATTACTTGTGTAAAACACTGTGCATTATAGGAAAAGCGCGTGCTAACCGGTAATATAAAACAAAAAACTGGCTTTTTGGAAAACTTGAATAATAAAATATTGGTTAAAAATAAAAGAAAACTAACACAAAAAAAAAGTTCTCACACACTTACAATTTATGGATGACGGCATAGTTGCCACCCATTGAAAAAGAAGAGAAAACAAATAGCAATAGCAAAACAATAACAACACAAACATAACATTAAAAGCACATATAGCGGTAACAACATGTTGCTGTATAATAAACAAACACAAAAAAAAAAAAAAAATGCACCAGCGATGCCACTTCAGCGCTTTTCGCGCTAGATTTAGCACTTGTGTACTACCCAAAACTCGCATTATTTTCTGTTAGCGCTTTTATAAAAAAAGGCACTAGATTGGCGCTTTTCGTAATTTTATTGAGCTCTTTTAGCGTCTTTTTAGTAAAATAATAGCTTTAATACAATTTTTTGCAAAATATTATGTTTTTTAGGACAAAAATACCACTTTTGACTGAAAACATATAAAATCAACCACTCGATTTCCTCCACCCCTCCTGATTTCAACCCAACTTAGTATAGACGATTTACATTATATAACCTCGTCCAAATGTACAACAGCTAACTCCAGCGGATCTCAAAATATAAAAAATGTTCAAATAATTTATAACGGCTTAAGCTACGAGAGTCATTTTAAAGTTACTTAAATTGTGGTTTTACTATAGAGCACACAAATTATTCACTTCCCCACGAAAAAAATGCATTGTTTTCAAAAACCGCGGTTCAAAAAGCTGTATTTCAAAAAAATGTTTTGTTTAAATTAAAAAAAAACATATATGAATGTTAAGTTTTCTTTGATCTTCTTTTATTTTATTCTTCTTAGTTTAAACGTGCTAAAGATCATTTATTTCTTAATTATTTATTTCCAATATTTCGTCTCCACATTGGGTGACTTCTTCAGGGAACAGATATTAATTGTAATATATAAGTTACCCAATGTGGAGACGAAATATTCGAAATAAAAAATTAATAGATCTTAAGCTCGTTTAAACTAAGAAGAAACAAATATATATGTTAATTATAAATTACCTCCCTATTCCGTGTAAAAATCCCTATGTGGAGACCTTACGGTATCCTAAGTTATGAATAAAAATGTGAAAAAATTTAACTAAAAAGCCGATGTATAGAAGAATAATTTATGATTAGCATATATTTTTTGAAAAAATTCGGAAAACCAGTTTTTTTTTTTAAATACATCGGTTTGAAACACGGATTTTGAAAAAAAAATTAATTTTACCATCAAGAAGTGAATTATTTTTGTGAACCTGTAAAACCAGCACCTTGAGCACAAGCACTCTTGTAGCTTAAACCGTTAAAAAGATAGGGGCAATTATGTGCAACCACTTTTGCAAAACTTTTGTTTTTATTTTTTTTAAGTAAAGCTTTAACCTCAATTGACTTTTCTTTTGTTAATTCGTTACCGAAAGTCAACTAAATTGTTCTTAAGTTTTAAAAACTTCCAAAATTGCACATAATTGACTTTAAATATTTTTTTCTTTTAATATATTTGAAAAAAAAAAAAAATTGTTCTGTTTTGCAAATATTTTGTTTGTTTTTTAAAAAATGTTATTTCATTTAGTTGACAACGATGAGTCTTGATTGCAAATTAACCAAATTAATAGAGGTGGAACTTTATAAAAGTTGACTTAAACTAAATATGGGTGCTTCGCTAAATATAGTTGGGCCTTAAATCTTTTTAAAACTATATTTACTATCATTTTTTTTTAGATTCTTAACAGTTTTTCTGGATTCTTTACATTACATTTCATAAAAAAAGTGGCGTTTAGCGCTGTTTTGAAGAAAAAATTAGTTGTTAAAGCACAAATTTTGATAAAATGCATTATCTAGCGCAAGATATAAAGGGTCCGCCAAATAACTTTTTTTTTTGAACTCCTGAACCAATTGGACTTTGTATGGCGTCATACCAAGGTCTTTATGCAAAATTCGACTCAATGATGTCTCCGAAATGTTCAATTGTTGAGAACGACGGTGAATTGATGTTGATGGCGCTTCACGCACACTTTCTGCCACAGCAGCAATATTCTCGGGTGTACGCACTGTTTTTGGCTTTTCACGCTTTGGTTTATCGATGAGGATGCCAGTTTCTTTCACTTTTTTCACAAGATAACGAACATACGGACCATATTCGTTCAGCGGAAGGATAAAACTAATTATCTGTCAAATCAGACATGAGCTAAGTGTTACCATTCACGAAATAAGCACTAGTTGAAAAAAAAAAAAAACGTTAGATGGCGGACCCTTTATTTATATAGGTAGTCTTACTAGAACAACAACTACAAACAATACAAGAACAACAGGGTTTTGACATTTCTTTGTACTCAAGATACAGTACAAAGAAATGTCAAAACCCTGTTGTTTTTGTATTGTTTGTAGTTGTTTGTTGTAGTTGTTGTTCTAGTAAGACTACCTATATAAATTTATCTTGATCTAGCGCTATTTTAGTGGCCTGGCGTGTTTTGCTTTAACAGAGTCTTATTCACTGAATTCTATTACAATATTTATACTCTTTACACCCACAAAAAAAAAAAAAAAAAAACAAACTGTAACCAGGGAGAACTAGGGCTGCCAGCAAATTGTTACTTAATAACCCAATTTTGGAAGTTAAAATCGCTAAAAAATATTTTAAATCTTTTATGAAATTTTAAAACTTTTATCAAATTTATAACAAAATCATTAGTACACTAAGAAAACCAAAATCTGTAAGGGCTGCTGAAAAATTTGCTGTTATTTTTTCTAAATTTAGCAGCACATGTCTGCTGAACTGCAGTAAATTAAAATTAGTAGAAAAAACTAAATGAAAAACTAAAAACGCAAATCTTTAAAAGGGCCCATAAAGTTTCTAAATCAAAATTTAATAGAAATCGGAAAACCCAAGGTCAGATTTTGGCCGATTTTGAGTGGAATGGCCGATATTTTTTTTGTGATTAGCTAATTTTTTGTTAAATTTTGTTAAATTCAGCAACACAAATTAGTACAAAATTCAGTAATTTGTAAAATGAAAATACCAGAAAATGTTACCAAAATAAAAAATTGTACTAAAAACAAATACAAAAATAGTAAATTGCGATTGACAATTTTTTCTACTAACTTTTTTTCCGAGTGTGTGTTATTTTTGACAGAAACAGTAATCAAACATTTAACATTTTTGAAATATAAATGTTTTATATACGAAAATAACATTGGAAAGTTTGGAGGAACGATTTATTTTAAATTCTCATATATTCCATAAATCCCGGAATTATTTCTTACCTAAATTAGTTTTTCAACACAAACGCCCCATTAAAAGTCCAAATCCCCTTATCTGGCCACAATTAAGAGAAAAACTAAAAGAGTCTCTTTTTACTCTTAAGAAACTCTGAAAAGACAACTGGGAGCAAGCATAAAGTAAGTAAATATATCTCAAATGACGCTTTTATACAAAAACAACAACGTAGAAGAAAAAAACTTTTTGTAAACAAAAAAACTGTTTGTATTTTTATTGGGGGCTTTTTCTTTTTATCCAAATTCCATAACAAAAACTCGTATGCTCTGGCTGTACGATTTTAAAGTTTCATGTTTTAGTTTCACTTCGACGGCTTCGTAATACGGTGATATTTGTTGTCGATGGTTATTTGACCGCGTAAAAGTAGTTTTTTTAAAGTTGTTTTTAATTCCATTGAATGATTGGCGCTTATTTGAATTAATTAAAAAATAATAATACAAACTAATAATTCATAATTTGTGTTTTTTGGTGTCAAGTTTGTTTAAATGCAATTATAAATTGTAAATAAAAGAAGTTAATAGAAAAATTACAAAAATTTAAGAAAAAGAAACAAATACATTTTATTTCAATTAAAAACAAAGTTCATGGTTAAACAAAGTATAAATGTTAGTGCTCGTCACGAAAATTTAAATTTGGGATATCATTACTTTTTTTTATGGTTTTTGCATCAAAAAAAAAAATTACGCAATTATTTTTTTTTTTAAATTTCAACTCCTTCCACATGAGGACGGATCCTAGAGGCTGATTTAGGATCCATTTTACTACAGAGCAAAAAAAAGGGATGACTTTATATAAAATTTGAACTAGACATTCGATTCTACGTCAAAATTAATAAAAAAAAACTTTTTCCCAGTTTTTAAAGTGCACCGTTTAGGCTATATACTCATATACTCATATATCACTATATATGTTTATATGCGTGGCAATATATTATGATATATCTTCATATCTTATACTTAATTTATGGAAATTTTTTGATTTGTAGTAATATATCATCATATATTTATCATTGTATCGTATGTTATATATTAGCATATCTTGTATATCTGATCATATGAAATATATATAGATCTATATATGACCATATATTCTACCATATAGCATCATATGTAAGTGTATATGGTACAATTAATCAAAAATATGTAAGTGTATATGGTACAATTAATCCATAATAATAAATTTATAATGGGTCCGCTAAATAACTTTTTTTTTTTTTGAAAATGCTATAAAAAAAAAAACTACTGAATATTTTCTCAAATTTCTTTTTTTATTTGAAAGTACAATCCTTCCGGTTAATAATGGAAAATAATTTCATTCAAATAGCTGCCTCGGCTGGCCATGGAGTAGCCTACACGATCGGTCCAATTTTTAAGCACATTATCGATTGTGTGCAGCTGTATTTCACCAATGGCTTCCTGTTCCGTCCTGTTGAAACCAAATGTTGCCAATATCCTCCTCTTCAATTTTTGTGAACAAAAATTCGTTCAACATGGCCCGATAACGATCGCCATTGACTGTAACGGCCACTCCTTGCTCATTTTCGAAGAAAAATGGCAATTTTCGCACACATTCTGCAACATGCGGAAGGATAAAACTAATTATCTGTCAAATCTGACATGAGCTAAGTGTTACCATTCACGAAATAAGCACTAGTTGAAAAAAAAAACGTTAGATGGCGGACCCTTTATATAATTATATGTGGCAAAACATATCATTACATATAAATATATAAAATAAAATTTAATGAAAAAAATCGATAAATTTTTTATATATTTTTAGCACCGTTTTTAATTAGAATAAAAATAAGTTTCAAAATTTTATGCAAAAAAAAAAAAAAAAATGAAAAACTACGGTTTTTTGTTTTGTAATGATTATAATGGCAGTTACATCAAGACCGAAATGAAAATTAAAAAAAAAAAATTTCATTAAAGACACGTGTGTTCTTGTATAACTGGTCCTATTTTGCTATTTAACCGGTTTGATTTTCAAAAATATCTTGATCCAAAGTTAAAATAACTCTCAAATATATATTTTATAGATATAACAAAATTTCGGTATGAGATAGGCGTGGCAGGCAACTGCCGTTATAATGAAAAGGTAGTGTTTGTCAAACATGATTTTTAGCCAACGAACATATAGGTTAAAGAAGAACCAATGTACTCAACATCTGTCAAATTTTATATGCCAACTGGTTTTAAGAGAAACAGTTTTTTAGAGGTTTTTTTAATGAGAATTTTTTAGTATATATAAACAAAATTTAGTGTTAATTATACAAAACTTATGCACAGAATACATTAAACAACACAAGTGAACTTTAAAATTTAATTAAAATTGCTTAAAAGCATGAAAGTTAATTAATTAATTAAAAGTTAACACATTTTCTTAAAACCAATTCAGGTTTTTAGAAGAGCGTTGAAAAAGGCTTGTTTAACAAATGAAACAACCCCTTTAACATGCGTAATGGATTCTAAATTTTAAAAATTAAATAGTTGCTTGGTTCCACTATAGGCAATATAGTTGTTTTGAACAATCTGAAATTGCTGAAGTACGATATAGGGAGATTTATGCTTCATAAAAAAATATCGTATTGGTCCATAATACGGACCGCATAGTTACTATTTGTAATTATTTTGTATAACAAGGACGTGTAAAGTTTGCTGTTTATTTCTGCACTTGAAAAAAATCTGTAAGTCTTCTACTTGAAAATTTTGCACACAAAAAATTCGATTTTCTTCCTCGGTAAATGGTGTTTTTTTTTTTTTACCTAGCGTTTTAAAGTTATTATATGTTCTAACTTCAGGTTCATAAAAAACACACATTTTTACATTCAACGTTATTTTTAAAATTCAATATTTATATGTTTTATAAATGAATTACAAATAGAACTTAATTGGATTAAAATAAACAGTACTGATCTTTAAAACATTTTCAATTGTTTTTTTAATTTTTTTTAATAAAAAATTTATTAGATAAAATTGTAACAAATTATATATAATTTGATCATATTTAATAAACCCATTTTTCGGATCAAACTATATGAGATTAGATCGCATGAGATTAGCTTATATATGCCATTTATCGAATCAGATAATATGAGATGTGATGTTTAATTATATGTGATACTTATAATTATAATTAAATCGGAATTTTTTTCGTCGAGTAGTTTTAAATTTTAAAGATTTTGTGAGAAACTGTAAAAGATAAAAAATATATATTACCTCAGTTAATATGAACCACATAGTGTCAGTTAAATTTTTCTGAAAAAAAAACAATTACTTCGATACGATTTGACACTTTTAAATTAAAGTTTATGCATTATTTCATCCTTCTTTATTAATTTCAAATCAATTGTGTTATCTTGGGCACTGTGGTGTAATGGTTAGTGCATTGGACAGTTGGTCCCGGGTTCGATTCCCGGTGACGGCAACATAAATTTAGAAAAATAATATGTATGAGTTTTCTATCCCTCATATGTATCGCAGAGTCCGCCTTCGGTGTTCCCATAGCACTTAACCCCACCGAAGTAAAATAATGAATCAGGGCTATGAGCCAAAAAGCTTCAATAAGTTCGCCAACCCTCCATCAGGTGGCGAGCAACAACTGTTCTAAGACTTATCATCTCGCGCAATTACAGTGTTGCCACGTTTGAAGCCCTTCATCTTTCCCCACCTTTCATCTCTCCACTATACACTTTCCAAAGAAAGCAACACATTAATAAATAGAAAGAATTTCCTGAGTGTTGCTTCTCTTTAAAAAAAGTAAAAAAAAAAAATTTCTTGATCTTTTCTCACTTTTAAAATGTAAATCCTACATTCAGTGAAAAATTCAGTAATGTTTTAAGCAAAATTAGTTAAAATTATAATTTATTCATATACTTTTTTAAATTTACATATTATATTTAATAAAAGTACAAATTGAACTATTTATACAAAATTTGACTTAATTGTATTCAATTTTATGTATTATGATATTATTTAATACAATAATATATATCTGTCCAAATTTCGTATTCAATTGTATACAATTTAAAGGAATTTAATCCAATATGATCCACGTAGATACAATTGTATTCACCATTTTTCGGATTACATTGTATCTGATTAGTTATTGGACCCTATCTCATTAGATATGCTACCATATCATGTTTCTTACTCTGTACACACAGAGAAATAAAGTGACAACCGAATTGAAAAGTGTATTTTAATGGTAACAACTTATAAATTCAGTTAGTGCAACGATATTAACATTAGATTTATGAATAATTTGGGTGTTGCAACTAAAATTTAGTTAAATTAACCGAATTTCGTTGTGACAACTAATGTTCAGTTTTACTAACAGACTGAAATTAGTAATAACCGAATTTGAGTCGTAGTAACAGAATTTCAGTTGGCGAATAACTAAATTTTTCTCTGTGTGTAATAATTCACATTTTTTAACACATACAATGAAAAAGTATTTTAAGCTTAGGAAAATGCCAAAAACATTTTCGATAGATCGCGGTCCTTTAAAAAGTTGTTAGTTAATCAATAAAATATTGCATTTAAGTAAAAGCAACATTTTGAAAACTTGATACTTTTTACTGGGTTAGCATAAAGTGAAAATTTTTGCACAATTTTTTCAGCTGAAAATGCTTTTTTATTGCATATGAAAGGAGTTGAAATTAAAAAAAAAATAGTAACGCCATTTTTTTTATTAATGCAACAACATTTTAAAAAGTGATGATATCCCAAAAACAAAGAAATGTTATACTTTTCTGACGAACTCTAATAAATATACATAAATAATAAAATATTTACTTTGCATACACGGGCATACAATTAAGTTTCGGTTCCTAAAGTATCGAATTGTTTACACATTTTTTAAAAAAGGTGTAAAATTAAAGTGCACTTTGGATACGCGATATAGACGAGACCTTTGTTTACAATATATCTTTCATTGAGTTTATATCTTTTATTGAGTTTGACTTGTATTAGATCATATGATGATGGAAAAAGTATGAGCAAATCATTAAAATGTGTACAATTTTAGAAAAATACTTTTAATTGTTTATCAATTAAATATTTTTGCCGTTTTAAATGATATTGGGAGTTATTTGTATTAATAAGTTACGAGTCATTTCAAAATTATTTAATGCGATTTAAAACTTAATATGTTTTGCTATGGATTTTTTTTATGTAAAGAGCTTTTATTTGTGAATACATAATTAATGCGGTTTTAATCATTAAATTTATATACAATATAATTTTAATTTAAAACAAAACCACACTTATCGTAAACATATGTTTGTGCGATAATTTTTGTTCACAAATTCCATATAAATTAAACATCCTAGCAAGCATGGCAATACGTAGAAGATCATATCGCCTAGAAGGAAACATTTAATGGCGGCGATAATCATTTTCGTATTGCTGAAGTTTCTTCCGTCGAGAACAACTGTTACGCGAAAGCGATACATTCAGGCAATACGAAAGCAATTCCCCTGGAAGGTAAACCGTAATATTATTTATCGCTGAATTATCTCCGGGAAGATAA
The DNA here is from genome assembly GCA_021234595.1 of Delia radicum. Lineage (NCBI taxonomy): Eukaryota > Metazoa > Arthropoda > Insecta > Diptera > Anthomyiidae > Delia > Delia radicum. Next base: position 164,405,582 of record CM037851.1, on the reverse strand, counting down.
AACGGCGAAATTGTTTGACATTATTTATCGCTGGGAAGATAAATCGGCGTTATTTATCGCCAAGTTATCGCTGGGATGATAAATCGGTAATATTGCATAAATTAACCTGAAAGATAATAACACGATATCGCCCTATTGTCACCTAAGAGATAAAAGTACGTTTTTTAAGTTATTAAATTTGACATTTTAAAATAAAGAATGAAACACTATCCACTGCCATCTTGGATTTTCATCTTCTTATATCTTCATTATTTAGGTTTTCTCTACTCCGACGACTAAATGGTTTGGCGTATTACTCTGCAAGGAAGAAAAGGCATATTTTTATTTGTTATCTTTAATAATATATGAGATAAAATTAACGCTAAACGCTGGTTTGTTAAAGAGATGTGAGGCTGTGTAGTAAATGGCGCTAGAGTTCATTTTCTATCGAAATTGTAGTTTGAAGATTAGTTTTTTTTAAATAAATAATTTTATTTATCTTCAGAAGGACATGGAAATATAATTTTTGAGGTTTTTTTTCAATATCGCTAACTTATATTCTAGCTGTTAAAAAAAATACGGTATATTCAAAATTTTACTTTGATAATTTTTTCATAATCATGATATTGCAGCAATATCTTCTAGGGGATATATCTTCAAAATGTTTGAAGGTATTAGTTCTCGACAGAGCTTCTGATGAATTCATTCTTTAAATCGGTTTTAAATTCTAGTTGAGTAAGGCAATGTTCCTTAATGTGGCCCTACATCTGTGTTTATGCTATATAAAAAAAAAAAAAACTAACAAGGGAGGTATACCGATCCGAACTCGCAGATTTTAATAAACTTTGGATATGTTGTAAAAGAGCAAAAGAAGAGACACATATTTTTTTTGCTGTCCAATCACACGTTTAAGGGTTAAAAAGTCGGGTTAAAAATTCATTTGTTTTTGTATGAAAACTTGTCTCTAATTTACGAAAACTAGATTTATTTGTACACACGTTCAAAGAACTCAACAAAAATTTTATTACGCTTATTGCCTATACAGTAGACTTCGAATTGCCACATTTTTCAATTATTTAAAAAACAACTAAAATTCCGTAATAAAACACCAGATTAAATGTTAAAACACAGTTTTTTTAATAACAAAAATACTTCAAAATCTCTCTGCAAAACTTATGGATCAGTAAATGTGTTATCAAAAAGCTTTCAGTTGATACCAAATTTGTTTATACACTTAGAATAATAAGTAGGTAAAGACCACTGCAAATGTAGTTAAAAACAAAAGAAACTTCACCTGAAGAAAGGACGACTTACATTTCAGTAAATTCAACTAACATTGTCATTTGATGACGTGCAAAGTTTCACGTTAAAACGGCACCACCAAACGAATTGATGGCCATTTAGAAGTCGAAAAATAACTTTAAACTTTCACTGAGAGAATTATCTGCATGATATTAAAGACTTTTTGCATTAGATCAATAAAATACCACTTAAACTTGTCCATTAAAACTTTTCATTAAATTAATGGAGTTTTTCATAAAATTTAATGAAAAATTTCATTTTATTTATTAAAAATTTCAATTCTATATCAGAAGCGGTGGAGGAAATTTAGTGGTTGATTTTATATGTTTTAAGTCATGAACTTACTCAGTAAAAATTTAATGATTCAAAATCTAACAGAAACTGTTTTGTTTAAAATTAAATTAAATTAAAATAAACAAAAAATAAATTTTTTAAATTTCTTAGTAAAACTTTATTGTTTTTTCTTTGTTTTAATCTAGAAATTATAATCGCTATAAAAATGTTTTCAAATATTTGCAACCAAGTGTAAACACTCTAAATAATAAAAAAAAAATAACAATTAGAAGTTCAAAATGTATAAATTTAAAACGCTTAAACTATGTGAATTCGATAAAATATAAAAAAATAACACAGAAACATGTTAAACGTTTGCTAATCTCTAAATATATTTGCGCAAATTAAAAGCAAACACAAACAAAACTGAAAATTAACAACGGATTTGGTGAATTAAAAGTGTGCGCAAAGGAGACATGTCATCCGTTATGGAGCTGATAAGGAAATACAAACAAGGAAAACTAACCACTGCTGATGTTCGAAAACTTAATAGTATGTAAATGATTATATTTTTTTTTAAATTTATTTTTTATTTGTTTACGAAAAATATTTTATTGTTTAACTATGTGTAGAATAGGCTGCTTCTTAAAAAACACAAATTTAAGAATTTTAGACTGGGCAACCCTGCGCTAGATTAAGATTCATTAAAAAAAATTCACGATTTTCAAAAAGGACTTATTTTCATAAAAATTGTTTTTTTTTGTAAAAAAACTTAAAAAACATAATATTGAATTCTTTTTTATATTATATTTAACCCCAAATACTAGGGAGAAATATTTAGTTTTTAGAAGATTGTTAACCCTTAACAGCACTAGGCCAACAATATGTCTAAAATTTTGCATTATTTTCAACGCTGCAATTATGAATAAAAACTTATAAAAAAAATGAAAGATTGCAAACGTTAATATAATTTTGGGAGCTTTTCTTTAAACACATTGTGAGAATTAAAAAATAAATCATTCTAAAAAAACCCTTTATTCAGTTAGCGTGTGGGCCGATTTAATTTAGGTGGATTTGGTATTTTTGATAAAAAAAAATAGAATATATCTTTTTGGTGAAAGAAGCTAATTTTACATTGTAAATTGTTTAATTCGATCAAAATTGTAACCGAAGTTCAAAATTGTTCCACAAAATAAATTTGATTAACCAAATGTAAAAAAGTTTTAGTCCTTAATTAAATAAAATTTTTAAATTATTAAATCATCAGTATTAAAATCATTAGCCCTTGGTGATCGAAGCCCGAATTTTTAATTTACTTTAAATTTATAACGAGCTTTCAACCACAGTGTATTTACAAAAATAAAGCAAATCAAACATATTAGCTAGGTTGATACTAATATTAAGATCTGGCTAAAGATCTCATCAGTCAGTTTTAGAAAATCTAGAGCATCCTGAAAGGGCAGAGCTGTAACAAAAAACCTATAAATCATAAATTTTGCTCTATTCTTGTCTTCTTAGCAATCAAACACAATAGCCGGATTAATGTAATGTCGTTTACAGTGTAAGCATCGTATTTTTATAACATTAATGTCATAAATGTTTTGCCAACCCTGCAAATATTATTATATAATTTGTTTTGTATTTTTTTTGAATGTTGCAAACATTAAAAAAAAAAATGAAAAACAAAATTATTTTGACTGTTTATAATAAAATACTCAATTTAATAAATAAAGATATATTTTCCGAAAGAAATAAACCATGAATTTGAGAAGAAACGAAGGCACAATTATTAATTTCCGTACCTGTAAATACGCTTTGTTTACTTATACACCAAACACGAAGCGTATTATGAATACCCCCAATGTTAAATAAGTTTCTTTCTCCAAATTTATTTTTAATAAAAAATATATCAAACTTGTATAAAAGACAAAGTACGGTCTTGTTTACTACTCCCCCTGCATATTTTGTTTTTAAACAAAACAAAGTGTACAAAAAGGGAAAAAACAGAAAACGTGTATTGAATATCTACCAACGGTAGACCTTACACACAAACAACAAGTTTTTAATTTATTTTTTGATCAATCGTGATAATCTTTAACTTCGAGCTCATATATTAGTTCTCATTTAGTGAGAAAATTAGTGTATATGAATGCTTGATGTTTTGCATGGAATTGTTACCTCTTTCAAAACGTGTTCTGATGATGGTTACCTAGAAAATTCCCGAAATAGATCTATGAACACATTCCTGAAAGGGTTAATTAATAAATTTGAAAACAAAAAACTCTATAGATTATTTGTTAGGACAATATCCTAATAAAGAAATATAGAGTATGGCCTCGAACTTGAAAAATTTTCATTTTCATTGCACAATTAAAGGCCGAAGAAACATAATTTTTATTTTTAATAAAAATTATATCAAACTTATTTTTAAAATATTTAGATATTATTTTTTATCTAAATCTGTCCACACGCTGAGTGAACTAAGGGATGCTTTCAGTATAATTGCTGTTTTAATTTTAATGATGTGTTTAAAAACAGCGCCCAAATTTATTTTAATATTTGCAATCCTTAATTTTTTTTATTTTATATTCATAATTGGAGCTTTGACAAAAAGACAAAATTTTAGACATTTTTGTAGCCTACACATCATATTTATGAAGTTTCTCATTGATTGCTTTTCGTCCAATGTAACACTTCATAAACATGATGGAAATGTTTCATAAGAGGGCAAATTGATGACAGGCTTCTTCATATTTATGAAATGTTTCTTAAATATAATGAAGAATTTTTAATAAATAGGATGAAGCTGTTTCATAAAATTTAATTAAATATTTATAAATTTGTATGAAATGTTTCATAAACGTTTCATAAAAGTTTTATATTATATTTAAAAAAATTTTATTTAAAATTTAACCACACCAAATAATATTTAATTGGTGTTTTAGAATTTCAAATAATTTCTGGTAGTTTTTGAGTTTTAAAAAGTCTAAAGGCTGAAACATAATTGGATTAAGTGACTTAAGTCAGGTGTGGTATGAAATGAAAATTAAAATATTTTTTTGTTTTCATTTTAAATTGCCAGGTTTGAGATCATAAGTAAATGTTACTACAGTGAACTCTCAAAAACGTGGCCTAATTTGTAAAAGGCTTGTTCGCGTTTCAGATTTTGGTCACATTTGTGATTGGACTTTTTTTTATTTTTTTAAACTATTTTACTACAGAATTTATCCACTTAGAATAAATTCTATTCCAAGGACTTCAGAACCAATCATTATATTGATTATTTAACAAAAAAAAAAAAAAAAAAATATATGAAAAGATTTTGAACATTTTTCTCCTGAAAAATTCTTAAATTCATACAAACATTCTTAGACAAAATTTTTAAATATTCAGATACTTGCCTATAGAAAAATATTAACAATTTTTCCTATTAGAAAACCTTCTGATTCTGGGACTTTTTCAAATAGATCGAATTCAGAATCTTAGACAATTTTTGCATACCCAAATTATTGATTTTAATACGTTTTTGATATTTAACAGTTCTTAATTTCTAATACATTTAATATAAAAATAACTGCTAATTCTATTTAAATTTTATTCTATCAGTTTTAAAACAATTTTGATATAAACAATTCTCAAATTCGGAGTTACATGAAATGAGTTAAAGAGTTTTTCTGTCCACGTTAGAAAGGGTGTTTACTATAAGAACGTGGTGAAATTATTATTCGGGGATTCCCCAAATTACTAAATTATTGAAGAAATTTAATTTAATTTAATATTTATTGAGCCTTTTTTTTAACAATGAAAGAAATTGAAACAATAAAACAAGAAGATAACTTAAGACTAAAACGTATTATCTTAATTTTCAATAATTTTAAACAGCACCAAGCTTTATCTTTAATGAGGTAAAAAAAAAATCTAAAATATTCCAAAAACGTTTAGTATGTCCTTGCTCCCGGGACTTCCATAATTTGAGAGATAATCTCTTAAATAAACTTAATTCTAACTTAAAACTAAAATTACAGACTAAATTAGACTAACATAAAATAAAAACAACACACAAATATCACAAAAATAGTACTATCCTCTATGAGTACCAGGAGTGCTTTTGGTATAAAAGCTGGGACATATATTGACATTTAAGTCGAAATTCGGAGGTTCTTCATTAATATACCCAATCGGTGATAGGTAGTTTGTGTTAGTCCAGTTAAAGCTTCTTTGTTCATAAAAAATGTTTTTAATATGATTATTATTATGATTTCTAATTCTTGTTATAAAACTTTTTAAAATGTCACAAACATAAAGACCAATTGGAGTTACTTTAGTTTGACTATAAATATAGTGATTAGAAAATCGTTTATTGATTGATTCGTAGTTAAATCCTATACAACATCTTAAAATTTTTCGTTCTAGAGTTTCCATTTCCTTTATTATGATTGGGGAAATGTTAAACCATATGGGGAAACCATATAAGAAAACTGGTCTTATACTCGTTTTATATAATAAAAGTTTAGTTCTCCTTGGCAAACTTTTATTGTATAAAATTTTAGAAAATGCTCCCAATATTTTATAGGACTTATTCAAAACGATTCTGGCATGACGATTAAATTTTACAAGATTATTAAAATTAACTCCAAGATATTTTATATTGTCGGTAATGGGAATTTCAATACCATCAAGAAATAACTTTAGCTTTTTACTCTCTGGCACAACAAAATTTCTACATTTTCCAGATGCATTGCGGAGACAAATCGCTTCACTTTTAGAGGTATTAATTTTGATTCGCCAATCATCATAAAAACGTTTTACAACTCTCAGATGGTTAGAAACTTGAGTTAAGGCGTCATTAGGCGATTCATTGTGTGAATACAGGAGAGAATCATCCGCGTATAGCAACGCAGTTGAATTTGGTGTTACGTGAGGAAAATCGGACATAAAAATATTATAAAGATGTGGAGCTAATATGGAGCCCTGTGGCACTCCACAACTAATATTCCCAAAATCTGACGACTTACTGTTGAAGTGGACACAAAAAGCTCTATTAGTGAAAAAGCTTTGAAAAAGTTTTACAATAGAAGCATTAAATCCTATTTGAATCATTTTATAAATGATGCCTTTGTGAAAAGCATGGTCAAATGCTTTTTCTACATCTAAAGAAACCGCTACAGTACAACAGCGATTACGAAGATTAGAAATCAAATCATTATGAAATTTTAATAAGGCATCAACAGTAGAATGACCATTTTTAAATCCAAATTGCAGATCAGGAATATATGAAACGTTAATTCCTATGTCCATTTTTTCCCTTATAATTTTTTCGAAAATTTTTCCTAAATTCGAAAGTAGTGAAATTGGACGCAAATTGTTAATATCCGTAATATTTTTCTTCTTTTGAATGGGTATAATTTTCGAAGTTTTCCACGCATCCGGAACATACGAATTATTTAAACAATTATTAAAAATAATCGTAAGGTATTCAAAAACTTTAATTGGAAGTTTTTTTATAATAAAATTGGAAATATTGTCTAAGCCATAAGATTTTTTGTTATTAATATTTTTAGAATGCGCTAAAACTTCATCTAAAGACGATAGACTTTCACAGTTTTGTGTGTTACTGGCTGGAAAATGTTCTGAAAATGTATATATATTATCTGGTACCCCATTAAGTGTAGAACTTAAAGTTTCCGAAACTTCTGAAAAGTCTCTATTAGGGAAATTTCCACTGTAGATGTTTGAAAAGTGTTCCTTAAGCTTGCTTACCTTTATTTCATCGTCATCAATGATTATACCATCTACAGACAAATTTTTGACATGTTTATTTCTCATGTATCCTATAATTCTATATATCTGTTTATGTGCAGTGGGTCCAGCTTTAATATTATGAAGTTTTATGTGTTCACGTTTTAGAGCTATTGAAATTTGTTCAAGTTTTGGAATAGTCAATGTAAAAAAAGTGTTCATGTTTGTGGGAAGTTCATGTTACTGGATGTTCAAGTTTCTGCGAGTCCACTGTATTACAAATAGAAAACACTAATTGTTAATACTTGAAGAGAAGATGAAAAACATATTGTGGGGATCATCGCTAGAGGGAGTGCCGCACTTTAATTTTTTTTTAATTTAAATAATTGTAATTCAAAATGTTCGTTTCATATCAACATCACTTAAGCCAATTCTGTTTCAGCCTTTAATTGCAAATGTTATTTTCTAAATTTCAATAAAATGCAAAAATTATTTCCCAAAGTTTATGAAACTTTTTATGAAATTATTAAGGTCTATAAAACATTTGTCATACATTTTTATGAAACTACGAAAACTTCATAAATATGATGAATGATTGATGACGAATGATTTATGAAACACTATCATCAATATGATGAACTTTTTTTCTTTGAGTGTATTGTTGTTAAGGGTTCACAAGGGTTAAGGGATATAAAAACTATTTTTTCATTTGTTGTCGTGGTTAAATATAATACAAAAAGTATTAATATAATTTTTTTTTTTTTGTAATTTTTAAAATAAACAATTTTTATGAAAATATGTATATCCTTTTTGAAAAGCGAGAAAATTTTCAAAATCTGGTAGCGACGCCTAAACTTTTTTCGAAAATTTTTAAAAAGCTAGAGAATTTTTTTTTTCATAAATCTTAATCTAATCCATGGTTGTCACGTCAAAAATTCGATGTTTTTAGAAATAAGAAACAGCCTAGTGTAGAACAATATAAAATTGGCGATAAAAAAATTAATATCGAGCTTTGTTAATGAACTCATTCATTAACAAATGTTTTAAGTGATTTTTTTATAATTACATTTTTGCAGTTGATAACGTTTTTTTAAAGAAAACTAATTAGCATAAGGGGTATTTCAATTTCAATTAAACTTGAAGATTGTGTCAAAGTTTTTGGTTATAAAGAATTTAAATTATAAATTTTTTATGTTTTTTTTTTAACAGTAATTGGAATTGTCTTGTTAAATAAAATATACTCGTACAAAACAATTTGTTCTGACAGCTATTTTAATGTGAGAACCTGTCCTGTGACTAGTTAAATTATGAATTTAATTTCAGTTTTCATATAAACGTTCTATAAATTCTTGCACTTTTTTATAGATTTTAAATTTTTTTTTTGCTTGTTAATTTTTGTAACTTTTGGGATTTTTTATTGTTTTTGTTTATAACCAGGGCATCCAAAAATATGGAATGAAAAATCCATTAAAATTCACTATACAACTGATTTTTTAGTACAATTTGAGTAGGGATGAAATATTTTGACTGTCCAAATATAAAAATTGTCATAAAAAAGCTTTTTAGGTGGCAACCTTTTACAGTTACGTAAAAAGCAATTTCTCGCCCTTATCTCAAGTAGTAAACAAAATATCCGCTACTAGGTATCAACTTATGTCCATCGACTTTTTAGATTAATTGTTGAAACATATTTTCGGATTCTTTTCATAAAATCATAGATTACATAGATCTCAAACTCTTCTTGTTCTTTTAACAACAAACACATTTTTTCATATACTTTCAAATATTATTTGTATAGGTATACGACGAATGTTCAACCTATTCTGATGAGATACGTGCTCTGACAGCAAATGGCAACCACTTTTAGATCCATGTAATCTATGCTTATGATTTATACCAAAAAAAGTGTATTCAAACCAATTTAATTTCATGTTTAAATTATTTAAGACACGTAATATGACTCTTCCAAGATTCCTTAAATTAATAAGCCGGTTTAATTGGTCAAATCAGCAGCGTCTTGAGATTAATAATTCAAATTTATAAAAATTACTTGTATTTCCAAAATCGGTATTACAAAACTAGAAAACATTAACTCTTTATTTTTGGTCACACCAAACTTGCTACTTTCCTTTGCCAAACTGTAGGTAGAATTTTATATAAGGAGTGAGATCGAAAAAATCCCGGCACACATTTTTACTTACAATTGCTTTTTTATTTTACGCTGAACTTTTTGCTTGCCAAATTGTCTTTAGAAAGGTTGCCAGATTTTGTGTTAAAAACATTTAAGCGATCGGCTCATTATTTCGCTTACAAATGGATTTTGAACAAAAGTTGAGTAATAACGATTTATGTATAGTATGCAACTAAAAAGGGAAAATGGGCGCTTAATATATGCAGTAAAAAATACATAACATGCGCATAAAATATGCACAAAAAAACTAAATAATACACTCATAGAAGTAAACCTATAAAATAGCAGAAAAATCTACTAAAAATTAATTAAAAATTACCTTGTAGAAAAAACTGCTAAAATGTTTAGCTCTTTTTTCCTCCGAGTAGCTTATTTGTTGAATTAGATTTGGATTTTTTTTTTGGATTTTAACTGGTATTTATTAAAAGATTTCAAGTGCAATTTTTGGATTTACAAATGCTGTATTATGAAAAATAAATGTTATTTTTTGAATTACAAATAAAGTTTTTGAATTACAATTGCTATTTTTTGAATTGCATTAACATTTGAGCAATTCCATTTAATATCACCGTGAAATCGATGTTTTCCGATTTTGATAAAATTTTGTGAGTGTGTGCGGTAGTGAACGCAAGTATTAAAAAAACATTTTTATTTTTTTGGAAAACTCTGGCAACACTAAGGCTTCAAATTGTGTGGTAGGGACTTCACTTAAAAGGTCATTAATTTTGATGTGTAAAAAATATCGACAAATTTATTTTTGCATAAGAACGGCTTGGTTTTGGGTATACAAAAAAAAATAAATAAAAATTTTACACATTTTTTAAAATAACAATTTTTGAAAAAAAGAACTTAAAAATCAATTTTTGGAAAAAATCCATGTAATTTCAAAATTGCATTTGATTTTAATAAGATCACAAATGAGCAATTCCATTTAATATCACCGTAAAATTAATCGGTGTTTTCCGATTTCGATAAAATTATGTGAGTGTGTGCAAGTGTGAACGTAAGTATTAAAAATTTTTTTTTTTTTTTTTTTTTTTTTTGGAAAACTCTGGCAACCCTATTGCTTCAAATTGTGGTTTAGGGACTTTACTTAAAAGGTTATAACTTTTTATGTGTAAAAAATATCGACAAATTTATTTTTGCATAAGAACGGCTAGGTTTTGCTCCTTACTTAGTTAGATATCAGAAAAAATGTAGTAGCATGTACTCCAGAAAATGTGTGTGTTTTTTTTTTAATTGTTGCTATTGAAAAACTACTATTACTATTTGTATAAAAATTTTAAAAATTTAAAAAAATGGATTTTTTCCAAAAATTGATTTTTAAGTTTTTTTTTGAAAGATTTTTGTTTTAAAAAAATGTGTAATAATTTTTTTTTATTAATTTTTTTTTATCCCAAAACATTATGAAAAAATAAATTTGTCGATATTTTTTACACATCAAAAGTTATGACCTTTTAAGTGAAGTCCCTACCCCACAATTTGAAGCTATGGGGTTGCCCCAGTTTTCCAAAAAAAATATATTTTTTTTTAATACTTGCGTTTACTCCCGCACACACTCACAAAATTTTTATCGAAATCGGAAAACACTGATTAATTTTATGGTGAAATTAAATGGAATTGCTCATTTGTGATCTTTTTAAAATCAAATCCAATTTTGAAATTACATTTGTTAAATTTTGAATAACAAATGAAAATGGTGTAGTCATACTACTGCTTGTCATACTTGCCATTATTATAATTTTTACTCTGTCACAGTAAATCCTACCTTTAATTCAAATTCATCTTAATTTTTATGTCCAACAGTGTTGAAGCGTATTAAAAAGTGTTGGTAACACCTCAAACTGTGCGTAATTTTCTCACCTATAAAAAATAAAATATTTGCAAAAAAAAAACACAAAATTTAAAATTAAAATATCACTGCTGGGCTGTGGGTGAATTATCTCATTCATTATTCAAACCGATATACAAACATACATATTAATTGTTGCAAATTAATTGCGGCCCCACATTTTATATACTTAGTAACATTTTTTATTTTATTTTTCGTGCAGTTCTATTTGATTAAATAAAAACAAAAAAAAAAAATTAACATTTAACAAAAATAAAAATAGAACGCAATAAAAATTTTAAAAAGCCGGCAAAAAAATTATATGACGCACAAATTTTCAAAACTACATGAATCGTGAAATACCAGCAAAATACTAAATATTCGTAATAGTACACCAATTCCTTACATTTTTACAGAAAACATAGAAAAGTATAGTCTTAAAGAGCATCATATTATGATTACGTAGTTATTATAATATGATCCTAATCATCATAATATGTTTCTTATTAATCACAATATGATCATATGATAAGTTACGAAAATATTTATTATCATAAGGATTATATTATGATAAATTTATTTAATGATGCTATTACATCATATTTTTTCTATGCGCAAATATTTTTTATATATAAAGACAATTCTAAAACGATCAATTGAGAAAAAAAAGTTTGTAAAGAATTATTTACTAGAAATATTTATTTGTAAGTAAGAAAAAGGTCCTGACACTTTACCAAGACCTTTTTATAATTGGTTGTTTATAGACTCTTCTAAACTTTGTTTTTTATGAGAATACAGTGACTGAACGAGGAGGCTTGATATCTTTTGTAAATATTTTCAAATCAAAATAAAACTGAATTATGTAATATGAATTGTTATAGTAATACAATTTTCTAATAAAAGAAATTGGAATTGGTGTAGTAAAAACAAAAAATTAAATTATGGTTTTGGAATATTCAAAATTAATGAGTTTAAAGTGGTATGACATCATTTTATGATTAAAAATTGTAAAATACAAGGTACAAACATTTACACAAATCAAGGATGGCCACCGTTTCAATTTAATAATAAAGGTTTGGGTATCATGCCGAAACCAAACCCAATATGAAGGTTTTAAAACAGAAGAATATTATAAAGGGTATCAACCAATAAATTTTAAAATTTTTAGTCTACTAATATTCCTTCATGAATTCGAAATATATGCCCAACACCGTTATAAAACCGTTTAAATACCGAAACAAGAATTTATAACGGCATTAAAATATATTTCGAATTCTAACCGGAAAATTAGCAGACTAAAAATTTTAAAATTTAAAAGTTGATACCATTTATGGTATTCTTCTGTTTTTAAACCTTCATATTGGATTTGGTTTCGGTATGATAAACCAACATCTTTAATATAAAACTAAAACGGTGGCCATCCTTTGTTTACGACAAATACGACATGAATCGTTTTAAAACAAGGATACCATAAAGGGTATCCACCTTAAAATTTTAACATTTTTCGTCTACTATTTTTCCGATTCGAATTCGAAATATATGCCTAACACGGGTATAAAACCGTTTAAATACCGTAAAAAGAATTAATAACGGTAATGGGCATATATTTCGAATTCGAATCGGAAAAATAGTAGACGAAACATTTTAAGGCTGATACCCTTTATGGTATCCTTGTTTTAAAACGTTTCATATCGGGTTTGGTTTCGGCATGATAAACCAATATCTTTATTATAAAACTGAAACAGTGGCCAACCTTGACACAAACCAACATTCGAAAAATAAATAGGTAACTTATACATTGGAGATTGTATTTAATTTAATTACAAAAGAAATATACATAATTTAAACATTATAGTTTTATACAAACATCTGGAAAAATGTTTAAAAAATGAAGGCTTTTTAAAAATAAATAATTTATTGCAAATTTTGAATTATATAAATAAAATAAGGGGACACTGTTCAGTTAAGAAATGTAGTTTAGATTTCTGAAATGGTATTGAAGTTTAACTAAAAAACAATGATATTTAGCTCGTGGATATTTTAAATAAGAAATCAATAGGTTCGTTCGATGTAATTTTGGGTAAAACCGGATAAAATGAGATTAAACAAAAAATTCGCTCAAAAAGAGAAAAAAATTATCAAAATACCTGGAACGCACAAACCCACATTTCAAGCCCAAAGTTAAACGTCAAAGTTGTCAAGAATTAAATATAAAGCCAATTATTTGTTTTTTTTGAAGTTTTGTTAATGTTTACAAATGCAAAAAATGTGATTTCTTAGCAGCTGATGATTTTTACCATTTTACCCGGTAAATTTTACGGGTAAATTCTGGTAAAAAGAAAAACACTATTGTTATTAACTATGGTTTTGCAAAGCACTTGGCATCGATTTTCTATAAAAAACAATCCTCTAGTTTAAAAAAAACTGAAAAATAATTAAAATCTATTTACGAATATATTCACTTACAAATTGTAATTCGGCAAAACACACATACATAAATATAATGATATACAAAGTATGTTGATATTTAAAAAATTGTTGCTTTTCAAAAAGTTTTGATGTTATGATTCAGTTTACCATATCAGACAGTTTACACACTAAGACCCAATTACTGAATGTCCAGGTAAAATTTAAAAAACAGTTACATTGGAAATTTTAATGTTTAACAACCACAAATGTGTCAGTTAAAGTCCCAGTTAGTATCTAACGGGACATTGTGAAAATAAATCTATAGCAGACAAAATTCTCGTAGAGTTAATTTTGTCGGCTGTATGTAATGTCTCGGTTTGAGTTAAGCCAATCATTGTTTTCTTACTGCGGACAACTGATGATTTGGGTGATGCCCATGAAACAATTGTATAGTCTATGAAAACTATCAATCTTTTTAAAAAGCAACAAATAAATATCGTATATGACAATATCATATTAGATTTTGGACTTGAAGTAGAACAATATTCCAACTAAACATACGGCTTTTTTATTTTTGTAAAAAATTGGGTGCAGTGGTCATTTTCAAATATAGCATACTTTCTATTTTTGTCATGATGCCCCTTAACATTTAATTTTGCTGTGATTTTCTGAGAAAATCTTCCAATTTTAAATTGTACTTTATAAAAATTTTTTATTGGCTATTGCTTTGTGAAATAATTTTTAGAAAAATTTCAGAACTATATCTGAATATTTAAAATTAAGTTTAAAAAAAGATCTCTTAACACATAATTTTAAGTTTTTGTAAATAATTTTAATCGAACGAATACATATTTTTCTTACGATACAAACAAATTCTGAGTGCCTTTTCTGTTTTTGAGAAAATTGACTTTGATGTAGGACACCACGCTATTTAATTATGTTGTACATCACTGTAAACATGCTGAACCTAAATTATGATTACAAGTTCATGAACACACCTGTTTTTCGATGATATTTGAAAAAAATAATGATCTAACTATAAGATATTGTTATGATTAGGAGAGAAACCTAATTAAAATGGTTCAAAAAGATTAAAGTTCTTCTTAGATTTATTGTAAGTATAATAAAACAATAATTATAAAAAATCGCTCTTTGAAAAAAAAAAACAGTAAATCTTCAGTTTAATGTATTTCATATTCTTCACAGTCCAGCAGTGCTTTGGGTGTTAACTACTTCCATTGTGACTTGTAGAAACCATTTTAAACATATCCTATTTTTTGTGGAATTCCCCAATTTCATACATTTGACCACTCTAATAACTTCTCAAACAGCTTCTTAGCATACTTGTACACAACATTTGAAACATAACATATTTTTTGTGGAATTCCCCAATTCCATACATTTGACCACACTAATAACTTCTCAAACAACTTCTTGACATACTTCCCCCTTAAGCTTACAAGGGGAGTCTCCCAATGGGTTCTCTCCGATCTTATTAAAATTTGAATATATGATTAAGAAAACAAAGTAAGGGGCACTTATATTTTTTCAGCAGCCCAATCTCACGGTTTAGGGTTAAAAGATGGGGCCAAAATTAATACATTTTTGTACAGGAAACATGTCCTGAAACGCAGTTTTGATTTACTCGAGAAAATAAAAATTTTGATACCAATATGTAGTGTGCTAGGGTTGCCATTTTTGAAAATATTTAAAATAAAGGTTACAAATATCTTCGGAAAAGTGAAATAAAGGCGCTTGAACGTCATCGAACATGCTCTGTATACCACTTAATGCATCTTCAAAAGCTCTTTCATGTGGAACCCCATTTGTCTAAAATTTATCTGAAACGATTTGAAATAAGCCGGAACCCCCAAAAAATGGACTAATTTTTGATCCCACTTCCTAACCCCTAAACATGAGATTGGGCCGCTAAAAACAAATACGTGTCTCTTATTTTTCTTCTTCTTTATCATCAAATTTCATTATGATCGGAGAGAACCCATCTGAAGACTCCCCTTGTTAGTAAATCCATTTGAATATAACCAACCACAATTTGGATTTAATATTTATTTTTATTATTTGACATCATACTATTGTAATGTATGCGTCCGTCCGTCTATACATTTCTAAACTTGGAATTAGTTATGAGCTCAAAATCAACCATCGACCATAAATGGAGAAACAAAGTATTTTTGTTTATTATTTCTAGTATGGAATAAACAAATTACGAATTTATTTAAACACAATTAATATGTCAGTATTTGTTTATTGTTCGTTTATATGGAGCTACTTCACATAATTTGCGGTAAACTTCAATAATACGCTTGTTTTTTTTCATATACGCGTTACGAAATCCTATACAAAATTTTATGTTGGGCATGTTAAGTGTTAACTCTTTTAATTTTTTCAACTTCAATAAGTTGTCAGTTTGTATTCAAATATATTGAAAGTGCTGCCAATCCGTTTTTCGCATCCATGTGAAGTGTGAAGAATAAATTAAGGATAATAACTTAGATGATATTTAAATAAAATGGAATAAGATTTTCTTTCGATATTTTTTAGACCTGCTAACTTATCAAAGGTTAGGGCTTAATCCTATTTATAAATGATTATATGAAAATATATTTTAATAACACTACTGACGGATCAAAAAAAAAAAAACTGGCTTTGAAACACATCGTTTTTTTTACGCTGAGTCCAAATCTGCCAAAAAAATGTTTTTGTGTCATTTGCAGTTTTTGAAATATCGCAAAATTTATTTTTACATCATTCATACTATTTTTTCCGTATATTTTGCTTAATTTTTCGAAATTTGATCGCAAAGCTATGACATTTTTTTCAAGAATATAAATCCACACAAAATTTTCTTTAATTTGAGTATAATTATGTCGGCGTTTATACCAGAATATCATACTGTTATATCAAGGAAGCTAATTTTTTTTTTTTTATATAAAAAATCTAATAAATACTAATTAAAAGTCTGCTTGCTATATGTATATTTTTGGAAATATTGAAATATTTTTATTGTTTTATTATTCAAAAAAGCAATTTTAACAAAAAAGAAAAAAATTATTTTACCAAATATTTTACTAACTTATTTTTTTTAAGTGTATTAATGGAAAAATTTAGAAAAACGACATTGCTTCACTTTGTCTACTTTTAAGAAAAGTTGCTAAAAACTTTATGTATTGCATTAAAATTAAGCAAACACTGGTGTTATATAAGCTTAATTCTTAATATATAATTTCATTACCACTCGATTTTATGACCGGTATCTTAAATTAAAGTTAAATGCTTAGGCTTTCCAAAAAAAAAAAAAAGCATTGAAATACTTCGACTCCTTCAAAAGTTATAGATTTTTGACTGCCTCCTCTGAAAATGTATCACTCTGCACCGAACAATCGACCTATTCGCAAAAACTTCGGCGGCCGATTATTTAACTTTACAGCTAAACTTCGGCTTTTTACTAAAAGTTTTTACTCAAAATCGAATTATTCGGTCGGACACTAATTATTAGTGTCCGACCGAACAGTTCGGCCAAAAAACTATATTTTGTCGGTTTTTTTGATATCTAGAGGCAATGATGAAAAATTTTGGTATTTTAAACATGTTTGTTAAGCCGATTTAATTCGATTTTGTGTATAAAATTTAAGAGAAAAGCCAAAGTTTAGCTATAAAGTTAAAAGTTCGGCCGCCAAATTATTTTCAATTTGGCAGAACTTTCTGAGGCCGAACAGTGAATTCATTGCTTAACTACAGACTTTTCTTCAAATTTCAAAATAGCATCTAATCAGCCCAATAAACATTTTTCCATCCCCTAGATTTGTCCATAATGGTTAGCGCGTTGGACTTTTACACAGAAGATCCCGGGTTCGATCCCCGGTGCCGGTAATATCAAAATAATATGTATGAGTTTTTTCTATCTCTCATACGTATCGCAATGTCCACCTTCGGTGTTCCCATAGCAATTAACCCCACTGAAGTAAAATAATGAATCAGGGCTATGAACCAAAAAGCTTCAATAAAGTTCGCCAACTCTCCATCAGGTGGCGAGCAACAACTGTTCTAAGACTTATCATCTCGCGCAATTACAGTGTTGCCATGTCTGAAGCCCTTCATCTTTCCCCACCTTTCATCTCTATACTATCCCTTTCCAAAGAAAGCAACACACTAAATATAGGAAGTATTTCCTGAGTGTTGCCTCTCTTTAAAAAAAAAAAAAAAAAAAATAAAAATACAGACCAAATGCATTTTCTGGCCGAACTGTTCGGTCGGACACTAATTGTTCACATTATTACTACCCAGCAAAAAATAGAGCTTACCAGAAGCGTTTCCGGAAGGCATTATTTAATTGCGAGGCGCTTCCAAAGTAAATAAAGAAGACTTTTTTGTTCGCGATATCCCACTTGGTATGTCTCTTTTAAGCGCTTCTTTCATGTGCTCTTAGAAGCAATAAATTCATGCCTTCTTAGGCACTAAGAAGCGCTTTTTGTATGTTGACAATATTAATGTTTCATGGTATGCATACTTTATTGCTTCATTTTAAGCATTATTTACTGCTTTAAAGAAGGCATTCTGGGAAGCACTATAGAATGACTTCCCTAATTGCTTTATAGTATGCAAAGCGGTGAAGCGCTATTTTGGAAGCATACAAATGTAGGCACAGCCTACCAAATCCAGGTTATTTTTTGCTAGGTAAAGAATTTCCAACTTGCAGAACCTATCCTTGTATTACATATTTTCTAATAACAAATATGACCAAATTTGTTATTTAAATTTATTTTCATTGGGATAAACATTAATTACATTATAAGTCCCAAAACTTATTTAACAAATTGTGAAAAGCAATCTGATGTAGGCGTGTCCCTATCCGGATTTCATTCCTGCCCAAGGAAATCTTCAGGGGACTTTGTTATTAGAATTTCTAGAGATATTTGTTATGTTAAATCACAAACTCAATGAGAATTTCTTGTCCTCGTCTAGGAGCGAGATTCAAAATTTAAAATATCAAAGAAAAAACAAAAAAAAAAAACAACAAAAAATTGTCACAATTGGCTTTGTCATCTTCCAAATACTATTCTGTTTTTTGACAGACCTAGCAATGTAGTGACGTTTATTCAAGTAAATCAACAATAGAAAATCATATGTTTTCAATTAGTGTCAGCTACATTTAAATTTGCACGAGCACCTGCATATTTGTTATTTAAATTTATTTTCATCGGGATAAACATTAATTGCATTTATAGTAATTAAATGTGCTAAAGTCCCAAAACTTATTTAACAAATTGTGAAAAGCAATCTGATGTAGGCGTGTCCCTATCCGGATTTCATTCCTGCCCAAGGAAATCTTCTTTTGTTTTTATCATATTTAGTTTTTGAAATATTGCGATTTTTATATGAATTTACGTTACATAAACCACTTTTTTATATAAAAAATGTTCCGCTTTTCTAAATATTTTAATGGGTTTTTAATTTCAATACAAAAATGAGTTAAGTAGAATCTTTAGTTTCATACATACAATTTGTAAGGTTAAAACTAAACATGCACAATTTGCAGTTCCTTGCAATACAGGTAAGATATCCTGAAACAAACAAAGACATTATTATCCGTAAATGAGAAATTATATTGTGTACATTTCATGATTTAGCAGTTAAATTTTGAATAATGAAGAAAAATATACTAAAAAATGGGGTGAATGATGTAAATATAAAAACTGCGATAACATTTTTTGACAGATTTGTATTCGGCGTAAATAAGTATATTAAAAAATCTGTATTTCAAAGATAGGTTCTGCAAAAAGTTGAAATTTGTTGAGTAGTGTAATCTCTTGGTTTTAAAGTCTTTGTCGTGTGATTTAAATAAACAAATATAATCACCATATCAAATATTAAAACTTTCATTGATTTGTGTTAAATGTAATTTAACAAAATAGAAAATATTTAAATGATCGTTTATAACCGGTTACTTATCGTTTTAAAATTTAAATTGTCCAAAAATATTTATTATTTCAATTAGCATATTGTTGATATAATTTTTTTTTTGTTATTTTTAAATAGGTTTTAGTTAGTAACCATTTATAAACATTTTATAAACAACTTGAATTGAAAGATATATTTTAAATATCAAGAACTAATTTTAATCCACTTGTCATTATCTGTTATTATTTATTAATAGGTGAAATGTTTTAAAAAATTTGAAATTATTCCATTTGGAAATAATGTGCACTCATAAAAAACTTAGTTTAAAAGTCTGTTAAACGAGTTATAATTCAGTTGAGCTAATTTTTTCTGTTGTTATCATTTAAATCAGTCATTTGTTATCATTTAAATCATTAAAGTTATGAGCTATCTTATTTAACCTCAAGAACAAGTTTCATCTGTACTTGAACTAATTTTTCGAACTAAAATTTAGTAGAACGTGATTCTCAAATTCACAAATTTTTATTTTTACACAGAAAAAACTAAAAACGGGTTTTAATTAAAAATTGTATTGAATCAATTAATATTTTAATTGATTTTGCACCTACCACTGAAATGATAGTATTAACTAAAAAAATTTGCAGACAGTTTATTAAAACTCTTTCAATTAAAATAATAATAATATCAATTAAAAGATTTATTGTTTTTCTTTACAACCTCAATTAAAAAGTTTAGTTAAATTGATTAAAATTTTAATTGAAACTTGAGAAGAAAACAATGGTAGTTTTAATTGAAAACTCGTATTTTTTTATTTTTGTTATATGCCCCCCATTAAATAAAAAAAGAAATGTAGGTTTGTAAATTAAATTGACATTTTATTTATAATAAAATTAAAGCTTTTTAATATAAAAATGTATTATAAGAAAACAAATAAAAGTAAAGACAAAATTTTTGTTTTGCTTGTCTTGTCTTGAACTTTTTCTTGTAATTGAATTGCTTTCTTTAAAAAAAATCACACACAACTTTAAAATGATAGTTTAATGACACTTATACTTATTGAAAATTTAATTATTTACAAAAATAATAGTTTAATTGTCCTTTTTCGATAAGGTTTATTTAAATCCACATGTGCACTTTTATTACCACAGATAAAACCAGAAACTAAATTAAGTTTTCGTGCGTGCACGAATGTCTCAACAAAAAGAGTGTTGCAAACTCTAGTGAAATAACTACGATTTTGCGTGTATTTGAAATCGGTAAACTATTCAACTTATTAAAAGTTATTCATTTGCGATTTTTTTTTATTTACAAATTAAATAATATATTGATTTAATTAAACCTTTGTTAGATTATTTAATCTAAATAAAATAAAAAAAAAAAATAGTTTGCCAAATTTTTAAAAATTTTGTTTACATGTTGTCAACACTGCATGGATATATTAGAAAATTCAATAAATTTTTCAATTGATTCAATTAAAAAAATTGTTTAAATTGAATTCAAACAATCGATTTATTAGATATTTTTGGCCCATAATTTTTTCTGTGTATTTAAACCACAATTGTTTTCAAAACATTATTTTTTTGTGTCTTGTCTATCAGTCTCACTTAAAGATGACGTTATTTTCTCATATTTTTTTTTATTTTATAATCAAAAAATATGCTAAAGCAAAATGAACCTAAACTCGTTACTTCGTACTTATGATATTCCCGATAATAATTATGGACATGCCTCTGCTCAGATCTGGAGGAAATTTTAAGCAGAAATTTTCTGTTGATTCAGCTTGAAAATTTTGTTGATTTAGCTAAATTCCTAGTTAATTTAATTACAACTGTCAACTCAAATTTAGTTCTTTTAAAATTTAGGCCTCCTAAATTTAGCAGACTCTAATTCTCAATTTCATTGAAAATTCTCCTGACGCAAATCCAGGTACTATTTTCTGTTGTCGTAGTAAAACTTTTAACTATTTGTACATGCTTTTTTATGAGTGTATGGACAATAATCCTCTGTTCTTTATGATATTTGGATACGTTGTAGAGGAAACGTATCTGAAGGACTCATGTTAAATACCGAATTTTCTACTGATTTTGACTTTTTGCTTTCAAAGATTTTATAAATATGCTGTGAGAATTGTCTGCATGATTTTAAGGAATTTTTGCACAAAAGCAATGAATTTGCACAAAAGTAATGAATTCGTTCATTGAAATTTTCTACTAGGTTTAATTTTTATTTAAGTTTACATACAATTTTATGAAAAATATCATTTACTTTAATAAATGTAGAAGTTTCTTTAAAAAACTATTTTCATAAAAAGTATGAAAATTTTAATTAATTTTAAGAAATTTTTCATTCACTTTATGAAGTAAATTTAACTAAACATTTCATAAGCCAAAAAAATTCTCTCGTGCTGTTTCTTTAATTTATTTTTGTTATAAATTTTAACTGAATTTATTTCAAAATATATTATTGGGTGTGAGCTATTAGTCGGCGTATTAGCTCTATTTATCCCAGTAAAAAACGCTGTTTACCTGCAAGTAGGTTTGTAAGGGAGTAAGAATCCACTAAGAATCCACTACAAACCAGCTTTTACATATGCCATGATTTTTATATGGCGAATTCCCACTTGGAAGCATTACTATTGGGCATAATAAGCGCTGATTTTAGCGCTTACAAAAAGCTGTGATTTCATTTCTTTCAGTAAAATCATATTTTATGTCTACATTATTACGATTAAGGCCTAGTTTTTGGGATGTTAGTTAAACTGCGTTTAGCTGAACCGACATCGAATTTTGTCCAATATTTCCCATTTGATAACAAACATTTGCCGGAACAATTTTTTTTAGTTCAGAAATTCGATCTTTACTGAAATGAAGCAAAATAAACAAAATTCCCATTGCAGTATTAAAGTTACAAACTGCGTTAAACTAAGATTAAAGATAATCTACATCCTAAAAACTCGGCATAAAAGTAATAATATGAACATTATATAATTTATTTTATATACAAGTGTACATATAGTAATTTTTTGTTGATCAAATCTTAGACATATTAATATAATAATTTTAATTTGCTAGCTCTTCAGAAATTGTAAAATTACTATTTATTTTTATAACATACTTAAAAACACCAAACATAATCGGAAATCAATCGGGAAAACTGCTGCTAATCGTTTATAATCCACGATATGAGACTTTCTGCACTATAACCTGCATTCTTGTAAGGGATTAGGGTAAGCTGCTTACAACCTGCATCACCTGTAAGGGAAAACCGTAAGCACAACATTTTGTTTTGTTTATTTTTATACTAAAATTATTCGTTTCTTTTGCTGCTTCTCAGTATACCATAATAGTAAGCACTTACATCAGCGCATTTGTTTTATACTGCTTCTAAAAACAAGGAAAAATTTGTAGAAGCTCAACGTCTCGAAAATTTTTGTATAATTCTTAACTAATTCTATAACTATTATCACAAAATTTTTGGCCACTTCCTACTTAGTAGTCCGGTTGCAATTAAATTAAAAAACAGACATAAGTGATGATCTTAAACCTTCCAGACCAGCCGGGGATGGCAATATGACCAACCAAAATAAGGAACATTTTGCCTATACAATTTTGAGTTGCCGCCATTTTTTGTTTCTAATCCGATTTTTGCTACTAGACTCTAGTAACTAGAGACTAACAAAAAACATGCTTATATATGTGGGTTATCTCTAATAGTTCCCGAGATGTTCCCATTTTAAAATTAGAAATTCCCAATTTAGTCCGACTCATTTTTAGTTTTTGCGAATAGCGGCACGAAATCGGGGCCACCATTTTGCTTAAGGGATAACTTTAGAAGATTTCCTGTTAAGGAGTTATTAGCACATTAACAAGTGTTTGGTATCGTTTGAAATGAAATTGGCTGTAGATTGCGACATTTTTAAAAAGAGTCCAATTTAGCACTCTTGGTAAAACAAAAACTTGAGAAGGTACAAATTTAATAGAAATGTACAAATTTCAGTTTTTGTTAAAATGTAAACTTTCACTATTCAATAAAATAATCTAATGATTTTTTTTTTTTTTTAATAAACAAAATATAAAAAGGAGAGAGAAACAAAAACGTGTATTGAATATCCACCAGAGGTGGAACTTGCACATAATAAACAAGTTTTCAATTTATTTGTTGATCAATGGTTATAATCTCTAACTTCAAGGTCATATATTAATTAGTTCTCATGTAGTGAGTAAATTAGTTTATATGAATGTTTGATGTTTGGCATGGGATTGTTACCGCTTTCAAAACGTGTTTTGATGATGGGAACCTAGAAAATTCCCGAAATAGATCTATCAACCCATTCCTGAAAGGGTCAAATAATAAATTTGAAAACAAAAACTCTATAGATTATTTGTTAGGACAATATCCTAATAAAGAAATATAGAGTATGGCCTCGAACTTGAATATTTTTTCATTTTCATTGATTTTTTTTTACTTAAATATACTTTTAAATCTACAACGTGAAAGTTA
This sequence comes from Delia radicum, assembly GCA_021234595.1. Classification (NCBI taxonomy): domain Eukaryota; kingdom Metazoa; phylum Arthropoda; class Insecta; order Diptera; family Anthomyiidae; genus Delia; species Delia radicum. Next base: position 164,381,439 of record CM037851.1, on the reverse strand, counting down.
TATCCGAATTTGTGATTTGCTGTAAGCAAGCCCACAATTCCAAAAAAGAAAAAGAAAATTCCAAAAATGGGATTTCCATTTAAAGCGGGGATTGGAAGAGACTTACCCAACTTTGATCGAACTGAAATTGTTTTAATTTTTAATTTAAAGTGATGTTTATAGATTTTTATCTAATGATTTCAAATCTCGTCTCCAAATCTTTCTATCCTCTCATTTTGAAATATCGTTTAAAAATATATTTTCGACTCTTGCTATTTTAAAAATTTTGAAACATGTGCCAAATGACATAAACAAGATAATAGAAATAAACTCCACACGTCTTTCGCTATTACTTGGGTAATGTATTTGTTCACTAACTGTTGGAGTATCTATAACCGCTTCCACTACCTAATTGGAAGCATGCACAGTTTTTAATAGTGGGTTAAAATTGATATTTTTCTTAAAAATGTGGCAACTTTAGAAGCGGCTGGGTTAAAAAGTATATACAAATCAAATTTTTTTTAATACAACTTACTTTTATATAAAAAGACCTTCCAGATTAGTATGCACACTATAGATGTTCAGAAAGAAAATATTTATTTGTAGCTAACTAAAAGGCTGTTGGTGCTTTTGATGGTGCTCAAAAATTTGTTTTTTTTTTTAATTTATACTTTAAACGAATTAAGTTTTTGAGTGGAATAAGATGTTGCATTCATTTTTTTTTTATTCAATCAAGAATTTATTTAGTTAAATAACCGATATTTTTAAAAAGAAATTTTTTGCTATTCGCAAAAAAACTGGACCTGAGTCGAACCAAATTTTTGTTCTCACATTTGCAAATGGGAATATATCGGAATTTATTAGAAACTATTAGAAATAACCCACATAAGCCTGTTTTTTTATACTCCACTAGCAGATTACAAATATGTTAATTTTGAAAATCGGACTAGAAACAAAAAAAAAATGGCGAGCACTCAAACTTTTATATGCAAAATTTCCTAATTTAAGTGGTCATATTGCGGCCCCCGGGGTGTTAAGAAGGTGCCAAAGCTCGATATTACGTCACTTATGCCTGTTCCAAATTTTATTGCAATCGGACCAATAAGTAAGAAATGGCAGAATTATTTTCAAAAATTTTGCGATGTTTCCCACTTTGCAATGCTTATGAGTCCCGCACACGGTAAATGCAACAAAATTCTTTTGAGAATTTCATTAATAATTGGAAAATGTTAGCAAGTTTTGTTATCAGATTGAAATTAAAAGTTTAAGATTTGCAAAAATTTATTTTTTATAAGCCATCAAGTGGATTCCATTATATTTCTTAAATAAATTTCGTTCAAAATGGTTGTCCTAATTAATGGTAATTAAAGAATATGGCGAAATCTGGGTTGAATGGCATTATTGATACATATAGAGGAATTTCAGTGTTCAAAAATAGCTCCATATTTTCTTTGCAAAGTTAAAATATTTGTTAAAAATTATATTAATTATGGTATAACAGGATTATTATTTATAATAAGTTGTGAACAAAATGTGTCCCTTTGACAGGACATTTCTAGGATATTCAAATTAAATCTTGCCACAAAAAACACTTAAAATTGTGTAAATCACTGTAAGCTGACTCAAATTAATGATGCTAATAGAACCTAAGAAGAATTTCAATTAGATTAAGCAACAGAAATTTCAAAATTTAATGCAAATTCTTTAAGTTTTTCATATTATATTGATGTGTGACCAATTGAATTTCGCTTTACTTTTAAAAGTTTTTAATATTTATTTAAAAAAATATTAATCGATTAAAAATATAAGTTATATCCTTAATAATATACCGAATAAATACTATTTTGGTGTTTTTAGAATTTTTCTAGCTTTTCCCGTTTTTGCTAGAATTAAAAAATTTTGGTGAGCCCAAATGAATTTCGACCACTGTATTCATATATAAAATAATGAATATTGTTACTAATTATCCGATCTATAATAAACATTTCCCACTGATCCACAATAATAAAAATACACAACATTTAGAAAAAATATTTATGTATCGTTCATAAATAAATTGTTTGTTTATTCTAACGAGCAAACAAGAAGACATACACAATTAAGAATTTAATTTAATATCTATATCGTACTACAGTAAAACCAGGCTAAAATGACTTTATGCAAGAAACTTCCTGGCAACTTTTTGCAAAATTCTGTTTCGCTATTATGTATTTGAAGAAGATGCAGAAGACATTTTTGGAAAAAGTTTAGATTAGATTAGACTAGAGTGGCACTATGCCCTGCTACCAGAAGTTGGTATTTTGTGCTGCCAACGAAAACACCCTATAGGTTCAGGCTCCCTACGAAGCCAACTATCCTACCAGGTAAACAATTCCAAACGTTCGATGGCGTCACGATTCGACCACCAAAATAACGCACCCTCCTGTCGGAGAGCCTCGGACATTTGCAGAGAATATGCTCCGAGGTCTCGGGTTCCAATTTACAAAACCTGCACGTATCCTTAATTCGCCCCTCGTCATAGACAAGAGTTTCCGCGACCTCTCCCCAGAGGGAGATATAAAAAGTTTATTATTAAGCGTTTATTTAATCATTTGGATTTAATAAATTCAAAATGTAGTTCACATAGTGCTCAATAGGTGGAGTTAGCAGCTTCCACATATTTTAACAAGATTTTGCTATCCGACCAAAATTTTTTTATATTGAATTCAATGATGCATGACGTTTTTATAAGTTTAAAGTTTTAATTACATTTTATATAAAACAGAGTGGAACAGTCTGTTGCTTCAATTTATACACTTGAATTTATATTTGTACACATTTCACTCCAAAATACAATATTGAACAATTGGAATTTATTAAATTACTTACCGTAGAGTGAACAATTACTATTTATATTTCAGCAATTTTTCCATGTCCAAGATGGAAATTAGAATACTATGTATGTAATGACCACTGAAAGTTTAGTTAAAAGCAAATGAAATTTCGCTTGAAAAAGGACGACTTACATTTCAGTTAATTCAACTAACATTGTCTTTTGTTTTTTACTGTTCAAAAAGTAACCATTTTTACTATTATCACTTAAAAAAAGTGAAATACAAAAAAGTAATAGTATAATTTTAAATGATTTAAAAATTGGGTCAATTTGACCCAAACAAACATATCCGATGGTTTGTATTTTTAGAGAGGACAGAAGAGTTAACAACAAACACATTTTTTCATACACATTCAAATATTTTTTGTACATGTATTTTGTATGTGCTCTGACAGCAAATGTCAAAGAGTTTGATATCTATATAAACTATGTTAAATACTTATAATGCAAAATATTAAAATTTTCATTAATCGCTTAGGTACTTCAGTTTTCGAGTTAGGGAGTACCTAAACTATTTATACAAAATTTAAGAAAAGTGCTGCCAAAACTTAGAAATACTTTTGTTTTTATCCAGAATTAATTTTGAATGCGTTTTACTGTACGTACATAAATACAGTAGTTCAGTTAAAGACTCAATGTCCATAAATTGAATCGTTAAAACTGTAATTATTTCGTATTAATTAACTTAGAAATAGCCACATCAACAAGAATGAAGAGATAAATGTTCAAATGTTCAAATGTTCTATTAATTTTATAATAAATTCAAATTTTTAGCAACATTTTTTCGATTTTGCTTCATAGACGAAATTCTTTTATATTTCAAACAAATTAAAAAGAAAAATATTTACACTCAAAATAATAAGTGAGTTAAAAAAACTGTATACAAAATTTTATAGTTTAAATTGTATTTGATAAAACAGTCGTTCTTTAAAGTTAATTAGTTAAAATTACGCTCATATACAATCATATGTTATTTAATATAACATTATATGAAAACATATATTTTTATATAGCTTAATATGGATATATGTGATGGCGCATATGATCATATACAACTTTATCTTGGATTTGGGTTTTCGAAAATTGTTGATATGGTCTCATACATATTAATATCTTAATATATGTATATCGATTGATATATATATACTACATATGATAAATATTAAATATCATAGTTTCTTATATAATTTTAAATGGCTTAGTACAATGTTACGTGTAATAATTTATGGTACTGCATATGTTTATGTATGTTTATATATACAATTTTTTCCCTCTAATTTTTTAATACGACGCCACATATAATTGCATCTTATTACATATCGACCATTATATAATCGTATATGACATATACAATTATATATAGGTAATCTAATTATGTACGAATATATGTATAATTAGATATGGCAAAAATCGAAATTATATATAACAACATATAGTGTAATATTCAAAAATATGTATTTAATTTTGGATAAAACGATATCTTGACCTATTTATAGTTGTATGTAAAAATATATCTTTCCGTAAAAAAAGAAAAATCTTTTATATATAAAACTATATATTGTCGCATTTCAAGTCTGATAGTCTGTCCCGAATTTATAAAATATGCTAATTTCGTCGCGTATTAAAACAATATGTCTTATTGAGCTGTTCATTAGACCACCTATAAAATGTACAGTACTTGCAAAAGTGTTTTTTTTTTCGCTCCACCGCACAGTGGTTCCAAACACAAAAAACATGGTAATAAATATAGATGTTTTAAACTACTGGTCCAATCGGGAAATGGTGTTCCCAAAAATTGAAAAGCGGGAGCTAACCTTTAAGGAAAATGTTTCTGTGGTCACCCTGTTTTAACACAGGGTGTGCTACAGGGTGTCAAAGTTGACCATCTCGAGTATGAAAGAGCTTTAAAGGGGTATAACTTCTATAACCATGCATCGATTTTAGTGTTTTTTGGACTTTTTTAAATCTAGGTTACGAGACAAAGCAAAAACATGCTTCATGTACCATAGTAACTCTTACAGTTAAAAAAATATTTCACTTTGAATTTCAAAATCTTCATTTTTCGCCTTGACTTTTTTAATAGTTTTGCCAATAGATTATTCATTTTTCAAAGAAAATGCTCAAAATTTTTTCAAGTCATTCTAATGACCTTTCTTAAACTCCTAAAGAAAACTTTTTTGAATTATCTTAAGCCGTTTCGCAGTGATACTATTTTAAACTCAAAAATTAAAAGTGTGTTCTGAAAAATGGGGTTTTTTGGTCAGATAAGGGGTAACTTCACACACCTTTATATATATTTTGCTGATATTTTTTGGATTAGTTTTTTACATAGTTTGATAGAGTAGACTTCAAAAATGCTTAATGGTATAGTTTAAAGCATTTTTGGATATGCACCCTACGTCCAGCATTGGTCGAAAATGATGAATTTTTGAACGGAATTCTATGTTTATGACCGTGATAAAAAAAAGTCACGCCACTTAGAGACGATTTGAAATTTTTATACTGTAAAGAGATTTATTCTAATGAGTTTGCCACTTCATTTGCCGCCGCCCGCTCAAAAACGTAGCCTGGAGAGCAAATTTTGTGGAAAAAGTCATTTTTTCAAAAGCCTTTTTTTGATTTATAAAAAAAGCGTACTTATATTATCAATTTCAGCAAGATTTTATTTTATTTTTAATAAAACGTAAATAATTGTCCTACATTCCAAAAATCTTTTCGATATTGCTTATGGTTATTTTTACATAAAACATCAAAGTTCAATGTAGTATATCTAACTATAATTAATTGTACATTTATTGGCTTTTGCTTTCGGTAATGTTAAAAAATTTAAATAATTTCAGAAATTTTTTTACATATTATTAAATTAGACTTAGTTATCAATTCAACGATGCATAAATCGTTTATCTAGTGTAATAAATGAATTCAAACTATTGCGCTTAAATCAGGCATTTCAGGTCAAATTGCAGTATTTAACAAATTTATATATTCAGGTATACAGAGCGTGTTGCATTATATTTCTCTAAAAGGGTTACGGGTTTTTTTATTTTTTTAATACTATTTCAAAAACCTAATAAGATATAAATGCAGGTAGAAAATGCGTTTTATGATGTAACATTTGCATAACATATTGTTTTAATGGGCTAATATAATGCGTTTTTTTTTATTTTACCTATTTCAGTTTTTTGTTTTTACAAATCCAGTACCTGCTCGATTTTTTGTTTATAAAAAAACAAATATTTGTAATATATAAGCGTAGTAATTTTAAAAGGAGGTTATTTGAGTTAAGCAGTCATGGAGGTTACAATAAAATATAGCTCCCTTTGTAAAGTAATTTGGGATACTCTTGCCAATACTGATATACGATCGGAAAAAATAGGAAAACTGATTGATACCATTGTCTACTCGTATGGCTTAAATATAAAGCCAGATGAAATTGAAAATTTTTACAAAATTTATGAAAAAAGGATTAAAGATTCCGATTATTCTATACAAAAATTTATGAAGAAGAGTCAAGATTGGCTTAATAAGGAGATGTCAGTAGTTATTGAACAGAAAAAAAGGGGCCGCCCTAAAAAAGATTATGAAGAGGTCCAAATTAGGACTAAGAAGGTAAAACAGGAAGAAATGATTAACACACACTCCGCTAATGAAATAAAGGATTCTTTTAAAGCAGCTTTGACACGTATACAGCCTAAAGAAACAGGGAAAATTGTCGACGTCCTACCAACTGCGTCTCCTAAGCGTTTAAAGCGCATGATACAAAGTATTCCAACACCAAAATCATCAACTTCCTTTACCAGTGAAGATGCATTAGCTCTTTTTCTAAATTTGGGGTTAACGAGAAATAAATATGGTATTTTAAGAAAAGCTCTCATTGAAAAAGGATATGATATTTTTCCTAGCAGTAAAGCAATAAAAGAAACAAAAGAAAATATTTTAAAACCAATAACATCCCCAGTGCATGCCTCTATTGAAGGCGCAAAAGTTGAACTATCACAGTTAATTGACAATACTGTTTCTAGAATTATGTCCACATTTAGCAGCAAAGATATTGAAAGATGCAAGCAATCTGATGTCGTGTTAATGTTCAAATGGGGCTGTGATGGCACATCTGGGTTTTCCGAATACAAACAACCATCTGGAAGCAGCAAAGAAAAAAGTTTTTCATCAATTTTTATGGCTTCTTTTGTGCCGTTAAGAATGCGGTTGTATAATAAATTACCTTCAACCTCGTCTGCAAATGATATATGGACGAATTTAACCCCTGGATCTAAATTTTTATGTCGTCCAATACGATTTGAATATGTAAAAGAAGACATGATTTCAACACAAAGTTTAGTAGATTCAATAGAAAGGGAAATTTCGAGCTTGTCTCCACTTTACGTGGAAATATCTGGACAAGTTATTAAAGTTTCATTTCAACCACAACTTACAATGATTGATGGAAAAGTTGCAAATGCAATTACAGACACAACATCTACTTGGAAATGTAATATATGTGGAAAATTAAGTTCACAGTTTCATGAAGATAGTGATACAATTTCTATGAACGAAAACGCTCTGAGGTTTGGGATATCGCCACTTCATGCCAGAATAAGATTTATGGAATATTGTTTACACCTCGCATACGATCTCAAATACCGCCTTATTCCAGGAAACCTAAGCCTTTCCGTAAACAAAAACACTGATCTACACAACATGAGAAAAGAAGAGAAGAAAAGAATTCAAGATGAATTTAAATTAAGACTTGGATTAATCATTGATACGCCCCTTCAGGGGTTTGGAAGTTCCAATGACGGAAATACAGCAAGGCGTTTTTTCGAAGATCCAGAAACTACCTCCTCAATTACGGGTCTCGATAAAAACCTACTAAAACGTTTTAAAGTTATATTAGCAGTCATTAACAGTAAAAAACCTATTAATGTGGCTAAATTTAAACTCTTTGCCAATGAAACAAAAGACATTATACTCACCATGTACTCTTGGAGGCCAATGACACCAACAGTACATAAAGTATTAGCTCATGCCAAAGAAATAATAGAAAACAGTATGTTGCCTTTAGGCGAACTGACTGAAGAAGCCCAGGAGGCCAGAAATAGAGACGTCAAACATTTTAGGCTTTTTAACACACGTAAGTGCTCCAGAATAGCTCAAAATTCCGATTTGATGGAATTTTTATTAATATCATCGGATCCAGTACTTTACTCCATAAGAACAAAATGGTTACCAAAAATAAGCATAGACATTGAAAAGGAAGATTCTGAATCTATGCATATAAACGACCTTTTAACTTTTGATACTTCAGACTACTTTGTAGAAAATGTGTAGTCCTTAGGAATATATTCATATTTTTAGCACAATTACTACTGTACCAGTTAAATTTAATAAAACCTTATCTTTAGAACAAAAAAAAAACATTATTTTGTCTTTCAAATAAATGAATATATGGTAGTTATTTACCTGTTTTATATGGAAAATTAGAACAATATATTATGCAAATGTTACATCATAAAACGCATTTTCTACCTGCATTTATATCTTATTAGGTTTTTGAAATAGTATTAAAAAAATAAAAAAACCCGTAACCCTTTTAGAGAAATATAATGCAACACGCTCTGTATACCTGAATATATAAATTTGTTAAATACTGCAATTTGACCTGAAATGCCTGATTTAAGCGCAATAGTTTGAATTCATTTATTACACTAGATAAACGATTTATGCATCGTTGAATTGATAACTAAGTCTAATTTAATAATATGTAAAAAAATTTCTGAAATTATTTAAATTTTTTAACATTACCGAAAGCAAAAGCCAATAAATGTACAATTAATTATAGTTAGATATACTACATTGAACTTTGATGTTTTATGTAAAAATAACCATAAGCAATATCGAAAAGATTTTTGGAATGTAGGACAATTATTTACGTTTTATTAAAAATAAAATAAAATCTTGCTGAAATTGATAATATAAGTACGCTTTTTTTATAAATCAAAAAAAGGCTTTTGAAAAAATGACTTTTTCCACAAAATTTGCTCTCCAGGCTACGTTTTTGAGCGGGCGGCGGCAAATGAAGTGGCAAACTCATTAGAATAAATCTCTTTACAGTATAAAAATTTCAAATCGTCTCTAAGTGGCGTGACTTTTTTTTATCACGGTCATAAACATAGAATTCCGTTCAAAAATTCATCATTTTCGACCAATGCTGGACGTAGGGTGCATATCCAAAAATGCTTTAAACTATACCATTAAGCATTTTTGAAGTCTACTCTATCAAACTATGTAAAAAACTAATCCAAAAAATATCAGAAAAATATATATAAAGGTGTGTGAAGTTACCCCTTATCTGACCAAAAAACCCCATTTTTCAGAACACACTTTTAATTTTTGAGTTTAAAATAGTATCACTGCGAAACGGCTTAAGATAATTCAAAAAAGTTTTCTTTAGGAGTTTAAGAAAGGTCATTAGAATGACTTGAAAAAATTTTGAGCATTTTCTTTGAAAAATGAATAATCTATTGGCAAAACTATTAAAAAAGTCAAGGCGAAAAATGAAGATTTTGAAATTCAAAGTGAAATATTTTTTTAACTGTAAGAGTTACTATGGTACATGAAGCATGTTTTTGCTTTGTCTCGTAACCTAGATTTAAAAAAGTCCAAAAAACACTAAAATCGATGCATGGTTATAGAAGTTATACCCCTTTAAAGCTCTTTCATACTCGAGATGGTCAACTTTGACACCCTGTAGCACACCCTGTGTTAAAACAGGGTGACCACAGAAACATTTTCCTTAAAGGTTAGCTCCCGCTTTTCAATTTTTGGGAACACCATTTCCCGATTGGACCAGTAGTTTAAAACATCTATATTTATTACCATGTTTTTTGTGTTTGGAACCACTGTGCACCGGTAGTTTCCTGTAGATTGGACCAAAAATATAATGAGTGTTAAAAAAGTGGGTTTTTTTGGTTGCAAATAGGCCAGTCGTTTTGGACCCTAAATATGGCGTATAAGCACTTCAAAGCTTTTTTGTGCTTTAACTTTTAACAAGGACATTATTCAAAGAAATATTGTATGAGTCTTTTTATGCGGAATAAGAACGCAAAAATTTTCTTCATGCAATGTTTTGGCCTAAGTATGACTTATCGTGGTGCTTTAAGCTGACAAAGTCAAAATTTGTATGAAGATTTTATTGTAAACGACCCCCAAATTTTGACTTTGTCCGCTTAAAGCACCACGATAAGTCATACTTAGGCCAAAACTTTGTATGCGGAAAATCTTTGTCTTCTTATTTTGCATAAAAAAGGTTTAACAACCTTTCTTTGGAAAACGTCGATTTTAAAAGTTATAGCGCATAAAAGCTTTGAAGTGCTTTAACATCATTTTAAGGGTTAAAGGTTTAAAACGAATGGCCTGTTTGCAAGCAAATGACCGTCTTTTTGAACACATTTTATTTTGTTGGTGCAATCTACCGGAAACTGCCGGTGGAGCGAAGAAATAAAACACCTTTGTAAATTTGGGTGGTCTAATGTTCATGGATAAAAACCAAACATTTTTTAGGGTACTTCGTGTATTTTTTTTAAATTTTTGGACAAAGTAAAGTTTAGTTTGGTAATACTGAGCATATTTTGGGAAAAACATTTAAAAAATTCCCATAGATTAATTTTGGTCAACAGCAGCATCAGTTAGTTTGAAAGAAGTAATTTTATTTATTACATGTTTTAAATTGAATGATGTTGTGGACCAAAATTACTCTATGGAAAATTTATAAATATATTATCAAAAATATGCTCAGCATTACCTAATTTGAGCCCAATTTTGCACAAAAATCCAAAAATACGAATAGCGTACTGTAAGTATTCTCGATATTTTTTTTTTATTTTTCCCGTAATCAACTGGATAATACTCATCGTTTGAGCACTACTACGTAAAATTTTACTTCTTCGGGACACCCTAATGTGCATTGAAATTTAAAAAGATTTATGTCGTAACATTTTTGAAACCGAAAAAAGTAATATGATTCTTAAAATGTTTTTGTGGACTTAACGGATATGATAGAATGATCATATATTCGTATGAAATTGTGTATATTTTCATACAATCATATACAAAAATGTAACACTTAGTGCAAGTTTACTAGACTAAAACTGGGACATAATTATAGTTAGATGTATCAGTTTACATAAAATCATATACAATTATATCAGGTAAAATTCCGGATACAATAATATTTGGTTTTTATATTTGTATCCTTTTAGATATAAACTGATACAATTAGATACAAAACTGATACAATCTAATACAATTCTATCGGGCCATAATTCGGATAACATTCTACTGGACATTTATCTGATTGCATCAAATTAGATCTAAACCCATACAAACAGATATTATATGGGCTCATATTTTGGATGAAATTTAATAAGATTACATATACCGTCACATAGAAATTGATATGAATAACTAAAGCTTCATATAATTTTTTTTAATCTATTTATAGACACATTACTTCTCCCAACCCGTAGAACATATTAGTAACTAGTTACTTTACTCCCTACTAGGTAATGATGAGCCTAAAAGTAATGGGTTGACAATTTTGGGCTCATCGCCTGTAAAATTTATCAATGAAGTAAGGTATATTGTAATGCGTGAAACGCAATGTCGATACATTACTTTACCCATTATTTGGTAATGTGTGGTTTTGCTGGGTTTAATTGCTGAAATTTGGGCAACAACGAAAATTGCGAATTCAATTACAAACTGATAGCTCTTTAGTTGAAGTATTTTTTATTAAATAATAACTCATTTGACTAAAAAGCGATCAATAGTGCATACATTCTCAAAAAGCAAAAAACAATTGAGTAAAGTGTTGTTGCCATACCAAAGGGCAACAACACTTGAACACTAGCTTGAATTTTATAACATTGAATTTAAACCGGCATGTAATTCTCATTTCGTTAGCAGATTTATTTATACTTATGTGAACAAATTCACACAGAAATTTGTTTTCTATGGGACATATTTTTTGAATTTTTTTGTTAAAACCCTTTTGTTAAAACCAGTGTATTGTTGTTTAATAATTTTTAATTTATTTTTACCATTTTTTTTTTAATTTGTTACGTTTTTACTAAATAAAATTTAATTTCAATAATTACAGTATCAATTTTATGATAATATTTTAGAATAAATTAATATTTAGATCTAAGCCACTGAAATTTAATTATTTAACTTAATAATGTAAAAAATCTAATGAGAATTAATAAAGTCTAATGAAAATGAATTTATAATATTGATTACCAATACATCAACATTTATAAAAACCACTACATACATAAATATTACAAAAAACAACAACAATATAAAAAAAATCTCAATCAAGTTGCGAATTTGAGCAATTATTTAATTGATTCAATTAGTTTTTAATTGACAGCTTTTAAAATTTTCAGCAAATCGATTTAATTGAAAAAAAGTAGGGATTTTTTTTTTTTCTGTGTACGATTTTTATATTTGAAATAGTATTTGTATTTGTATTTATTAAATTTGAATTTCTAATACAACAAGATACAATATCTTATAAATTACAGTATTAAAATCAGACAAGTTAAACAGGACATTGTATATAAATAAATTAATTATACTTAAAATAAATTACATATAACAGAATTTCTAAACTTTAAACAATTTTAAACATACTAAATTTGATGGTAAATTAATTTAAGATGTCGGTATTTAAAAAAAAAGAAAAAAAATTAATACAAAAAATTACGAAAAATGCTGAAACAATAATTTCCTAAAATGTATTGCGTTGCTAGTGCGTTGAATATCCCAGGGAAGTTGGTTCCAGAGACGAATTGTTAAAATAAAAAATTGACACTCAGAAGCATGGTCACGGTGACGGAATTGTATTATGTAGTTCCTCTAGACGATCTTGCAAACTGTAAACGTTCAAAAAGATAATTTGGTTCCCTGGTGATTATAATCTTGTGTAAAAATATGAGATTTTTGAACTTAAGGTAATTACAAAAAGAGATGTTGAATACACGACATGAGTACTGAGACACATGATCAAATTTCCTAAGGCTGAAAATGTAACATATGATGTTATTGAAAGTTGTGCTCAGTTTTCTATAATCCTTCGTGTTAAATCCGGTAAAAAGCTCAGATGCGTATAATAGAGTCGGTAACAGATATGTTTTTTGCCAGAAGTAATCTTACTCTTGGCGGAGTGAAATATTGAGTGGCCCACAGACTTCGTAACATAGACCATATTATATCCTATTATATTAAATTAGATATAATCTTATAGTATAACGTATCATTTGATTAAATTGGATGAGGACAAAATTCGGAAAAAAAAAAAAAAATAGAATATGATACAAATAGATCTAATGTGATACAATTTATCCGGCAATTTTTCGGATGAACTTTTATATAATTCAGTCGGTGGCAATATTAAATAAGATAAAACTATATAAAACTTTATATCAGTTTTTTTAATCGGGTAGTCCGAACACAGTAAACTTTTTCGTTAAAATAACTAATTTCTTAGTTAAATCTATTACTATTTTTTTATATTGGGTGTATAAACAAACAATGAATATAAATAATGAAGTTTTTCAGTTAATGTAAACAAGAATGTATGTATTTTGATTGTTTTGCCATTTATTTTTTTTTTTTTTTGTTAATATTATTTTGTTTGTTTTTATTAACCCACAAACAAAAACTAATATCTAGTTAATTTTAGTTATTTTTTTATTTGTTGAAGGAAGGAAGATGATATCATAAGCCAATATTAAGAACAAGAACTACATAAATCGTGTATGGCAGCATGAAATATAATTGAAAATGAATATAATGTTGTTTTCGTACCTATTGAAGGGATGTACAAACTATGGCCCAAAGCAGGGACTTATATTTATTAGGGTGACTGTTATTTGATGAAATGCCGAATTTCGAGACTTGCATAACTTAATTTTGTTTATTTTGACCTCAACCTTATGTGTTGAACATTTTAGAATACTCGGACAATTTTAAACCGCTGCAAAATGGGGTCAAAGTTTGGTATTTAAAATGCATAACGCTAAAAAAAAAAAAAAAAAAAAAAAAACTAAAAAAATAGTCTTACTTTAGAAATACCCTGAAATGAAATCAATTGTCGCAAAGATAAGAATATATTACAAAAAAAAAAAAAAAAGATTAAAAAACACCATAAAAAATATATGAATCGCCATAATAGTGCAAAATAGCTAAAATCGGTGGACTTTATTTAAAAAGCAAAAAATCGCTTTTTATAAGAAAAATCGCAAAAAATATAATTTTTATATGCTAGAATTTTAATAGAAGCTTCAAAATATGCAAATGGTGAAAACTATACAACTAAAAATCAGCAAAAATACGGCACATTTTATATAATTTGAGTACATTACTAAAGAAAAAAAAAATCCAAAAAGATATATAAAATTCAAATTGCTAACTAAAGGTACGGCTCAAAATTTTAAAATTGCTTTGGACTGTATTGTTAAATACAGTTTTTCAATAATACTCAACAATGAATCATGAAATGCCGATAACTAGAGTTGGGATTAATCGTTCATTTTGGTGACTCGGTCATTATCGTTCAATTCGAGTCGGTGAACTAGTTCGTTCAAATCGTTCTATTTTGCTTTGACTTGTGATTGATCTGCGTGTGGTGAACTGTGCCGTTCGTTTGACAATTATTTCGCACTATTCATGATTTACGAGTTTTTTCACAAATTTTACTGTACATAGACAAAATATGTTATAAAATTGCAACTTTTCTAACAAAAATTTATTTATTTTGTGTAAAAAACATTTTATTTGTATGATTATAATTGTTTTTCCTAATTTGAAACAATATTATTACTGTTTTCTAAAAAATAAAAATTGCTCTTGCAAGCAATTTGATTGAATAGAAATGCAATTGTTCTATGATTAAAAACAACGAAATGAACAATTGAACGAAATTAACGACAAGATCGAATATTGGTGAACGAATCATATGGTTCAATTGAGTGAGTCGTTCAATTGAACTAGTTCGTTCATGAACGACACAACTCTACCGATAACGTTAAAAATACCGACATAAACACAAATTTGATACACTAAGGGAAAAAAGTTTTATTATGTTTCTGAAACAGTTTCATTGGACGAAAATCTATGAAACATTTTCATATTTATGAAGTTTTTATAAATATTTTGAAATTTTTCGTAAATATTTTCAAAACATTCTTCATAACTTCTTCATAGAAAAATATCATAAATATTTTTTTTATGATAATGGTGAATATATCGAAAACCGGTAGAAATTTTAAGACTAGTAGTCATTTTAAGTCTATTAGTCTGAAACACTTCGGTATCAAAATTGAGCCATATCCGGGAGGAATAAGTTGTCAATTATCAATTATATTTTGCAATCATTTTCTTGTGAAATTTTTCAATATCATTAATAATTTTAGACCTACGCTCCACACCAGTGGGCTTAAGTGATTCCTTGGAAAATTTGTAATACCAAACATGGCGATTAGTAACAACATCTGGTTAATTACTGTGCAATTACTCAATTACACCCAATTACATGTAATTACATGATAAAAAGTAATTGACCTGTAATTAAATACACAAATATTGATATTTTGTCCCATGTCTGGTATTGAAAAAATTTAAAATTTTCCACAGTTATATTAGTTTTTTGTTTTTATATACATCGAGATTATTTTTATGTTATTTTAAATTTATAACGATCTTTCAACCTCGGTATATTTACAAAAATAAAGCAAATCAAACATATTAGCTAGCGTTTAAGCAAGTGTGAGCGTAGATCTGAAATTATATATGATATAGAAATAATTCACGATTGAATGATTGTAAAATGTATTACACGCAGCCCAGGTCAGGGTGGAATCCCGAAACACGCATCAGCTCAAAATTTTTTTTATGAGACAGCTACATTGAACGAAAAACAATGAAAACCTTCTTAAATATGATGAAACTTTTCTTTTGAATGTACCAATATCGATACCAATACCGTTATTCGTTTCGGTTGCCAACCTTTATTAAATTTTAAAATATCAATGTGTAGAAAACTTCGAATAGATATATAACAAGTCGATAACATTAGGGGGGAATATATAACAAGGATAAAATCGACAAAAACTATTTTAAAATCAATCAAAATTGTTTTATTCCATTTTCAAAGTTCAGTACCTCTATAAAAACACCCTTTATATATATTTGAAAAGACCAGCTTTAAATACCGTTTAAAAAATTTAAAAGTGATTAAAACCTGACTGATTGTAACTCAGTCATGTTTTCATCGATTTTTTCCGTTCTTTTACCATTATTTGGGAAATTTGAGGATATATTGTAACTTCGCTTGACGGATTTGTAATACTTATATACTTACAACTAGGGATACCAAACGGAAAAACCCGAAATCCCGTTATATAGTAAATTTGCTAAAGTTTTAAGTTAATTACAGTTTTTTATTGAATCGCAATTTTTTCATTGTAAAATTGCTAAAAATACATGTACCGATTTTTTGGTTACCAAAAACAAATACTGGCATCCCGAAAAATCCAGGGATGTCGAGATCGGGATTTCCAAAATCCCGAAACCCGAGATTTTAAATGTCAATCCCGATTTTTATCGCTAATTATAAGCTACACTAGGTCGTTAGACGAGTAATTTTTTAATGTAGCACAGTGTTATCCTTGTAATAAATTATAGAAGAATTATATATGAGTATACATTTTAAAGGTTTTCTTGAAAATGGCACTTGCATTACATTTGATTGGACATCACAGATGTTCATACAATTATTTAATTAAAATAATTCTATGGGCGAAGAAAAGACCTTGTTAGAATATTTATATTTAATGGATATTTGTATACAAGTTCTATAGGTTAACAAACGATATAAAAGACGTCTTAGTGTCTCGAGTACTCATGGACACGTACTCTTTTTTCTTTTCAATGGGAAACTAATGAAACTTTTATAATATTTCATAAAATTTTACTTGTGGTAGCAAATAAATAGAATATTACAAAGGAAATACAAGTTTATAATGTGGGAAAATATTTATGATTGACATTGATTTGCGATGTTAATGAAATTGTTTAAACATTTTTAAATAGATATATATGTTTTAATTATTAATATCTTACCTTGATTTTAACGACTCCGTGAAATAACCCCCCAGGAAATAACTCCCCAAAACTGAAATGAAATAAATCCCCAAAAATATATACAACAACGACATTTTGGGGAGTTATTTCCACTTTTGGGGATTTATTTCCTTCTTTTATTTGGGGATTTATTCCGAAATGAAATAAGTCCCATAAAATTTCAAAATGAAATAATTCCCCAGTAATTATTTTTGGGGAGTTATTTCGTTATTGATGTGAATAAAAATTTCGCTAAGCCGCCTGCCGCGTTCTACGGAGGAAAAAACCCCTAAGAGCTGCCAAAGGCCGCCACACAGGAAAACTTGTTTTTACAAATTACTTAATGTCTTAAAAATATAAGATTTCAACGGATTCGACATCTGATTTGAAAAAGAAGTTCTTCTGGGTGGCGGCCTTCGGCCGCTCTTAGGGGTTTTTTTCCTCCGTAGAACGCGGCAGGCGGCTTTGCGAAATAAAGTTTTTTTCTGCGTGCGACACAAAAGAAACTTCAAAATTACTGTTCTGTTTCCACACTGGAGTATAATGTTTATGGACCTTATGTCACCCAAAAAGTGGCATAATGTCCATGGACTTTATGTTATTCCATTTATGGACATAATGTCACATTGCAGAGTGTCATAAAGTCCATGGACATTTTGACACTTTTCGAGTGACAAAACGTCCATGGACATTATGTCATTGGACGTTATGTCATGCCACCGTAAGCCCTTATTGTCGCAATACAGTTGAAGACTATATTCAGGTTTATATTAAAAATATCTGTTTTTGAAGTACAAAAATTATGAGAATTAAAAATATATGAACTTAAATCTATATGTAAAGTTTTGAGTTTAAAAATGGGGGCTTATTTCGTTTCAAATTATGAAATAAATCCCCAAAAAATGGGGGATATTTCATTCCCGTTTGGGGATTTATTTCATTTCGTTGGGGTTTTATTTCATTTTTAAAATTGGGGTATTATTTCATAAGGAAATAAATCCCCATTTTTGGGGAGTTTTTTCATTTTTGTTTTGGGGGATTTTTCCTGGTGGGTTATTTCATAGAGCCGATTTTAACTATATTTAATTGACTTTATTTGTTTTACATTCTTCATATTTTTTGCAGACATTATACTATGCCTTATGATATTGGTGGCTGCCACCTCCATAGTATGGAGTCTATCAATTCACATATTATCGGGAGATTTTTACAATGGTTTTATTGGTGCCAAGTTAGTATTTCGTGAAAGAGATTTAACACAAATGGACAACACGGAACACGAAATATGGAAACATGATTTGGATAGAATTTTTAATGAATCATATACCGTAGAGGCCATAGATCAGATTAAAGCAGATCCCTTAATAATGCCGAAATTAAATGATGATCCATGTAAGTAGAAACTTTTTGGGAAAACATTCTACTTCGTTCGGTTTTAGATCATATTATCATGACTTCCTAGTGACAATAAATTTTACAACAAATGGAAAAAATCTTAATAAATCTTCATAGAAGCAATGGTTAATGCTAATGCCGTTTCAGGGTTACCAAACCAATCATCAGGCGACTTGTCTTAACCTTAAAAGTCAAGATGCCTGATGATTGGTGTAGTAACCATGAAAATGCATTAGCTTTGACCATTTGTTCTAGGAACAACTTTTAATTTGTTGCAAGATAAATCATAATTTTTTTTTTTGGAATTCATGATAATATTTGGAAATCATAATAAATATCGCTTTAAACAAATGTGTAAATTTAACATTTTTAAAATTATCTATAACATTGTTTATCTTTTACAGCTTCAACAAAAAAACCGTATGTTCGTAAAATTTCACATGTTTTTCAAATAACGAACACAAAAGTTCCCGAATCTCCTTCAATATCAAATGATGATGATGATGATGGTGAAGATATTAATACTTCAACTAAAGTGCCAAAAATAAATTTTAACATAGAAGAGGATCGTAAATTTCTATCACACAGTATGTGAAGAAATTATAATTTAGATCTATCTATTATCATATTACAAATTTATATTAACATTTATGATTTCTTTGTAGTGACAATTGATATTCATCAAACTCGTTGGCGTCAAAATGCTGCTGTTAAATTTATCTATAGTTTTCCATTTTTATCGGAAATTATTGCCATCATATGGACTGCCATGTGCTTTATATTCCAATCGGGTGTCAAAAAGACTTGGTAGGTATTGAACAACAACAATTTGTTTGTTTTTGGAAATGTTAACAGGTTGTTTTATAAGGATTAATAACAATACGCACTACTTTAGGAATTTTGTGAATATGTGACTTTCCAAGCAAACTGTCCAGATAAAAAAAATATTATTTTTATTTTGCCTCCTATATAAGACGAATAAAATACAAAAACAACTTTTTTAATTTGTTTAAAAAGTGTTCGAAGATGGTGTGGATGGTGTGGATTGACAAATTTTGCGCTCATTTGCAGTATATTATTTATAATAATTTATTTGAATTTGGAAAATGCTAAAGATTTTATTTTTATTTTTTATTTTTTAAACTCAGAACTAGTTCTTTATTTTTAGTGTAACAGAAAACTCAATTGATCTAAAAACCGGTCAACATTTTGTTTTAATCATTTTATTTATATAAAAATTTCTTATGTTTTGCAGAATATAGTCCATCTGAAATACTCTCATGTTTGTATGTTAAAACTACAGGGGGTAAAGCGAATTACGTGGTTTACATGATTCATCATACGCCATGTAGTTTTAACATACAAACGTGACCATTTTTAAGATGGACAATATTCAACGAATAATTTCTCAAAAACTTTCTTGATCGATAGAAAAACATCTGAAACTTTTTCATAAATAAAAAAAAAAGAAAAAAAAAAAATGAGTCCGATTTTTAGATAAACGATTCCGATTTTTTAGTGTAATAGAAAATTACACTAAAAATTCGGAAATATTGGAAAAAATCATTTTTCTAAGGAACATATTGTGACTCCAAACTGCATTCTTTATATGTTCTAAAGGACATATTGATGAATCTACACACAAAAAATTAAAAAGAAGATTTACATTTTGAGATATTCGCGAATCAAGGTAATTTTTCAGTTCTTTATCGTTTTTAAAAGTGTATATATCACATATCTCATCGAAGACAAAATAAGCTTTAAAAATTACTACCATTTGAATAGTATCCCAGTGTATACTTGGAGTAGGAAAAGACACATAAAATAGCCTTCAGAACTTCAGAAATCAAAGCTATATAAGGGTGTTTTTCTTTATCAATCTAGCCTCTTTCTGAGCTCTCTTTTATGACTCATAAAAGATTCTTAAATATAAGCCTTTTTGGAAATTTAAAAATTTATGAGTCATTTATGATTAATTTTTGATTCATTTATGAGCCTTGAAAAAATTTTAAAAAATTTTCAAAAACCTCATAAATAAAAGTCATTTATGTTTAATTTGTGAATCAGAATTAAAGCGCTCCGAAATAAATCATATATAAGGATCATAATTTCTGAGCGTTCAGAAATGTATTGGCTGGGATGTATTTTTTAAAATTAAAAAAATACAAACTTCAAGCAAGGACAAAGCGACAACTAATTAAAAAAAAAATAAAAACTAATGTTTTGTCATATCAATTAGGGTAACACATATATATGTAAAAATAATAGGTTATATTTTCTTCTGTAGGGGGGGCAGTTGGCTTGGAAAGTCTCATACTACTGTTATCTTTAATTTGATTAGAATGCAAATATTACACCATCTGACAGAACTTTTGGTTGCAACCATGAACAAATTCAATATATTGTGGAAGAGGGGCCACCCATGTATTCCAGTTATGTTAGATTAATTCATACAAAATTGCGACAGAGTTTCATACAAAAATTTTAATATTCGTTTATGCTAATACGATTTACTAGTTATGCGACTATACAAATTGATCTAGAGAAACTTAAAGGAATTTACATTTTAATTTTGCCACTTCCTTTAGCATATATTTACATTACATATTTTATTTTTTTAAATTCGGTTAAGATCTTCTATTGGCATTTTTGACTCCAAGTTTAGGACTTTCGTGAAAAATAGCCAATATTATAAAAAAATAATGATTATGAATTTAATTACTGATAATGACAAAAAATCGTAATTTTTTGAAAATTGCAAAAATGAAATCACTGCACATTTAAACCTGCCGAAGGGATACCTGCATTTTTTGTGCATTTATTTTTTAAGATGTATTTAATAAAACCAAGAAAACTTTAAAATTTGTAAATGATGTTTTCAGGTTTATGTCAAAATCACGAGTTTTTGTTTCTTGGCACAGTGCGGTTAATTAATCTTTTTTTAAGGAATTTTGCCCACAGAAATTAGAATAATTTTAAAAAATTTTAATTTGAAAAATTGATGAATAAAAAAAATAAATAATAAAAACAATTATAATGTTGTGTGATACAAATTAAATGTATCTCACATTAAAGATAATTATATTCTCTTTTAATACTTTATGTTAAGGGGGGACATTACATTCGTGGCAGAGAAAACAGACCTTTTTTTAAAAATTCATAACTCAGTCAAAAACAAACATTTTTCCATTGATCAAATTGCAAGAAAAAAAAATCAGAAAAATATATTTTTCACTCCAACATGGTTTTATAGAGCTCCAAACTGGCGGCAGAGAAAAAAACGGGGCCTCGTGGTTGCAGCGCTGGGAGTCCCAAAAATTGTCCGATCTGGAAAAAAATTACTTTTTTAAATCTTAACAAAATTGGTTATCGTATGACATGAGCTTTTTTTTAAATTTTTTTTCAATTTTTGGTGATGTTCCAAATTTAAAAGTGTGTTTTTTCGAAAAAAATATTGACTTTAAAAATTCATAAAAAATCGAAAAAAAAAATTTAAAAAAAGCTCGTGTCATACGATAGCGAATCAATTTTAAAAAAATACAAAAAAAAAAAAATCGTCAAAAAATGAACCCTAGTGCCGCAACCAGTACGAAAAACATGGTTTCGAGATAAACGCGTTCAAAGTTTGTGAACAAAGAAAAAAAAAGGTTACCTTCAATCTGCCATGCCTGCAGCCAGTTCGAAAAACATGGTTTCGAAATAAGCGCGTTCAAAGTTTGTGAACAAAGAAAAAAAAGGTTTCATTCAATCTGTCATGCCTGCAACCACCAAAAGTCAGGTAGCAAGTAAACCAAGTATATACCAGCTGCCGTACGTAGGTAGCGCAAAAATTAAAAATGCGCTCTCACTAATCCGGCTGTAACTTTTGAACCCGTAGGAATTTTTCCATGAAATTTTTTTTCTTAGAATATTAAGAGTATTTACTAAAATACAAAATTACAAAAAAAGTCGATTTAAAAAAACGGCCAATGACATGTCCCCCCTTAAATCCGCTGCCACACTTGTAGTTTCTTGATATTTAAATACAATTATAATTTTTTGCTTTCACTACAGCATCTTAACTATCTTACCAAAATCGTTGAACTTTTCCTTAATTAAAAATCTATATTCTGCCCATAAATGCCCATCATTCAAAAAAATTTAAGAAAAGTCCAAAGTCTTGTATTTTTAATATGAACATGACATACTTATTTTTTGTAAAATACTTAATATTTGTAATAAATTTGTTACTATAGACTTATTCCATATAAAACCATAAAAAATCGGATTTTTGACTTCGACTCCTTCAATTTCACCCAAACTTGGTATAGAAGGTAATTGTCAAACAGATATGACATAGTCCAAATAGGTTATACAAAAAAAAAAAAAAAAAACGATAATTTAACAAAATTAGTCGGACATAATCGTCCATATCATTTTAACGTGATCGGTCTTTACGTAGTGTCCACATTATATATTAACTTTAATATAATATGTGGGAGGAGAACGCCAACAGAATAACGGAATTAAATTATCTATGTTCGTATTAATGTTTAGGGTGGAGAACACGCATTCATATTTATATCATGTTTTCTCATAATTTTCTGTCTCCCGTTGAGTAACTAAAGACGTCCGTTTATTCATTTAATTTTCAACTAAGCGATTAAAAAATAACTATAATTGATTTATAACAGTTAAACAATTTTTAATACACTTTTTATTCTTGTATTTTTTTTTAGTTTTAGCCGTTTGACATTTATTTATTTTTTGTTTACAATCTTTTATGTATGTGTGTGTGTATTTTGACAGCTCATATCATAATATTGTTGTTTAGAGATTTATCATAAGAACACTACAGTAGTTTTGACTTAGCTGCACAACCAACTTCTGCACGAATTTTTGTGCAGATAAGCCAAAAGCGTTGCTAACTAAAATTGGTTACCTGCCTTAAAGTGCAGGTAAACTAAATTGTTGAAAACTGCAAAGACCAGATATGATTTAATTTATTTTTATTAATTGTTTATTTCATACAATAGAATTTATATAAAAAACAACAAAACGAAAATAAAAAACATTCATACAAAATTTTATAAGGTTTTTACATACAAATTTATGTAGGGACAAGCGTTAACTAACCTAACTAACTAAGTAAGCAAAACATAAGAGGCAGCTAACGGCGATCTTTTGTATGAAAATAATGTACAACTGCCAAAAACATGAGGCACTTATTTTAAATGCGCAGGTATACACAGTGCACTTAATGAAGGCAATTGCATACGTAATTTTGTAAAATAACAACGAAACCAAAATTTTGTGCAGTTATGTGAAAAGTGCACGTAAGTAAAAGGCAGTTAAATCAAAACTACTGTATTTTCATATCAGATATGATAGTAACAGTAACAGTAATGTGTGGTCCACACGTAATATTATTCTCTCTGAGATTGAATTTGAAGTTTGCTGACAGAAAAATATTAAAGTTAATATCTAGTGTGGACACTATGTTATGTAAAATTGTGGAATTTTTGAGTATTTTTCATATTTTGAAACGCGATATTTCAAGATCCGTTGGGACTAGCTGTCCTAAACATAGCGATGTTATATTTATATGCAACTTCTATACCAAGTTTGGTTGGAATCGGAAAGAGGGGAGGAAATCAAGTGGTTGATTTTATATGTTTTCAGTCTATAGTTAAGAAGTTTAACAAATTTTAAAATCAAATTATGTAATTTTCTTTGCTCTTGAGTAATCAACCCTTTTAGTTTTCAAGATTTTTCTTTTACAATATCCTTCAGATTAAAAAATTTTTAATGTAAAAAACCATCTGGTTCAGAATGCTTTTTATTCAAGAAAATCTCACAAATTGTGAATACTGTATTCTTAATGGAAATACACTTGAGTTTTTCTATAGAAAAAATTTAATTTTGTAAAAAATGTTGAAACCCAATACATCCAGTACAAATTTAAAAAAAATCAGTGCAAATCAGTATACCATTTTTTCCTTCAGTACACGTGTCCTCAAAATCAGTATATGTACTGATAAAATCAGTACGACTATTCTTACTTATACCCAGACATTGGTACACTAGAAAAAATAATTTCGTGAAAAAATTTTAAAACCGGCTGTAAACTTAACTTTTTTTTGTTGAACAGGAACAATTTGTATAAGTATTAAAAAATTGTTCACTAAGAAACACGTAAAAAAAAAATGGGACTACACCCAGAGAAAACCAGGAATAAGTTTCATACTTTTTTTTCGAATGTAACAATTTCATTAATATTTATGAAACATTTCATAAACAACAATAATTATAATGACCATATCATGATCTCCATGAATTTTTTCTACACAAAAATAATGAAATCCTTACTAATACAAAATATGCTTCATATATATTGTGAAACATTTCATAAATATGATGAAATTGATTTTGTTGTTTATGAAATGTTTCATAAATACTATGAAACGTTATATAGGAGGAAAATTTTTGAAACATGTCATAAATATGATGAAGCTTTTCCTTTGAGTGTACACATTGTTCAGGATTTAAAAAAAATACGATTTACTCGTTGACAGAATTTATCTAAACAATGTTTCCTTGACGGTGTCATGCCTTTAAAAAAAATTTGCTTGCAAGAAAACTGTACTGATGGCCTCTCTCCGATCTCAATGAAAATTGGACACGCGATGAAAGAGAAAAATCCAATAAGAAACGTGTTTTTTTTTTAAGCGGCCGAATATTACGTTTAATACACTGATAGAAAATAATAAGTAAAATTTTTTGCAAAAACTACTAAAAATTTGTTAAAAATGACGTTACAGAAAAAACTGCAAAAATTAGCAGATTTTTTTTTGCCAACCACTAGTAAGATAAGAATTGGAAAAATAAATCTGTTGAATCTTCAAATATTCAGTTATATTAAAACTAAATTTTATTTAACTGAAAGTAACAAATTAATCAGCTAAAATCAGTAAAATCCTGAAGCAATGTGAAATTTTTAAAGTTTTTTTTTGTTTTGTTTAATGCATATAAAAATCTGCCCTTCTGAAGTCAGCAATCTTTAATTTTTTAGCAAAAACATCTATTGATTTTAGAAAACTATACTGTTATGTGCATTCGACTAAATTTAAGGTAAATATTGGGAACATTTTGTTGGTATTAAAGTTTTTGCTTGCTGTTTATAGTCTACAAATATTTTAGATATTTAGATTTTTACTAATTTTTACAGAGTAGATTGCTATTTTCAATTAACTAAAATTCAACTTGAACATAACTAAAATTTTGTAAAGTGAACAGTTTCGTTTTAGCTGTTCTTTTTTTTATTAATATTTAGCAAACAAATCTGCTAATTTTACTTTTTTTTCTGCAACGTAATTTTGAACTAATTTTTAGTAGGTGGTTCTGATATTTTTACAGGTTTATTTCTTTGAGTGTAGTCAAAAATTAGTGCATAACATTTTTTTTAATTGTTTACTTATATAAAAAAAAAACTGAATACAAATTTGGTATCAAATATAAGATTTTTTAAGTAGGGGAGGGTGGGGTAATTTGGGACTAGTTTTTTTCTAGAGCCTAAAAAGCGCCCACCTCTATTTGTTTAGTCTTTTGATAGATCTATTCCAAAGAGTAGTCTGTGGTGTGGCTTCTTAACCCAAAAGAACATAACTAAATTATTCGTTCTTTGTATTTTATTGGCGATTTTTTTAATGAAGAAAAGTTGGGGTAATTTTGGACGTTGTGCGATAATTTGGGACTCCATACAAAATATACTAAAATTAAAAAACAGAATAGTTTTGACTATAATTCTTGTTTATTAGATGATAATTAACGAGCCCAGCAAAACTTTGGTAATGGGTGCGATAAAGTAATGCATTACTTTGTAATGTGTACTCCTTAGCTGTATTATTTTCCAACAAGAAGTAATGAGTTACCGATAATTGAACACTCATGGATTACCTTGTAATGATACCTCATTACATATTACATTACTTCAAAACATAAAATAATGACTTACCGATCATTAATTACATAATGCATGAATTATAAACGTAAAGTAATTATTAATATATATTTTTGAAAATCTATTTATAGACACATTAATTTGTGTTTTTTTGTAAGCATGAGGGTAAGGTGTATATTTTTGATATCACGAACGAAAACACGAAGCCCAACAACTCATTTACATTTTAAGCAATAAAATATTATATGTATCGATAGCTCAGTTGGTAGAGTTCTCGCCTAACTAATTGTTAAATTCCAGAGACCCCAGGTTCATTCTGGGAGACCACGTTATTTATTTAATAAAAAAAAAAAGTTATTTATTTCATTAAAAAAAAAAATATCTGTAAAAAAAATTTTTATGCATTTTTTTTATGAAAATCTATTTATAGACACATTACATTTTCCCACCATGTAACCATATAAGTACCCAGTTACTTTACCCCTTACTAGGTAATGAGTCCAGCCATTACTTTTAGCCTCATCGCCTGTAAAATTCTTCAGTAATGTAATGCGTGAAGCCCTATGGCATTACTTTACCCATTATTTGGTAAAGTGGTTTTTTTGCTGGGAGATTAATGAAATAGAATAAGAGTGACAGAAAGAAATAAAACACAAAATAAAAATTGATATTTGCTAAATTATTCTCCAGGATCGTTGCGTTTTTGTCATTCCTCCGTGGCGGAATGTCTAAATATATTAATAATTTACAATATATGCCATACAAACAGCATGAGGACGAGTTGAAATTGCTTACATTCCCATATTACCCCACCCACATGTTCCAAACTACCCCATTTTGTTGCAATGTTTGAATATTTGCGAAAACCAATATGTCATTAGTACAATAACGTAACAATGATTTTTTATATTTACCTGATTAAAAATGTAAAAGAATTTTTTTTTACAAAAAGCCAACAATTTTTTTTGTATGATTTTTTTATTTGCTACATAGAAATACTAAAAAATACGCCTCCTAAAATATGAATTGCTCAAAGTGATAAGAATTTATTAAGAAAGGTTAGAAATTCCGAAAATGCATTAGTATGGGAAAAAATTAAAAATCCCAAATTACCCCCTCTTCCCCTACGTATCTTTTGTTATAAAGAATAA
This sequence comes from Delia radicum, assembly GCA_021234595.1. NCBI lineage: Eukaryota > Metazoa > Arthropoda > Insecta > Diptera > Anthomyiidae > Delia > Delia radicum. Next base: position 164,353,919 of record CM037851.1, on the reverse strand, counting down.
GTTCTAACTTGTCCAAATTTGAAATTCAAAAATAATTTTTTCGAACAGCAAATTTATCAATACAATATGTCTGTAATTTAAGAATTGACTAACAAGGAGAGTCTGTTCATAGGTTCCCTCCGATTGCGAAGAAATTTGAATATATTAAAAGCATCAAAAACTTAAAAAATATATAAAAAACAGAAAAATCTTTAAAAATCACACCATTTCCACAAAATTTTGTATAGGAGCATGTCTCAAAACTCAGATATTCGATATTATTTTTACATAGCAGTAATGTATTTTCAAAAATATGAAGTTTGATACCCATCTTGCCTATATTTTAGCCATATTGTTGCCACTCTGTGGCAAAGTAAAGTGCTTCGGGGAACTTTATCTAAACTCCAAAGCGCACTAATTTTTTTTTCAGTGAGTTGGAACACATACAAAGAAATATATATTTTAAATGTCTAAATTCTAGAATAAGGAACCCACACACAGTGCTTCCAAACACAAAAACATGGTAATAAGTATGGATCTTCTAAACTACTGGTCTGCAGTCACCCTGTTTTAACACAGAGTGTGCTACAGGGTGCCAAAGTTGACCATCTCGGGTATATAAAAGTTTTATAGGGGTATAACTTTAAGAAATGTGGACGAATTTCACTTATTTTAGACTTTTTATAACCTAGGTTATGAGACAAAGCAAAAACAAATGTTTTATGCCATAGTAGCTCTTATAGTTTAAAAAATATTTGAAAATATTTAAATTTCAAATCCTTAACTTTTCTCCTTGACTTCTTTTTTAGTTTTGCCAATAAGTTATTCATTATTATAAGAAAATGATTAAAAATGTTGTGACTTCTCTTAAACTAACATTGAAATGTTGTTTTAAATTATCTCTAACATTTTCGCAGTGATAATTTTTTAAACTCAAAAATTTAAAATATGTCCTGAAAATGACATGGTTTTGGACATTCAACTTTTTATGTATTTTGCTGGTATTTTTAAGAATATTTTTTAATATATTTTGAAAGAATACACTTCAAAAATGCTTAATAGTGCAATTTAAAACATTTTCGGATATGCACCCTAAGCCCAGCATTGGCTGAAAATTATGAATTTTGTAACGAAATGTTAAGTTTATTAACGTCACAAAAAAAGTCACGCCACTTGGATACAATTTTAGAATTTTATACTATAAAGAGACATATTCTAATGGGGTTTCCTCGTGATTTGCCACCAACCGCTCAAAACCCTAGACTAGAGAGCACATTTTGTTGAAAAAGTCCTTTTTTCAATAGCCTTTTTTATTTTTAAAAAAAAGTGCACTTATATCATCAGTTTCAGAAAAATTTTATTCTATTTTTTTTTTGTTTACTAGTATTTAGTAAATGTTTTTAGCTGATTTTAGCAGATTATTTTGTTACTTCTAATTAACTAAAATTTAGCTCAAATATACACTCACAATATTTTTTCCGAAAAGACTACTGAATATACACATTGAATAAACTGAAAATCAGTTAAAAACAGGATAACTTATTTTTCGTTTAAAACAATGGTATTTTTTAGTTTATTTTCAACTGTTGAAAAATTATTTGACAAAATCCATAAAAACAATAGATTGTTTTCGTTTATTTCAATACTCAATATAATATAACAACTTTAAATTTTAAATAGAAAATTTTAACTGAATTTTTTAACTACTACGGAAAGTCCGTTTTTTTGTTTAGTGAATAACAGACAGAAAGTTAAAAAATATATTTCTTTGGTAATTTAACTGTATATTCCATTGAAACAACTTTACCGATTAAATTTTTAAATAACTGTTGATTTTTTATGGAAAAGTTCTTGTGAGTGTAACAAAACATTTGTAAATTCAACAGATTTATTTTTGTTATTCTTATATTACTAATATTTAGTAAAAAAAAAATCGGCTAATTTTATCAGTTTTTTCGTCAAGCTCATTTTTAACTAATTTTTAGTAACTTTTTTTTTTAATATTTTTACAGTTTAATTTTAATGAGTGTATAATTATTTAATTTTGTTTTTTAAAATTGGGCAATTTGAACCCAAACAGGACAGAAGAGTTAAGAGAAATAAATATATTTGTCTAGAAGAATACATAAATCTGCGATGTGTATAAAATAAACGATTTTTTCTTAATATTTTTCAGGGGACTTCCGAAACCATGGCGTATTGTAATACCCTCAATAATGCTGTTTACCATTATGACGGTAGCAAATTTAAGTTATCTAATATTGGCCAATGGTTTCTTAAAAACTTTTTGTACTGATCTTAGGGAAAATCTCAGTAAACCAGATGCCATAAGGTAAGATATTTATAATCAAAATTTACTTTTATTTATTGCAATAGCAATTTATTTACAGTTGTGGTGATGCCATGTCCCTATTAAGACCCATTATACGATCCCAAACATTTTCTCATCAATCGTACTTAATTCTGTTCCGGATATCTTATACTCTGGCCATGCTGTTGTGGATTTTTGCTTTAATCATAATGTTAATGAGATTTTTATTGGCTATAGATTTCCAATTGGTAGATGTGAATACAAATTATGATCGGGAAATGCAGGAAGGAAAAGTTAAGGATCAAGATTTTGTTGAAGTATTATTAAGTTCACCGAAAACTTTAAAGCCACCCATGACAATTAATGCTAAAAATGAACGTCCTAAATCGGAAGATGATTTTCAAAGTGCTAAATCTCATATTAGTGAAGTGGCCACACCGTTGCTTGATTCATTGGCCTTAACGACAAAGGGGGAGAGACGAAAATAATGGCCTTTATTTTTAGTTTTTGTTGTTAATTTCCTATTTTAATTTGTTTGTTTTTTTTTTAACGAAATATTTCTATGAAATCTCAGGTATACAGAATCTTAAAAAATATTAAGAACAAATCTTTTTAAATATATTTAAGTTTTAATTCCTCAAATTTTGATATTCCAAAAAAATACACAAATTTCGAACAAAAGTGCCTGTAATACACCCACAAAAAAAAAAAGTAAAGCACAATTTTTACAAATAGTTTTAGTTAATAAAATATGATATTTTTTTTATTTATTGTTTTTTTATTTTTATAATTTTAACTTAATTTTTAAAAATAATATTTTATATGCTTTTTTTTTTACATACATATGTAACTTATAACCACTATGTCTATATACATTTAATAAACGTGTAATTTTTACCATTAAAAAAAATAAAATTCATATGGAAGTTTATCGTTTCTTTCAGTGCATAATGATTGTAATTGATAGTTTTTAATTTATACTTTCTCTACCCATTCAGTAAGTTTAGACAGATTTAAACCAATTTCATTGTTATAGTTTTAGTTTCCAAATAATTATCCAAACCATCTTTGCCCAATTCGCGACCCATGCCGGAATGTTTATAGCCTCCGAAGGGAGTTTGTGGCAAAACAGCATCATAACAATTGATCCAAACTGATCCAGCATCAACATTGTTGGCAAAATGCATGGCCTTATTGATATCGTTAGTGATGACACCGGCAGCTAAACCGTATTTAACATTATTGGCACGATCAATCATTTCTTCAATTGAGCTGAATTTGAAAATGGATTGCACTGGACCAAAGATCTAGAAATAATATAAATAAAATTAAGTTAATAACACTAGTTTACAAAATATTAAATATTTTTATAATAAAAAACCTAAGCACAATAATGTTTCATAGTTACTACATGACAGTTGTTTGTGTAGTAATCAGTAGTAGTTGTTTTTAAGTGTAATTACAGTTGTTTTTCTATGAAATAATACAAAACAACTATTTTGACAGTTATTTAAAAAAAAAAAAACAACTGAACAACCAACTACTCTATTTTTTAACAGTTGTTTGAATCAGTTGTTTTAGTTTTTTTTTGGAAACAACTACCAAAACAGTAATTTTTCAGTAATCAGTTATTTTTTTGTTAGTTATTTAAAAAATAGAAGATTATATCGAATTTTGAAAAATTCTCATTTAGTTTATAAAGGGTCCGCCATCTAACGTTTTTTTCAACTAGTGCTTATTTCGTGAATGGTAACACTTAGCTCATGTCTGATTTGACAGATAATTAGTTTTATCCTTCCGCTGAACGAATATGGTTGTGTATACGCTTGAACAACGCTGGGAAATATTGCGACATTACTTTGAAAATCATGGTAATCTTGCAGAATGTGTGCGAAAATTGCGTACTGTTTTTGAAGACCGCATTATCAGCCGCTGGGCTGATGTCGTTTGGCCACCTCGGAGCTGCGATTTGACACCGTTGGACTATTATTTGTGGGGTGCCGTCAAAGATAAGTGTTACACCAACAAGCCAGAGACAATTGACGTTTTAAAGGACAATATTCGTGAAGCCATTGGTGAAATACAGCTGCACACAATCCATAGTGTGCTTAAAAATTAGACCGATCGTGTAGGCTACTGCATGGCCAGCCGAGGCAGCCATTTGAATGAAATTATTTTCAATTATTAACCGGAAGGATTGTACTTTCAAATAAAAAAAGAAATTTTAGAAAATATTCAGTAGTTTTTTTATAGCATTTTCAAAAAAAAAAAGTTATTTGGCGGACCCTTTATTTGTTTATATTGATATCTTCAGAGTATGGAAATTATAATTCTAAAAGTTTATTATATATCCAATGCATTAACACGTCCTAACTGGGAGTACCTTTTGAAATTTTGACTTTGCATTGTAAGTAGGATGTAGTAAATACAAAATTTTATTGTAATTGAAAGAAATTAAGAATTTTCTTTGTCAAAAAATATTTTAAAATGTTAAAAAAAAAAAAAAAATGTTAGTTGTTGTTACTACATTGTTAGTTGTTTTTACTACATTTACCCCTTTATGCAGTGAAGGGTTAAAAATAAATTTTTTGGAAGGGCCAACAATTAGCAATCTATGAATCTAACTTAAAAAAAATTAGTAAAATTAGTTAATTTCTTGCTTAAAATTTCATCATTTAATTACACCCAAAAAAAAGTTAGTAAAAATTAGTAAAACAGTTTTCATTTAAAGTTTATTTATGCACTTTAATATTAACTAAACTCACTGAAAAATGTTTCATCATATTGATGAAAATGTCTCATAAATCGTTTGTCATAAATTTTTCATCACATTTAAGAAGTTTTCATAAATACATGTTTCATAGATATTAATCATTTTATAATAAAGTTTCATAAACTTTGTGAAAAAATTTAAATCATGGTAAAATAATTTTATTTATTTTTGATACACTCACAATATTTTGTCGTTAAAAACAAAGAAATATGTACTTTTAAACTACTAAACACATAATTAAAACCCGGTCTACTCACTTTTCTTTTAAATCAAATGTTTTTTCATTTATTTTTAACTATTAAAAACTTAACTCAAAATCCTTAAAAATTAAAGAAAAAAGAATTTTTAGTATAAAAAAAAAAACTTCCAAATCGGTAACAATAAACACAACAGTTTTTCTTTTTTTTTATTACTATCGTTTACTTTTTGGTTCACATAAAGAATTTTTTTGTAAAAAGAAAATTTTAAACTAAAATATTAACTGGAACAGGAAAACAGCATTTATATGCAGTTTGTTTTTTAAATGTATATTCCTTAAAAAACAAAGTTTACTGATTCTACAATCAGTTACTGTTAAAATATTGTGAGTGTTAGATTAGACCAAACTACATTTTTTTTATTTTCAATTTATAACGAGCCTCAGTATATTTAGGTTGATACTAGTATTTCCATCTGGCTAAAGGTCTCATCTTATGTTAGCATAAAACATTTACAAAAATATTGATGACTTGGATTAATATACAAAAATAGATGTTTTTAAATTTATCTAAACGTAATCTACACCATTGGTGAGGTCTCTCAATTGAAATTCCAAATATTCATATAAGTTTAAAAACATCGGTTGAAATTTTGATATTCCAATTTTAGGAAACTCAATTTAATCAATTTTAAATCAGAAATTTCATATTAATTTTCACGTGTGTTTTCTGAATTTTAAATTAAACAGAATTGTGTGAATTACAAATAGTGTTCTTACTCAAAATAGTATTCCCTGAAAAAGTATTTGATATATTCTGATTAGTATTTAATGTGTAATATTAAATAGAATTTATTGAACATATCTTAATTTAACTTTTTTGATCTATTTTAGTTGAAATTTTAAATGGAAAATCGATTTCCGTTAAGAGTTCCCTAAAATATTAATAAATTTTAGTAAATTTTTCAATTTTTTTTTTTTTTTTACTTTTCCTACTTTACTAGAAAATTCTGACTTTACTAAAAAATTACAGTCACGTTTTGCTAAAATTAGCAAAACGATCTGCTGGCCTAATATTAGCAACATTTTCTGCAATATTAACAGTTTTTCTGTATCATTTACACACATTTTCATTTGAGTGTAGCTACATTGTATGATGTATGCAAAATGACCTGAAACTGTTTAATAAATATTTTGAAACTGTTTCATAAAAATATTGTTAAGGTGATGAGTTCTGAAATTCCGATCGGAGTTCTGGCTCTCTTTTGCTACCTAAGTGTGTAAGTACTCTACTAGAACAGGCGCGGATCCATTTGTAAGTTGAGTTGCAAGTTAAAAGTGTAAGTGTATTGAGTTTTTCGAAGTTGTAATTGCATGTAGCAACTAGGGGTAACCCCTAAACTTGAGATTGCGTACCTAAAAAAATTACGTGTCAAATATGTTTCTGTCCCCTAGAATATATCCAAGTTCCATTCAAATCATCCTATTCACCACTGTGTAGTTTCCGTGTAAGTTAAATATTATCCCCCGTATTCATAAAAATATTAAACATTATTTCCAATACACTTTAGTTAAAACACAAATTTTACCTTAAAACTGTATTCATAAACGAAAATTAACTTTTACACAAGGTTCAAAATAGATACTTTAAGCTAATGTCCGTTTATGAATACAGTTTTAAGGCTTAAAATGTGTTTTAACTAAAATGTATTTGAAATTTAAATTACGGGAGTATGAGTTTACTCTAAAGCTCCATTTACATTTACCATCAAAATCCAGTTTAAACTAGATTTCGATCATATGGTTGTGAATAAAATGATACACGAACTAGATTTCGAAATCTAGTTTACACTGGGTTTCGAGCTAATGTAAATCCAGTTTAAGGTTTGTGTCTAATATCGATATTGATATCTTAGACACAAACCTTTTTAAAGAATGAAATGCTAACTTTTAGTTAAACTGAATGAATTAAGCTCAAATTGAATTAATTACTTCGAAGCTTTAATCAAATACGAATTTACACATACCACAAATTAAAAACCCCTGAGCTCTGCTATAGGCATGCTAAGCGCAGAACTTTTACTCAGCGAAGCCGTCTTCGGACATACAACCGAGTAGACTTTCGCTATAACCGGCCTCAGACATGCTACACAGAAATTTGTATTATGTTCTTTTGCAAAAAGATCGAAATGCCCATTTAAATTGGGAATCACAACTTAAATCGGACAACTGGACAATTTTCGGATGTAATTCTAATAGCCAAAATGGTTATAAAGTCCGTGGGTGTTACATCCTGTCAGCTTTAAATATATCACTTTATAAAGTTGTTTTCCGCCATATAAACTTACTTCTTCTTGAGCGATTTTCATATTATCAGTAACGTCCGAAAATACAGTGGGTTCAATAAAGAAACCAACATCACCAATACGTTTGCCCCCACATTGCAATTGAGCACCCTGTTGTTTGCCACTTTCAATGAAACCCAAAACTTTAGTCATCATTTCATCATCGATTTGAGGTCCCTGCAAGACGGACTCATCGAAAGGATTGCCAACTTTGCGGGCCTTAGCTTTAGCTACAGCCTTGGCTACAAACTGATCATAGATTTTTTCATGGACATAAGTGCGGCTACCAGCGCAACAACTTTGACCATGATTGGAAAATAAAGCTTCATGACAGACCTCAACAGCTAAATCGACTGTAATTTTAGTAAAAGTGAAATTTAAATAGGATTAAAAATTAAATTGGAAAGACATTTAGAAAACCTACTATCAGCATCATCGAATACTACAACTGGACTTTTGCCACCCAATTCCAAGGACACACGTTTCAGGTTAGTTTTAGCAGCAGCTTCCATAACAATACGACCAATATCAACCGAACCAGTAAATGCTACTTTTTGAATATCGGGATGTTCAGAAATGGCAGCACCAGCAGTTGGTCCATAACCTGTTATAACATTAATAACACCAGCAGGGAAACCAGCTTCCTTAGTCAAAGCAGCCATATGTAGAGCTGTCAAAGGTGTTTGCTCAGCCGGTTTCATGATAATAGTACAACCTACAGCCAAGGCAGGACCCCATTTCCAGGCTAACATAAGCAAAGGATAATTCCAGGGTATAATTTGACCCACTACACCAATAGGTTCTTTGCGTGTCATCGAGATGAAACCACCAGCGGGAATAGTATCTCCAAAGAATTTATCAGTCCAACCAGCATAATATTTCAAAGTCATAATAGAGATTTCAACATCAAATAATGCCTCAGCATATGGTTTGCCATTGTCTTGAGTTTCCAGACTAGCCAATAAATTCTTATCGCGGGCCATAAGATCACAAAGTCTTAAAAAAGAAAACAAATTTAGACATGGGAAATTTTTATGATATTGTTAAAATCATTACTTGATCATCAATTCGGTACGTTGCAAAGGACTCATTTTACGCCATGTTGAATTTCTATGGAATGCTTTTTTAGCAGCAGCTACAGCCAAATCAACATCAGCCTGTCAATAATAACAAATATGAGTGATCGAATGATTTTGATATTAAGGCCTGTTAACTTATCAAAAAAATAATCCGAAATTAGTGCTTAGTATCAGTTTTGAATCACAAATTCGTATGGAATTAACTTTGGTTATTTTTTGAATAAGTTTTTTTTGAATAATTTTAGATATGCTGATTTTACCTTATCACCTTCAGCTACTTTAACAATCACTTTGCTTGTTGCTGGGTTTATGGTCTCAAAGGTTTTGCCTGATTTTGCACCAACAAATTCATTGTTGATAAAGAGCTAAAAATGTATTGTAAGATAAATATTTAAAAACAGGTTGAATTAGATTACACAGTGGTACTAAAAATAATGAATTTGAAATACCAGGGAAGTGATACTATTTTTCTGGTAATTGTTGTCGAGTACAACAAAAAGTTGTTTTTGAAATTTGCCAAAAACCTCCAAAATCTTGAGTTACGGGTGAAAAAGCTTTGGTTCGTACCTTTATGTACTTATAAGCCAGTAACTTAGTTGAATATCATCTTTAAGTTTATCAACGGATTTAGAAAGAAGAAAGTGAGACCTTTTGAATGGTTTATATGTTATTTAAGTTATCTTGAAAAATCTGTGTGACAACCATACGTAAATCTGGTAACGTTGTGAAATAGAGACGGAGGAGATTAGAAAAATAAACAAAAATCTAAAAATAGAATATTTGTGTTTGTTAGTGTTGGTCACTTCTGAGTATAATATACAATAACAGAAAGCTAATAGGAAAGAAAACTGCAATTTAGCTGCATTACATTCGAGGCCATACTAGGGTGTGATCGCTAAACGGCTATGACTTGGTATTGTTACGTTTGTAAAGTAAGAAGAGCGCAGGTTTGATTCTTACAGCAGCAGGGTTGAAAAAATTGTTCATACAGAGACAATCGGACAATTATAAGAGACAAATATTAATACAATTTAAATCGAAAATCACTGATGACGCCTGTCCATAAAGAGGCAGAAACTAGTCTAGTCTGATTTAAAAATTAATAGTGTTTATAATTTTTAAAGAAAAACGATTATTCTTCTTCTTAACCTCAGCATTTCTAAATTTTTTTTTTATTTATTTTTTTTGCCATTTATCAAATTTGGAGACGGTTTTACAAAGTATTTTGTAAAGAAACCGTACTATATATGAATTTATTAACAAAGCAAAATTATTTATGAGTAAAACGCAACTTTGGTTATAAAAATCCGTTAAAAATCGCTTAAAAATTTACTGAGTTATTAAACTTTTTTTTTTCAATTTATAACGAGCTTTCAACCTCCGTATATTTACAAAAATAAAGCAAATCAAACATATTAGCAAGGTTGATACTAGTATTTCGATCTGGCTAAAGATCTCATCAGAACCCGAATTTTTAGAAAAACTAGAGCCTCCATAATAGGCAAAACTTTAATAAAATACCTATTAATCATCAATTTTGCTCCATTCTTTTTATTAACAAAAAGTATTTGCACAAATAAAATTTTTGGCCATTCCACTCAAAATGTTTGCTTGACCGTGTTTTTTTTTATTCAGCATCCCGACCAATAATATTCTAAAATCATTTTTATTTTATTTTTTTCCTCAACACGTTTTTCCATTGTAACAATTTCTTGGTGAAAATGTTCGCCTTGTTGATCGCTGAACCGGCCCAGGTTGTCTGGGAAAAAATTGATTTATGAGTAAAACGCAACTTCGTTTTTAAAAATCAAAATATTTGCAAAAAAAAAAAAAATGTTTTGCCATGTCACTCTAAAATGTTTGCTCAACTGATTTTTTTTTTTTTAATTCAGCATTATTAGTATCCCGTTGAAGTGACCAAAAATATTCTGTTACATTGTAACAATTTCTTGGTGAAAATGTTCGCCTTGTTCATCGCTGAACTGGCCCAGGTTGTCTGGGAAGAAGTCTAAATGTGAATGGAGGAAATTGATTTTTATGTACCTTCTTCCTTTTTCCACCAAATTCCACTGCTTTTATCTCGACCCGAGGATTTCAGATTGTTATTTTGACAAATGATAATCTCGAACGATGTCGTAGAAATCTGCGTTTGAAGCAAAATGCCGTTGTAGTAGATTTGGAGGGAAGGTACTCATCTTCCTCCAAATCTTTTTTCAGTTTCAACAGCTGATATGCTCATTATTCGCACATATCGATTTTGTAACAGTTACAATATTAGTTTGACAAACGTTGAAATCGTCTGGTTTATAAAAGAGTTGATGATGAAGTCATAGGAGCAGAAAAGGGCAAAAAACTCAAGGTTGAACTTTGCACTTTTTTAATGTTGCACAGCAATATTCACAAACAAATTCTGGCTTACACTAGCGACTAAATTTGTAAAAGGGATTGAAGAGTACTTCCACCACTCAAATATTGTTTTTGAAATCACGCCTATAACCGATATCTGTAAATAAGCCACGATTATAATAAAACTTATTACGTCTGTCGCACGTCTGGTTCGTGGTGGCTGTGGTTAGCCTAAATGCAGGAAGAGCACCTCGGTTTTCAGTGTGGATGCTGTGGTGCTGTGACCCAGAGATCAAAGCAGAGGTTTTAGGTAGGCCTCGACCTCTCCAGTGGGATGAGTAATTGCCAATATTCAAACTCAAAAACTGGAACCCTAACGTGGACGCTCAGCGTCCCGCAGTGTCCCGCGGTGGTGGACGCCAGATTTCACCCGGTGTTAAGAGCACCGTGGTGTTAGGCCATCACGGCGGGTACCCACGTTAAACAATGACTCATCTGTCCCCATATGGGCGCACCTCGATTTTCACATCATGATAACAAATGAAAAAACTTAAATTTTTGGGAAAATTTTTGGAAAATGACAAAATTTTATTTTTAAATTTGTTAATAATAGTGATATGATATGTATTGTTAATATTTATTCAGGCACTAATTAGATCTCAAATTTAACAATACCGAATTTCGACACGGTTGGATTAGGGGATCTGTTTTTTACTTTTTGCTCCTTGGCAATTTACAAGAACATCTTTCAACTTTTCGGTTAATCCTATTTGACACCTTTGCCTATCATATAAATATATCTTTACTAAATTCTCTTCAAAAGATTTGATTTTGGGCGTTAATGAGTTAACTAGGATATCACCAGTAAAATCAAATTTAATACAAATTTTAATTTAGCGGATTGTATAGTTTTGTATAAATGACAAATCTGGCTCTCAAGCTAAAAAGTTTGGCGTACCAGTTTTCTATTATGTGCCCATTTGTGTATTTATAAAATAGTACCTGCATCATGCTAGCAGCTTCAGTAGATAGAAAGCGCATAAAGGGAACACGAAAAACATTATCCTGGCATTTATGCCAAAAATTTTGGTTTAAAAAAAAAGTTTAATAACTCAGTCAATTTTTAACGGATTTTTAAAAGCGAAGTTGCGTTTTACTCTTAAATAAATTTTGTTTGTTAATAAATGCATATATAGTACAGGTCTTTTGCAAAATACCTTGTAAAAACATCTCCAAATTTGAAAAATGCGAACAAATAAAACAATAAGTGTTTGCTGTAGAAATTCACACAGATTTCTCAATTTAACTTAAATAATATATATACCATCGGAAAGGATTCTTTTTTCTTTTTAAATGCTAAACTTAAAATGAGGAACTTAAAATCGGATGACAGTCAACTAAATTACAGGCTTATAAGTGCGTAAAGGTACGAAACCCCGTTTTTTTTAACCCGTAACTCAAAATTTGGAGATGTTTGACAAATTTCAAAAACAGATTCTTGTTGTACTCGGCATCACTTGACAGAAAAATTGTATCACTTTCCAGGTATTTTTTTCTGTCGCACTGTGTTATTAAACAAAACAAAACAAAGGAAAATGAAAATGAAAACATTAAATCGAGATAAGATCAGTGTGGTATTGCTAAATTATATTTAACAAAACTGTTATTTACTAAAGTTTTTTGTATTGGTTTTTTGAAAATTTAAAATTTTAAACTACAAGAATTTTTTTTCTAAAGAAAACTACATTCACACTGAACCCCAAAATATGTATTTTATTTTTTTTTAAGTTGTCGACTTGCAAATTAAAAACAAATTTTTAAACGAAAACTTGAGAAAAAGTAAAAAAACATATTTTGGACTTCAGTATGAAAGTAGTATGAGATAATTTTCTTAATTCCAAAATGGATATAAATACACATAAGGACCACAATTTTAATGTTAAATATAAAGACCTTAATTTTCAGTGTTGTCACCATTTAAAGTACTTTTTGCCCAACCGATTTTGCACAGTTGTTTAAAATCATCCGAAATCACCATTAATATAGGTACTGAACTTTTTCTCATGAAACTTTGAGCACCTTTTAACTCAAATTTTCTGTTTGTTTCGGAAGCCTTTTTTATGATATATCTGGACCTCTTAAATCCCATATATTTGATGTACATTTTCCTATTGAAAAACTGCATGTTTCCATTTTCTACTTTTTGCAAACAGTATTATAACGAGGCCTCCATTAAATCGGAAAAAACAAAGATTTCCGATTGAAAAAAAGTAAAGTTACACAGAAATATGAATATCCAAAAACTATTTTAAAGATTTCATAACTGTCCTGTTTTTGGATGATTATCCAAAAAAGGGGCAAACATGTAGGGGAATGTGTTGTACCTTTGAACGTCTAGAAAAAAATCGTGAAAAAATTTGGTTTTCCATTTGCAGTTTATGAAATATCGTTTTTTTTTTTGTATTTACATCACTATTTGCAGTTTTTTTCGTATATTTTGGAAAATTTTATCACAAAATCATGATTTTTTTTTAAGAACATAAATCTAGACGAAATTAATAAGCAAAGTATTTGTAAAAAATTTTAATTTGTTGCCAGAAATAAATAAATTCAACACTCTTGAAAAAGTTGGAATAAAACCAACGAAACGTCGAGTGGAACGATGGTATAATTTGATTTTTATTTACTTCAAAATAATATCTGACCATAAATAGGTCGTTAAAAAAATTCTAAAAAATTATTTAAATTGGTCATAAAACAAAAACTAAAATAAATTTTCTTAAATTTGAATATAATCATGACGGTTTTTGTATCAGGACATAACTAGCACTGGTATTGCAAAGAAGTAGAAAATTTTACTGTTTTAATTTTATTGTTATAAATTTTATGCATGTTCAAAAATTTAAAAATTTTATCATTATGCATAAAATGGAAGTTTCAATGAACCAATTTTTGTATTAAAATTGCAAATCCATGCAAAATGTCCTCAAAATATTTAGAAAATAATGTAATTTTTATAAAAAATAAAAATTATGTTTTTCGACCTTTAATTGTGCAATGAAAATGAAAATTATTCAAGTTCGATGCCATACTCTATATTTCTATATCGTTTTAGAGTTTTTGTTTTCAAATTTATTCTTTGACCCTTTCAGAAATGTGTTGATAGATCTATTTCGGGAATTTTCTAGGTTCCCATTATCAGAACACGTTTTGAAAGAAGTGACAACCCCATGCAAACATGAAACATTCATATAACCTAGTTATCCCACTAAATGAGAACTAATATATAAGCTCCAAGTTAAAGATTATCACCATTGATCAAAAATAAGTTGAAAGCCTGCTCGTTATGTGCAAGCTCTACCTTCAGTAGATATACAATACACGCTTTTTTTTTTATTCTCCTTTTTATTTTTACACTCGCTTTGTTTCTTTTAAAAACAAGATGAAGTAAACAAGCGGAAGTAAACAAGACTTTGTATTTTTTAGAAGTTTGATATAATTTTTATTAAAAACAAAAATTATATCAATTGCCACTTGTTTCAAAACGTGTTCTGATGATGGGAACCTAGAAAATTCCAGAAATAGATCTATCAACACATTCCTGAAAGTGGTCCATTAATAAATTTGAAAACAAAAACTCGGTAGATTATTTGTTAGGACAATATCATAATAAAGATATATAGAGTATGGCTTCGAACTTGAATAATTTTCATTTTCATATTTAGAAAATAACTTAAAATTTTAAATAATCTTTCACATGCTTCAAATACCAAAATAAAAAAACATTTTCTAATATAAAAATATAAGAAGGGTACTCACAATTGTGATCTGTACATATTGTAAATTTGCACAGTTTTCGTGAATACTGCTTTACTAATTATTAATAGACAAAAAATGTGAAATTATTTTTTGTTTTTTTAATGTGAATAAAAGTCTGCCCTTATGAAATCAGCAATCTACAATTTTTAAGCAAAAATATCTGGTAATTTTAGCAAAGTAAACTGTTATTTTCATAAAGATTGTTAAGTGTTCAGAAAGAAGTGTGCTGGATTACCATTATTTAGTATTATTACACTCATAGAAATAAACCTATAAAAATAGCAAAAAAGCTACTAAAAATTAGTTGAAAATGTTCTTGCAGAAAATACTACTAAAACTAACAGGTTTTTGTACTATACCCAGCAAAACCACACATTACCAA
Organism: Delia radicum; assembly: GCA_021234595.1. Taxonomy (NCBI): domain Eukaryota; kingdom Metazoa; phylum Arthropoda; class Insecta; order Diptera; family Anthomyiidae; genus Delia; species Delia radicum. The sequence continues at coordinate 164,338,689 of CM037851.1, read as the reverse complement.
ATCATGGGTAAAGTAATGTATCGCCATAGGGCTTCATGCATTACTTTACACGTTACTTCACTGATGAATTATACAGGCGATGACTCAAAGTAACTCATTACATTGTAGGGGGTAAAGTAACTGGTTAATTATGTGGTTACATGGTGGGAAAAAGTAATGTTTCTATAAATAGATTTTCATAAAAAAAAATGCATAACATTTTTTTTTTACAGATATTTTTTTTTTTAATTAAATAAATAACTTTTTTTTATTAAATAAATAACATGGTCATGCTGGGATTCGAACCTGGGGTCTCTGGTATTTAACAATGAGTTAGGCGAGAACTCTACCAACTGAGCTATCGATACATACAATATTTTATTGCTTAAAATGTATATGAGTTTTGTGCTTCGTGTTTTCGTTCGTGATATCAAAAATATACACCTTACCATTATGCTTACAAAAATCACAAAATAATGTGTCTATAAATACATTTACGTTTATAATTCATGCATAGATGATCGGTGAGTCATTATTTTATGTTTTGAAGTAATGTAAAATGTAATGAGGTCTCATGACAAGGTAATCCATTAGTGATCAATTATCGGTAACTTTTGTTGGAAAATAATGATACAGGTAAGGAGTACACATTACAAGATAATGCATTACTTTATCGCACCCATTACCAAAGTTTTGCTGGGTATATAAGTAATACTAGCTGGCCCGGCAAACGTTGCTTTGCCTTCAAATTTTAACTGTAATTAATTCTTTAAATCAAGAAAATTTTTTTACGCAAATATATAATTAAAAAAATTAAATTCACATTAGTAAATCATTTTAAAATTTGTAATTTCATGGGAAGCCCAACGCCTCTTTGTCCTTCTATCGCCTTTATTCTAGGACTATGAGGAACGCTAAAACAATTTTTGAACAACATTATTAAATAACCTTGCAAAAAGTCTTGAATGTGATGATTTATTTTAATGCTTATTTGTTTTTTGCTTTTGGTACCACGCCCATTAATCGCACTCCGCACATTTTCAGTTCGACTACTAATATTTGTAATTGATGGACTCGTACAAAATTTGAAGGCTATATAGCTAATATAGAACCCTAGATATTTAATATTAATATTAATTTTGTATATGAGCTAAATAATCACTTTGTATGGGAGCTGCCACGCCCACTGGTATGATCCCGCCCAATTTTCCCATGACTATTCATAATATAATCAATGTGCACAAATTTCTAAGACTCTGGCTATTATAGAACTGTAGATATATGATATTAAATATTTACTTTGTATGGGAGCTGACACGCCCACTGGTCCGATCACGTCCATTTTTCCCATGACTATTCACATTAACAAATAATCAACGTGCACAAATTTCTAAGACTATGGCTATTATAGTACTGTAGATATATGATATTAAATATTTACTTTGTATGGGAGCTGACACGCCTACTGGTCCGATCACGCCCATTTTTAGATGTTGGTCGATTCTCAGACCTACTGCAATATGCTCACAAAATTTCATGAGAATCGGTCAAGCCGTTTCGGAGGAGTACGGGAACGAACATTGTGACACGAGAATTTTATATATAAGATAAGGTTATCAAAATAAATATATTGAGTTTACAAATATTTAGTTATATTTGAGATAAGTTTAAATTAATTAAAAGTAACAAAATAATCTGCTAAAATCAGCAAAATTATTTACTAAATATTAGTAGACAAATAAGTCATTAAAAAATGTGAAATTTTTAAATTTTTCTTTCAAACTTTTTTTAATGCGAATATACCCTTATGAAATCAGCAGTCTACAATTTTTTTTTAGCAAAAATGTCTTTTGATATTAGCAAAATAAACTGTTATTTGCATTATACTAAATTAGAGGTAAATATAGCAAAAATTTTGTTAATATTTCAATTTTTATTTGCTATTTTGAGTCTACAAATATTTAGTAAATGTTTTTGCTAATATTACAGAGTAAAATGCTATTTTTAATTAACTAAAATTCACATCGAATATAAATAAATTTTTGTTAAGTTAGCAGATTTATTTTTGCTGTTCTTATTTTTTATTAATATTTAGCAAAAAATCTGCTATATTTAGCAGTTTTTTAAGCAATTTAATTTTTAACTAATTTTTAGAAGCTTTCACTTACTGGATTAATCGAGTAAGTTTTTTAAATTACTCGAGTAACCCAAATAATTTCAATAATTTTGTTTCGATAATTTTCCCTATAAAAGTCCACAATAAAAATCAAAATTAATAAAAAATCAGAAGTTCCAAAATGTTTTTTTTATCAAAATTAAAGAAAAAAATGTTAGAAAACATTACAAATTAAAAATTTTAATTATCTTTCTTACATAACTAGTATAAACTTTTTCGCTTTTATAAAGTTCGACTTTAAGATAACTAGGGACATATCTTTTAGCATTTATTGTAAATATAAAAAATAATATGGCAAGCAGTCTATGTCGTCGAAAAAATATAAAGAAATATAATATTACTTCTTCACGGTATTTAAAAAAAGTTTTGAAAATAGATTTTTGTTGGATTTTTATTTTGCAAAATAGATAATGTTTAATTTATGTTATTAAATGATTATAGATCCGAACGAAAGAAAAAGTGAACGGACCAATCCGTGCTCTAACACCAAAAGATGATGATGAATTAAGTCGAATCAAAATATTGGAACAATTTTAACACAATGTAATAGTTTTGCGATTGTTGCGATTTTTTTTTTAAAAACACGATATTTAACAGTTTCGGTCAATTTCTGGAAATCGGACCTTTTAGTCACAATTTTTTTTATTTTTATAGTTTACCAAACTAACCATTAAACACAGAAATGTCTGTAGTTATTCAACGATATTTTAAAAATATCTTTAAGAATTTCTAAAAATGTGATCTTGTAGGAATTGGTCTCTGTGCGGAACGTTTTTCCCCAAAATGACAAAATGACAAAAGCAAAATATGTATTTTATCAGTTCCGTATTACCCACATGTAGAAAAGTTATACCCCTCCTAAGCATATCAAATATGTAAAACGAAACGGTAACGGACACTACTTTATATTTTATAATTTTTTCTTTTTATTTAATACGAAACAAGTTAAAAAACACAAGATTGAACTGAAATAAATCGTTTTTTTTTTTTTATTTACTCGATTAATCGACTAAAATTGTTCGAGTTATTCGTAACTCGAAATTTGCAAATTTTAAATTACTCGAACAATTGTTTGATTAAAATTCATCGACTAATCGAGTAACGGTTAACCGATTGAATACCCTACTAAACATGCAAAATTTTCAATTCCTCGAAATACTGGTATACAATACTGCAATACTGGTATAAAAATTCCGACATGATTATACTTAAATGAAAGGCACTTATATTTATACTATAGATTTATATTTAAAAAAAAGCATACAATTTCAAAAAACTATGCCAAATATACGAAAAATAGGGTGAATGATGCAAATATAAATATCGCCCTACTTCAAAAACTACAAATGGGAGAAAAAATTTCAGATTTGTGTACACAAATCTTCGCATCTGTCAATACTGATTTCCTGGCTTCTAAAAGCGTATGATTGCTATTAACTATTTATAACATATAAATCATACGCATAGGTGTCGAGCATTTCAGATAAATTGAATACCTATTTTATACTACAAATTAGTTTTTGATTTAAAAGTGTTAGTGAGCGGGATAAAATTGGTTAAGTTTCACTTTTAGTGCTTCCTATCTAAATCTTATAAATCTAAACGCATTCAATTTATATTTTCTCAAACAAGTTTTGTTATAATTGGCTAGTCATTTGGCTTTTTAATAAAATACTTGTTATCATTTGATATGTTAACACGATTTTGTGAAATATTTACAAGCGCATAAAATAGTTTTATCCCGAAAATGCGATTGCAATAAAACAAATATATATTTATTAAATCACAACACTTATGAGATTTATAAGACTAGGTGGCGCAAAAGAACTGACACATTTTTCTAAGCTAATACATAATTGTTAGAATTCGTCGCGAACATTTAATTTTTTTAATAATCATCAATAAAAAAATTGCGTACATTTTTTTTTTTAAATTTCTACTCCTTCCACATGTGCGCGGTGGTCAAAATGTTGAATTACGGTCCCTTTTACTACAGAGCAAAAAGGGATGTAGTAGTAGTACACTCAGGGGAAAAAAATTTCATCATATTGATGAAACTGTATCATAAATGGTTTGTCATCAATTATTCAGCATATTTATGAAGTTTTCATAAATATGATGAAGAGTTTCATAAAAAGAAAGTTAAATGTTTCATAAACCTTCATCATTTCATAAAAAAATTTCATAAACCATGTGAACATATATTTTTTTGTTTTCCTATCGATTGAAATCATACATGGGACTAATTAATTGTATGGACTAATTAATGGATGATTTCATTGCTATTTCTTTGATATCAATTGTAACGAAATTATTTTCATTACCATTTGCTAAATTAATGATAATGGGTTTCATTAGTTTGATTTCATTGATTAATGGCCATAATTTTAAATTTTATTTACATTAGTAATGCATCAATAAAATTAAACAAATTACAATTGACAGATAAGATATTCGAAAAACTAATGGTGAATATCGATGAAATCTGAGCTTTAAGTAACGCTTATAATACAAATTGGCTATGTCCGAGAAAGATCCCCAGAAAGAGATCCCTAATTATTTGTTTATCACTCTGACAATAAAATGGAACATTGGTCTAAACTGGAACAATATGAATGAACCGAGGAACGAGTGAAATCGGAACACTTAACACATTTGAATTTCCGGAACGTGTTACGTAGGCTAAGTTTTGCAAAAATTTGGTCTATTTTGAGATATTTTGCTTAATTTTCGAAATACAGTACTTTTCGCTTATAGTCACATCTCTTAGTTGCACACAAGTTGTGGACTATATCGCTAATGTGACTATATCGCTAGTTTTTTTATATGCCATTTTGTTGCCTATAAATAAATTGTGATATAGTCATCATAAAATGTGACTATAGAGCAATTCCATATGAAAGCGATCACCTTTTGGACGACCCCTCTCCGATTTTAAAATAAATAGTCTAAATCGATTGCCCAGCAAAAAATAATGTACCTACATATTTTTTTTTTTTATAGTGACTGGTTTAGTGGTGGTGTGCACCACTGTCATGTGACAAAATTGAAGAATTCTTCATAAGGGACCTCATTGAAAGTTGTTTTAAAAAAACTACTAAAGCGATCGCAACGAGTGATAGCTCGTTGGAAAGGTATTGAATCAGGCTTTAATTGAAAAATAAAATTTTCCTAATTTTTCTCAGAAATTTACCTTTTTTCCCATGAAAATTAAATTTTCCGATTTTCCACAGAAGCTCCTAAATTTTCCGGCTAATTTTATTTTTTTTGGATTCCTCATAATTTTTGCTTTAAGAATCAGCAATAAAAAAATGGGCCCCGACTCCTTGTTTGGACAGGAGAAGAGCATTTAAGAGACCACCTTGTTCTCATTGTTTTTATATTTTTTATAATTGAATTATTTTTAATTATTTAACAAGAAAAATTAGGAAAATTTTATTTTTCAATTAAAGCCTGTTTAAATACCTTTCCAACGAGCTATCACTCGTTGTGATCGCTTTAGTAGTTTTTTTTAAAACAACTTTCAATGAGGTCCCTTATGAAGAATTCTTCAATTTTGTCACATGTCATATGGAATTTCTCTATAGTGACTGGTTTAGTGGTGGTGTGCACCACTGTCATGTGACAAAATTGAAGAATTCTTCATAAGGGACCTCATTGAAAGTTGTTTTACGTGCACAAAATTTCTAAGACTCTGGCTATTATAGAACTGTATGGGAGCTGACACGCCCACTGGTCCGATCACGCCCATTTTTAGATGTTGGTCGATTCTCAGACCTACTACAATATGCTCACAAAATTTCATGAGAATCGGTCAAGCCGTTTCGGAGGAGTACGGGAACGAACATTGTGACACGAGAATTTTATATATAAGATAAGGTTATCAAAATAAATATATTGAGTTTACAAATATTTAGTTATATTTGAGATAAGTTTAAATTAATTAAAAGTAACAAAATAATCTGCTAAAATCAGCAAAAATATTTACCTCATTGAAAGTTGTTTTAAAAAAAAACTACTAAAGCGATCGCAACGAGTGATAGCTCGTTGGAAAGGTATTGAATCAGGCTTTAATTGAAAAATAAAATTTTCCTAATTTTTCTTGTTAAATAATTAAAAATAATTCAATTATAAAAAATATAAAAACAATGAGAACAAGGTGGTCTCTTAAATGCTCTTCTCCTGTCCAAACAAGGAGTCGGGGCCCATTTTTTTATTGCTGATTCTTAAAGCAAAAATTATGAGGAATCCAAAAAAAATAAAATTAGCCGGAAAATTTAGGAGCTTCTGTGGAAAATCGGAAAATTTAATTTTCATGAGAAAATTTAATTTTCATGGGAAAAAAGGTAAATTTCTGAGAAAAATTAGGAAAATTTTATTTTTCAATTAAAGCCTGATTCAATACCTTTCCAACGAGCTATCACTCGTTGCGATCGCTTTAGTAGTTTTTTTTTTTTTAAACAACTTTCAATGAGGTCTCTTATGAAGAATTCTTCAATTTTGTCACATGACAGTGGTGCACACCACCACTAAACCAGTCACTATAAAAACAAGTGGAAGCATTAAAGTCCGATGTGCCGAATTTGGTATTAAAAAAGATTAAATTCGGCTGTGACGAATTTTTGGATACCCTCCATCTCGGTGTTTTCATAAACCAGGGAAAGTGCAAACAATTTTAATATCTATATTCTTTGTAAAAATAACAAAAATAATGTTGTTTTTATAAGTAAAACAAAATATGACTGATTGATTAATGTCTTTAGGATGTTTCAGAAGAAAAAAATGTTTAATTAAAGTTTACTAAAATGAATCTGAAATTCTGCAGTGGGTATTCAAAGGTTATTCTGATTACCTAAAGAAGAACGTGTAGTGAAAAATATATATATTTGTACAGTTCCTTATGATGTTAAAAAAACTGTTGTAAAATTCGCCTGTTGTTTGTCTCTTTGCCTATATAATAATGAAAGAAAGTTACTAAAATATATTTTTGGATCGTTAGAAGAGATGCAATGAATACAAACGCATAAAAACAGTTTCGAATAATCAGAATTTTAGATAAATTTAAGGGAACAAAAATACACTTGCGGAGACATACATAATGAAATAATTATGAAATGCCAGTTTACATTACAACACATGTGTTTATACTATACATCACATAAGTAAAACGGAAAGTGTGATGAAACTAAGTTTGTCAAAAATTATAAAAGAAAATCTTTCGAGTGTTTTCGAGATACAAAAAATTAAAGAAACTGGTATTTCAAATTATTGTTTTTCAGCTCAGTTGCTTGTGCAATTCTCGTTTACGACTCCTAGAATAAGAACCCTAAGAAATTTTCCCAAAATTCGATTGGTTTTTACACATCAATACTTTAATTTAGATTATTTTTGTATGTATCAAATAAAAATTAGGGCTTTTAAGGAAAACAAATGCATATAATCAAAAGATTTTAAGATGAAGTATGCACCTTATATGTCTTAAATAAAAAAGTTCTGAAAGTGAATGTCCTTTAAATTTAATGGGGTTTTTAATAAATGTAATTAGAGTGTAAGAGTTTCCTTGCAAATTTATTAAAGGTTGAGAATGAAAATAAGTAAAAATAGTGTACGAAAAAAAGTTATGAATTTACATTGTTGGATTCGGGGATTTTGTTCCTGGATATTTTTTTGATCTGATAACGATTAATGTGTCTGGCAACTCCGGTTAATGCAGTCAAATAAATAAAGAATTTTAACTAAACTATTTTGTTCTACCTTTTTCTTATTGGTGATTTTTTGATTTGTTGGGGTTAACAAAAAAAGGTATATGGCAAGCCTGGTATATGGAAAACAAAAGCATACTTTATAAATTAGCTTAACAATTTTTCGAGGGCTTCTCGCATTTGCCAGGTTTGCAAAGCATAAAAACGACAAAATTTCTAGAAAAAATCGTCAAAATCGTCATCATATTTTGAAAAATCGTCAAAATAAAATATATTTGTTAGAAGAGGGATAAAGTTTTAATAAAAAATAAAATACAATAATGTTATTCACATTTCAAATGTTAACGTGTTATCGTTGTAATATAACACGATTTTTGACACTTCTCTTTGGTTTAAACTTCGAAAATCATTATATTTTACAACGATATTCATATTTATAAAATGTTGAAACAGTGTGCCCCAGTAGGCTAGTTGGTAGCGTGCTGGCTTATCAGTGCGGGGGTCGTGGGTTCGATTCCCACCAGAGGCACTGATCTGTTTTCGCTACAACGCGCCGAAGGCCATAGTAGCTAGTGCTCGGTTAGGGTAATAGTATATAACTTGTAATTATATGATTATTAATTAATAAAATAACAAAAATATAATGTTGAAAGATCAAATAAATACAACTTTAAATCAAACTAATTTTACCACTTGAACTGTTAAACACTTATATCTGCATAATTCTGTGAACAACATTTCAGTGGCACAACTTTTTAAATATTAAATTCTTTTACAAAATTTGGAAATTCTTTAACGATAAGTCTGTTCGATTACTTTTCCTGTAAAGTTCAGTAAAAACTACTCAGTAACAAAATTACAAATAGTAAGACAAATTTACAAAAAAGTAAACGAACAGAAAATTTGTAGGAATTATTAAATTAGATAAAATAGCTTGTTTTAAATATTAAAAAAAAATCAACTGGTCATTATGGAAAAGGAAAAAGTTAATTGAAATTATCGACCAAAAATAATTTAAATGTTTTTTAACTTCTTCCATAGTTAATTATTTAATCATTTTCACTTTCAATCCATAAACAATTAAAATTTAATTTTTGTTTTTGTTTACTAAATATACAAGCATATTTTTTTATTTTTTAGTCATATGTTTTTTTCATTTTACAAATTCTTTCTGGCAAAAATGTATCCAGTAAAACTTGTAAGTACTTTGGCATCAAACTGTCACTTTACTCTCTCTTTTTACCAGTTTTTACTGCGTATTTGTCTAAACGAACACCTTCCAGTAAAAACTTGTACAAATTTTTGTGTTATCGAACAAACTTAATGTTATATTTTTAATTATTAAATTTTGGCACTTTATTTATATTATTAGGCCTGTTTTTTAAGCACCGGATTTATTTTTGGATTTATTTTGTTTCATTTAAAGTTGTATATATATCATCTTTCAACATGAAATATATTCGGGCTAGAGATCTGTTTGTTTCGCAAAAAAAGTCCATGCCTTGTGTTTTAACATGAAAATTTTTATTTAAATCTAACTCCAATTAAATTTTATAAAAATTTAAAGAAATGTTCTAAACATATAAACACAGAAACTAAATTAAGCTAAACCCGTAATGAATTTATAAAAAAATAAATGCGGTTTGGATTAAGTTTTATTCAATTCTAGGATTTGCATTTTTGCAAAATTGTATTTCACATCATATTAGCATATAAAAGCTAGCTATCGATCAAAAAACAATGTTTTTGCTTTCAATTTTTAACGAAATAATATAAATTTAATAATCGAGCCGGCGATTTTATGAGAATGATAAATAAGTAGATCTTGCTGACATATTAAATTATTGTCAAAAAATCGTCATTTTGGAAGCAAAAGTCGTCAAATAGTCATTTAGTTATTTTGGGTATTAAATATCATCAAAATGACGACAAATCGTCAAACCTGGCAACTCTGCATGCGATTGCTACTAATTCATACGTACATACATATATATATATATATTCCCGTCGTTCCTATAAGGAGCATAGGGCCGTACATACATACTGTATTACAAAACAAAAAAACAACAACAATATTTTGTGGTTTTTTTTTTGTTTTTAAGTGTTGATCATGACCGTGGATGGTAACCGATTCTATGTGGTTATTGGTCGTAGTAACGCTATTTTCTTTTATTTCGGTAACGGTATTTTAGGGGAAACTATACTTCAGTTATTTCGGTAACGGGATTTTAGCGTTAACGGTATTTTAGCGTTAACGGTATTTTATTTATTTCGCTAACGGTATTTTAGCGGTAACGATATTTTAGATATTTCGGTAACTTTATTTTAGGGAAAAAGATTTTTCAATTATTTTGCTAACGGCATTTTAAGGATAACGTTATTTTAATTATTCAGGTAATGTTAATGCACACCACAATTTTTAACCGCATTATGCCCGAGTTTAAATGACTGTCTAGTTTATGATCACACTTTGGGAAAATATATCTATTTACAGAAGTTTTTTTGTTCAGATCTTGTTAGATTATTTCGGTAACGGTATTTTAAGGTAACGGTATTTTACGGATAACGGTATTTCAAGAATATCGGTAACGGTATTTAAGCGATAACGATAGTCAGTTGAAAGGTGTTAGAATCGTGGACGGTAATTCAGCGATATTGACAGCCATCCCTGCTTGCGTATATTCTTGTGTATAAGCATTGAATGTACGTATGTATGTATGTATGTGTGATGAAATAAAAAAAAAAAAAAATTTTAGAGGTCTTCCCACATTTTCACTCATAACTTTTGAACGCGTTAACCGATTTTGATCATTTTCACTAGAAAACTGCTCATGATATCAACAAACAATTTGACTGAAAATTAGCAGTACCTCTTCTGTATTGGAGGAGTATTTTGTGTTTCCACAGACAGACGGACGGACAGACGGACAGACGGACAGACGGACATGGCTATATCGACTTCTCTATCCATGCTGATCAAGAATATATATAGTTTATGGGGTCCCAGAATTTTTTTAAAAGAATTACAAACATTTGACAAAGTGAATATACCCTCCTGCACTATGGGATGGAGGGTATAAAAAAAAAAATATATGTAGGTACATTATTTTTTGCTGGGCAATCGATTGAGACTATTTATTTTAAAATCGGAGAGGGGTCGTCCAAAAATTTGCCAATTTTGATCGTTTTCATATGGAATTGCTCTATATACAATTTATTTATTATTATAACAAGTGGAAAATTTGGAATATAATAACGATGTTTGAAACGATTCAGCTCAGTTTCCTTGTTCCAATTTTCGTTTTAGCCTCTTAGCTTTTTAAATAATTTTAAACCGAAAAAAATCAAGATTTCACAATTATATTAGAAATTTTCTGTATTGTGACTATAACTTAAATTATTTGCATATAAATTTACTTTTAGTAGCCAGAGTTTAGTGGCATATACGCCAAATGTGATTATATCGTGAATGGACTATATCCTAAATATTTTGTATGCAATTTGAGTTTAGATGACAGTAAAAGTGTAAAAATGGACTATATCGCTAAATGGACTATAAGCGATGTGACTGTAAACGAAAAGTACTGTACTACCCATTTTAGGAAATGGCGATTTTTTAAAATACCCAGTATCTCCGAAACTATGAGAGATAGGGCAAAACGGACATAAATTTTGTTCCGGGAGAGATCCCGATTGATATTTTTTATAAAACAGCCAAAGGGTGATTTATTCATTTATTTGTACTTATTTACGTTATAATACAAATAAACATACAATTCCTATCGATTTTCGTTCAATTCCTATGTAAAGCAATTTACTCTCCACTTTTTTTTTGAAAACAACTGCTTTTTTTTAATTGTAATTCGTTTTTTAGGCATTAGTGTGAGTTGATTAGCATTAGTTGATTAGCATTAGTATGACAAATGCTAATGCCAAAAAATTTCATTACAATTAAATGGTAATGACAATTATTGGGCATTAGCATTATTGAACTAATGCTAATGAAAAATCCTAAGTATGATTGAAATTAAGAATTTCCATATGAAATTTAGAAATCATTAATAGGATATAAGATTTTTCATTCGAAATTAAAAAAATGTAATTGGCTATTTATATTGTTTATTTAAAATGCAGGATCTATTATACCATCAATTAAAAATCTGAAATTCTAAGCAGTTAATGTGTTCTAAATGTTGCATTAAATTTTGTGAATTTATGTTCGTAATTGGAAATTTTATAGTTGACCTCTCTTGGCTTACGTTTGATGTAGTTGTTCGGCTTTAGGTCACGATAAATAAAAACTCAAATTGATTTTTTATTTAAATTTTATTTTAAATTGTCGATATTTCGACTAGAGTCTCTAGTCATTATCAAGAAATCTGGACAGTACAATAGTTTAGTAGAAAGAAAGAGTTTAGAAGGACAACATGTGTTTTTTGTGATTTTTGTATTTAAATTTATTTAAAATGTAAGAATTATTTCGTCGTTGTTATTATATTTTTGTTGTTTTATAGTAATTAATTAAATTTATTTATATTCTTTTTGCATCGCGACCAATGTGGTTCTTTTGTGCTGCATAAAGTTACCTACAGATTCAAGCTACCTATAAAGCCAATTATCCTATTAGGCAAAATGTTCGCGATGTCAGAAGGCGAAATGAAGCGATCAGCAGAAATCTAAGTCTCCTATCACAAAGCCTGGGACATTCGCAGAGAACATGCTCCGAGGTCTCAGACACCATCTCACAAAACCTGAACATATCCGTGTCCGATTTACCCTTCCTGTGCAGATGGTATCTGAGTATATTGAAAGATAATCAATTAAATTGAAACTTTCAAAATTATTTTGATTTTTGTTTTTCAAATAAATATAATTGAAAAGTCTGTGGGCAATATGGAAAATTTGTTTTTTTTAAATCTGTTATTTGTGGTTAAAAAATAAAAAAATAAAATAAAAAAATAACATAAATTATTGAAAAATAGAAAATAATCAGTATAAGCCTAGTTTTATATATAAATGTTCCAAAACTTTCAAATTTCCTATAGAATGGAAAATATTAATAAATTTTAGTTTAGCATATTGTTTTTCAAATCATTAAAATGCGTGTGTGATAAGATGACTAAAATTGAAATCAATTGTATTGACCGTCTATGCTCGGCTTCATAGCTTTTGCGACACCCTGTTTTAATATTATCGTATATCAAGGTAATGTTCTATATTTATATTTTGCATTTGGTCCCAACAAAATTGAGTATACATATGGTTTGGAGTTTGCATTTCGATAATGATAGTAAATTATTGTTGCATGTTAAATGCCATTTTAGATTTTCATTGTTAAAATCGTTTATAAAGTAATTTTTGTGCGTGTGATAAATGTTGTTTAATTTGCTATAATTTTTTCTATTTTATTTGTTTATCAAAAAAAACAGAGAAAACATCTAAACAAATGTCAACAAATTAAGTAATTTCTCATTGCAAATAATTTGTTAAACATTAACAAATTAACAGCAATATATGTTAATTTGCGCCAATTGAACAAAGTATTTTAAATTGTTAAATTGCTCTATATGAATAACTGATTTCTTTGTGTTGTATTAAGTTTCAAACCCACAGCCATACATTAGGCTATGACTCGTAGCATCACCTCTTAGCGAGTTGAGCCATGGTCGACACAGCGATGAGTGTGGCTGAGTGGAGTTTTGTCAATCATAACACTCACAATGTATTGTTTTAATCAAAATAGACAGAGTTAAGTAATACATATGAACAATTTATTTATATTTATTTAGTTGGATACCAACTAAATTAACTATTTTTTGCTAAATATTAATAAAATAAGAACAGCAAAAATATAACTGTTAACGTTACAAAACTTTAGTTATATTCGATGTGCATTTTAGTTAATTGAAAAAAGCATTTTACACTGTAAAATTAGCAAAAACTTTTACTAAATGTTTGTAGCCTCAAAATAGCAAACAAAAAGTGTAATATCAACTAAATTTTTGCTACACTTAGGAAATTATGTTGGTAAAGACGACAGCAATTGTAGTCAAAAACAAATGAAAATTCATTTAAAGAAAGGACGACTTACATTTCATTAAATTTAACTAACATTGTCATTTGTTTTTTAATGTTCAAAAAGTGACTAACAATTGTAGTAAAAATTAACCACATGGTAGTAAAAAATAAACAAACATTTATTTTTTTTATTTTTTTAAATAACAAAAAACAACTGTAAAAAATGAATGTAAAATCATAAAACAGTCATTTGATGTGAGTTGTTTTTTTAAATGAACTACAAGGTTAGTTAAAAATTTTATTTGTTCTACAAATGACTTACATTTACATTAAAAATAAAGAAACTGTATTACAACCCAAACAACTACATATTTTTAAAGCAGAAGTTCCCTGAGTGTATATTTATCTTAAATTTCGTAGAATGCACATAACAGCATATTTAGCTAAAGTCAACAAAAATTTTTGCTAAAAAAATTGTAGATTACTGATTTCTTCCAAAGAAGAGATTGATACCATAATCTTGGATAAGCTCCTCCTACTTCCTGAGATATGTCCATCCCACACATTGTTACTTTCACAAAATACAGCTAAAAAGTCAAAATCTGGAAGCTCGATTTTCACCGTAGACGTATGGTCTAGTGGACTTTTTTGCTAAGTACAATCCCAAGAATCAGAAACGCGAAGCGCCCATTAAGATGTTAAAATCGCCCCACCCTAATATACACACAGAAAACAGTTTTGTAGTTGCAACCGAATTTTTTACCAACCGAATTTTTGTGGTTCCACGTACTATCACTGTTACTACATTTTAATTCTATTGTAACAGCCGGCATTTATTTACAAATTTCGAATTTTTACTGTTACAATTGAATACTTTATGGTTATGGACTATAATTTTCTATAAATAGATTAGCATGAGTTCAACAAAATCTGTTTTATTAATAAAAAAATGTTCTGTCTTGAACTCGGCTCGAACCGGCAATCTTCCGCTTGTCAGGCATGCACTTTACCTCTAGCCTAAGATCAATTTAAATATGCTGTTTTTTTTTTTTTTTAATTTCAACCTTGAATATTTTCTAGTTTCAAATTTAAATATTTGTCTAAAAATAGATTTGTATGTACAATAGAAATTCGGTTGCTAATCTCAATATTTTATTACAGTTACCAAAACTATAAAAAAATTTATATTATTTTAAAATTATTTTATTAATAAAACATTTTTCTCCGCTAACTGGGCTCGAACCGGCGATCTTCTGATTGCCAAGCAATTACTTTACCTCTAGCCTAAACTCAATTTCAATTTCCATTTTAAAATTTCTACCTTGAATATTTTTTTCTTTTAATGTCTAAAAATAGATTTGTATGTACAACAGAAATTGGGTTGTTAATCTTATTATTTTAATTTTATTAATAAAAAATTCTTCTCCGCTAACTGGGCTCGAACCGGCGATCTTCTGCTTGCCAGGCAATTATTTCACCTGTAGCCCACACGCAATTTGAATTTGTGTATTCAAATTTCTACCTTGAATATTTTTTTTCTTTCAAGTGTAAATATTAATGTCTAAAAATAGATTTGTATGTACAACAGAAATTGGGTTGTTAATCTTATTATTTTATTAGAGTTACCAAAACTATTAAAAAAATTTATATTATTTTAAAATTGGTAACGAAAACTAATATTTTAGAGAGAGTGATTGTTTTTTTGCAGGCGAATCTAATATTCGATTTTAACCGCAAATATTTTATTGAAGGTTGTTTGTTGGTATTAAATGTAATGTGGAAGATAATATTTTTTAATATTTATTAGGAAAACCAATACTTTGAATGATGTGACTGTGTTTTGGTTAATTTTATATATTTTCTGTTTACAATATAGTTTAATTATTCTGATGATACATTTTAAGTAGTTACAATTAAAATGATTGAATAATGGTTAAATTTTGTTGGTTGCAATGGAATTCCAACAAATTTATTTCTTAAATGACTGATGGCGTTTCTGATTTCTTGTTATATATAATTATGTATTGGGTTATATCTAATTTTATAAAAAATGTAATCAAATTTATCAAACATTTATTTTCAATAGTAAACTTAGAATACAATGTACTTAAATACCACTGCAAATGTAGTTAAAAACAAATGAAATTTTACTCAAAGGACGACTTACATTGTCATTTGTTTTTTAATGTTCAAAAAATTACTAACAATTGTAGTAAAAATGATCCACATGGTAGTAAAAAATAAACAAACATTTTTTTATTTTTTTATTTTTAAATAACAGAAAACGAAAGTAAAAAATGAATGTAAAATCAAAAAAACAGTCATTTGATGTGGTTTGTTTTTTTAAATGAACCACAAGGTTAGTAAAAAATGTAATTTGCTCTACAAATGACTGACATTTACATTAAAAATAAAGAACAGTACACATTTTTAAAGCAGAAGTTCCCTGAGTGTATATTTTTGTATACATGATTGGATATGCTTATACGAGAATTTTTTTTTCGTAAAACATTTTCAAAATATTATATGTAAATACATATTGATACATATGCTACTTTATACCACCATATATTGTTATATTAAGGAATATGTTGTCATATATCAATAATTTCACTCGGGTAATAATTTGGCAATTTTTGCAAAAAAAAAAGTGGGTCAAAATACAATAATTTTTTAGTGGCCCCCTAAAAATGAACTTTGTCATTTTTTATGAGGATACCCAAAATATTTAATTTCTTTGCAACAACCGTTAGTGAGCTGTACCATTTTGAAAAAAATGTATTTTGTTTTATTTTTATTCTAATGCTAAATATCTTTCATTTGATACCCCTTTTGTATACAATTTCTTTGAACGAAAAAAAGAAATATCTTTAAAAAACTAAAAAGTAGACCCTTTTTAAAAATGTTCCAGCTCACTAACGGTAATCGCAAGACACGAAATATTTCGGAAATATTCTTAGAAAATGCAAAAATTTATTTTCAGGGAACCACTAACATTTTTTTTTTCTGAAACGACCCACCTTAATGTTCATATGTTTATATAAGGTGGCGCAAAAATAACCTTCCGATGTTTTTTTTTTTATTATGTATTTATTATGTATAGCATTTTCTGATAGGAGGATTACTTTTGCGCCACCTTATAGATTGACTTTAACAGAACTTATGAACTTTTAAGATAAGAACGAGCCTACCAACAACTAAAATAATCATAAATTGGAAAAATCTATAATTTTCTTATAAACATATGTTATCAGTACGACAATAAACAGAATTTGACTTTCGTTTATTAAATGTTTGCAAAAAAAAAAAAAAAAAAAAAAAAAAAAAAACACAAATGTCACTCTACTCATGTGATTATATTTAGTATCAAGTATTAAATTGTAAAAACAGAAACATCTTTATTTTATATTTATTTAGTTTATCGTTGTTCATTTAATTATTACCTTTGTATATTTTGGAATTTGTTGAGGATTTGCCATTATTATTAATTAATTTTCTCAACACAATTTTCTTGTCAATAAAATTTACCGGCCGGTTATTTAACTTAAGAAAGTGTTTGAGCGTCTGGTTGCTAGTGAACTGAAACACTCTATTCGGTGTTTTACAGTTTTTATACGAATTTATCGTTCGTTTTTATGTTTTGTTCGTTATTTTGTTTTGTTCTTTGTATTTGACCGGTCTTGTTTTGTTGTCATTTCATACATTTTCTCCATTATTTGAGGCAATTTGTTGTAAAACGTATAAAAAAGCTGTTTTTTTCAATGTTTTTCGAAAGGTTTATGTCTCCGCTAACAAATGCATGATTCCTGTATTAGTTGTTTAACCCTTACACTACACTTGTACACTACAGTGTACACATTTAAGAAATATATATAAAAAATATGATAAAGAAATAAGACTTAATATTTTTATTTAAATATGTTCATTAGGATATTGGCTATTGAGAAAAAATCATTATATGCCCAAACTGTTCATTAGGGAAATATAAACGCGATTTTAGTTAATAAACTCCTATTTTTTAATCAGCCTTTATCTCCAACAAAAGGAGTGTTTGGTGTATCTCCTTAACTAGCAAAGCTAGAATCTCGAAATTTGGCAGGTAGTTTCATTTAATGACCAGAATAAAATAAAACAAATACTTTTTGGTTACTCAAATGTTTTAGTGGTAAAAATTGGCCGAGAATTCTTAAACATTTGATTTTCGAACAAATTTTTTGGACTGTAGAAGAGGGAGGGGACATTAGGGAAGTCTTTCGTTGTATGGGCGAAAAATGAAAATGAGATTGAAAAATGATTTTGACTGTACCCCCCTTTAAAATATTTGTTAGGGTGTCAAAATACGCCACGCAAAAAATTAGAGTTCTAGCATAACGGGATGATGTCCCGCATCGCCCTTGAAAATCGGGCCCCTTGGAAAAATGGTCATAATTTAAAAAAAAATTAAAAATTTTTTTTCTTCAAAATTAAAAAAATATAAAATAATTTTTGTGTTGGGTTTAATCATAACTACTCAGATAAAAAATGTTACTTTCCCAGAAAATCGCTAACTTACCCTATCTTTGTGTCAAAAAAATTAATAAATATTTGACTTTATTGCATTTTTGAAAATTTTATCCAACAAAAATCAAAAACATAGTGTTTGCTGTCAAGTATTTTATTAAACACATCTCAAGTATTAAATAAGCCAAGTACTGTGGATATCCGTTGGCAAATTATTTTTTTAGAGCATTTTGGTTCTCGGGGATTTCAAGGTTTTTTTTTTTTATTTTTATACATTTTTACTTTAAAACAAGGTTTTAATAATATTTCATCAATATTATTGTATCTGCTCTTTTATATGATTGTAATAACTTTATTTTAAAATACTATATTTTCTATTGATAGTTAACCCATGTTTACCTGGGGTCAAATATGACCCACGTAAGAAAAATGCAGCTTTATGGCAAAATTTATAAATAAAATAAAAAAAGGAATAATTCAATTTATAGTTATTCTAAAAATTTTCGTTAACCGTTTCTAGTCTTCGAGTAGGTCAATTTAGTAAAAATTAGAACTTAAAACTTTTCCATAATAAAAATTTTGAGGGAAAAAAATTTACACTATTAAATTAAAAATACGTTTTTCGAAAATACTCCTGAATATGTACAAAAAAAATCAATTTTAATATGAATACAAATATCTGAATTTATACTAAATAAATAATTTTAATTTATTTTAAAATGTAAATAAATTACAATTAGAAACATAAACAAAAATTAATTTTATGTCATCTTTGTGATTTTTGACTCTTTAAAATACGAGGGTCAATTGTGACCCCATGAAAACACAGGTTAACTATGAACACGAAAAATTATACTTTATAATAAAGTTATTACAATTATATAAAATAGCATACACAATAACACTGGTGAAATATTACAAAAACCTTTAAAAAAAAAAGTCTATACAAATTTAAAAAAACGTTGAAATTCGCTAGAATCAAAATGCTCTAACAAAAATTTTTGCTAACGGATATCCGTAATACCTATGTTATTTAATATCTGGGATGTGTTTAATAAAACATTTGACAGCAAGAACTAGTTTTTTGCTTTTTGTTGAATAAAATTTTCAAAAATGTAAAAAAGCAACTTTTAGGTACACCCCAAATATATGTGCATTTTTTTGACTCCAAGTTAGAATAAGTTAGCGATTTTCTGGGGAGGTAATATTTTTTATCTGAGTAGCTGTTATTGAACCCAACACAAAAATTATATTACATTTTTAAATTTAGAAAAAAAAAGATTTTTTTTTTTTTTTATATTTGGTAAATTTTTCCAAGGAGGCCTGATATTCAAGGGCGATGCGGAACACATTCCCGTTATACTAGCACTCTAATTTTTTGCATGGTGAATTTTTGTATCTAAACAAATATTTTAAGAGGGGGGCAGCCCCAAAAATCGCAACTTGAAAAATAAGGACCACCAGTGGCGTACCCAGGGGGGGCCCTGGGGGCCAAAGCCCCCCCGAAATATTTTCGATTTTTTATTTTATTTTTGTTTTGGTTAGTATGTAATAAATGAATTTATAATATTTTTTTGAGTTTACATAATGTATAAAAAAATAATAGCGTGGGTGTATTATGTTATATAAACCCTGTTTTTGAATACAACACCCTCTATTTTTAAAAATGTGAAATATTATTAATTGGGTTGAACGCCACGATTCCGTTGATCTATTTTTCGAATCTATGCAGGAAATAATAGAAGTTTTAGAAGTAATGGATAAAAAGGTAAGTTCATCTGAGGGTACAATTCAATAATTATGTATATTTTCTCTTTATATTAAGTACAAAACATATCGCCCTTGATCAACAATAGGGTATTAACTCAAAATTTTTAAAATATTACTTTTTTCAAGAAATCAACTAACAACATCAATATCTATCTATTGTAAAAATTTCAACGTACTCCATTTTCATGATAATGTAGTGACTACCTTTATTTCAACAAAAAGGTATTACTTCGAGTTAATACAAAAGTTCAAATAGAAATGAATCGTATATTTTCATAAAAAAGGTACTATTTTGATTTGAGACTTTATTTATGTTAAAAATAATCAAATTTACATTTGGTTGTATTTTGAGTTGTACTGTTTTGTTGATAAAATTTGTTTTATTCTATAAATTTAAATCGATAAAATTTCAAAAAAATGGTATTAACTCAAAAAATTAATTTTTTTTTGCAATGAGTGGAAAAATTTGAAACAAAAACAATGTATATATATTTTCAAATGGAATTTGCTTATTATAATATGTTTGAATTTTTAAATTCTGTTAAAATGTGGCCATAAACACTTTTTTGACTCTACTGAAAATTTTAAAATTTTGAGTTAATACCCTCTTGTTAATCAAGTGCGATATGTTTTTTTTTCAGGCTGTAATATTGGAAAAAGTTTACACAACCGAATATGTAAATCCGAATTTATTCTGGGTGTCGCAATTTGCAATAAAATTTTAAATATCACGCACAACTTGTCCAAATTCTTGCAGTCTGTCAATTTAGATATTATTAAGGCGTACATCACATCCATGTACAATTAAAAAAAAAAGTTTGTAAAGTCAGCAAAAAATTTTGCTGAGTCAGCAAAATTTTAGTCAGGAGGGTGCTTGCAAAAAAATTGCTAATGTCAGCAAAATCTTTTGCTGAAAATCAGCGAGCTGATTAGTAGATTCAGCAAAAGTTTTGCTAACACTTAGTGGATTAGAAATAAAAATGCCTTGCTAAAAATTAATAAATTTTTTGCTGAATTTTAGTAGACTGGAAAAAATGCAAAAAAATTTGTAGAAAAATTGTAATTTAGTTAATTTATTTGCTGAAAATCATAAAACATATTTTTGTGATTCTTTTAAAAATATTTTACAATAATTACGAAATTAATTTAATATCTGAAAATATATAGAAATAAATATATATAACATAACAAAAATTTTCTTTTAACTACTTACATCAATGGTTGTCTAAAAGATGCTTTCTTTTAAAGGACGCAACTGCCGAAGATAATTATAGAAACGAAAAGAAAAAATAAATAAAAACAGACGAAACGAAAAAAACAACACTTATTTTTGCAATAAGAAAAAGGAACCATAAAAATCTACCTATGATGTGTGTCTTTGTCTTTCGCTTTACTCTGTCTACATGTCTGTATATGTTTATTTGCAATTTGACCACACTAGATTATTAATCTATAAACATTAAGTTAGGAATACATATTAAATTTAAATATTTTATTTTGTCTTTTATTTAATTAAAAGACAATTATTTTCACAAGCCGGTGACAAATTTAAGTTGTTTTAATACTCAATTTTGTTTTATGTATGAAAAACAGATACAAAAATCTTCCATGGTTGATTTTTTTATGTCTTTTTAGAGTTGTACTTTTTAGTATCATTTTACTCTTCTCTACTACATCTTGACATGCCGCGACATCTGCTTCATTCTGCGTATATCTTTCAATCTGGTTGTCGTCCACACTATTAATGTGCTTATCAGCACAATTTTTTTTTGGCAAAATAAATTAGTAAAACATTAGTATATTCGTGAAGCATTAGTATAAAACAGTGCTGAATAAGTATAACAAAAATTTTAGCTGAAAACACGATTTTAGCAAAAAATTTGCTAAGAAATAGTATACCTGATTTACAAGACGTTTTACTAACTTTTGTACTAACTTATTTTTTTGAGTGTAGTAATTGACATGTTAAGCACAATGCGAACAAATGCCGAAGAAGAATTCTTTTTAATTTACACTGAGACCATTAATATGGTAACGGCGTATGGTATTGAGCCACAACTACCAAGACGCGTTGGAACACAGAAATACCGATCAAATTTACAAGCAGCTGACCCAAAGGATTACTATAGAGCAGTGTTGTTTATTTAGTATTTAGAAGAAGTTATAGCAAGTATGAAAGATAGATTTACTGGGCATGAAAGTGTTGTTAACAATTTATATAAAGTTGTACCAAGTCAAGTCGTTAATGCCCCATCAAAAGAATTTAATAACATTATAGAATTTTATAAAATTGATTTAAAAGATCAAACTATTGTTATATTTACTAAATTTGATCTATGGAAACACTACTGGAAAAATAAAACAGAAAGACCATCAAATCCGCTGTATGCTGTTCAAGATTGAAACAAGGAACTTTTTCCAAACGTTTACATGTTTTTACATTTACTGATAGTAATTCCTGTTACAACTGCATCCGCGGAGAGAAGTTTTTCCACCCAAAAAAGAGTGAAAACATATTTAAGGAATTCTATGGGTGAAGCTAGACTTAGTGCTCTAGCTCTTGCATCAGTGTATCGAGAAAAGGTTGAACCTGACAAAATCATTGACACTTTTATGAAAAAAAAATCCTCGAATTAACTTTTAAGAGTTTTGTTAATAGTATGTATATAAGGTTAGCTCACTTTAAAAATCAAAATAAAATTATTTAATTGATACATAAATTTGTTTAATATTTCAAAAAAAAAAAAAAAACTTGTTTGTAGATATAAAAAACTAAAATAACAAAGACATGTCAAAACATAAACATTTTGCTTCAAAATTGCTATCATAACTGGGTATAACGTCAATGGTAACTTTCCCATACAAAACTTATTTAACAGATACAAAATATTAAATATAGGCTTTGGTATGTAAAAATTATATGCTTTTCAAACAAAAAAAAAATTTAATAAAAAACAAAAATGTGGCCCCCCCCGAAACAAAATCCTGGGTACGCCGCTGAGGACCACCCTAGGGGACATATATGCAAACGTGTTTCTTTCTAATTTAAGGACCTCTAAAAAGAATCTGAAGTCAAAATGGAAATATATCCACAAATAAAAATAAGTAGTGAAAGGATTAAACCTCTAACCGGCAATCCCGCCTCTATGCAGAGAATCTTAAATTGACTACAAATGTAACGAATAGTGTATCCGAGTACCGAATATTGGCCGAATAATTTTGTGAAAATTTGTATATTATTTTCATTACAAAAAAACACTGTAGCTTTAAGAAAAATTATATTGCATAATGAACGAATTGTGGCATTGGTTTATTTATAGAATTTTATTTATAGATTTTTGCATATTTTTCTCTTGTTTCTGCATACTCGTATTTCGATAAAAAAACTTTTTTTTTTTTTATAATAAAAATCTTATTTTTGAGCATATTTTAGTACTTTTTAGAGCGAAAGCATTTTTTATATTATATCTTTAGCGATTTTTTAAATTTAGTTTGCGAACAATTTTATGTTTAAAAAAAAAAACATTTTTTTTTTTTTTGGGTTTTCAACGCTGCAGCGACTCGTCGCACAGTAGCGCCTGTAGAACAAGTGAGGTGGTAAAAATCAAAAATTTCATATGCCCCTAAAAAATATTGAATAAACCTATTTTATAGGAAATTGTCCAACGATTATAATACTCTTTATTTTATATTTTAAATATTTTAAATATTTTAAACTGCAAGGAAAAAGTTGATTCTGAAATGTATGGAGAATATGCCTCGAAAACTGCATCTCTTTTAGCAAACTTATATTCATAGAAAAAGTTGACCCCGACAGTTCATAAAATATTGTCAAATGGAAAAGATATAATTGAATAACAGCCTTTGCCAATTGGAGAGCTTTCTGAAGAAGCACAGGGGTCCCTAAACAAATTTTATAAAAAATATAGACTGCTGAACACTTTCAAATCATCAAGGGTAAGACAAAATGAGGTTCTCTTTAACATGTTAGCAGCATCTTCCGATCCACTTATTTCATCACTGCGGCATATAAAGTCACGAAAAGAGTTAGAAAATAATTATAGTTCAGAAATGATAAGTCTTTTAGATATACCTTCCTTTACGGACTGTGAGCAATATTTTACAAAAAATTGAAAAAAAAAATAAAAAAAAACAAAAATTAAATTTTTTTCTGGAATAGTTTTAAATCATAAAAGAGACAAAAAAAAAAAAAATTTAAAAAAAATAAAAAATATTTTATTTTACTACCCATGAAAATGATTTTTTTACAAATATCAACTTTGCTAACCTATAAGTAGGCACAGGCACATTTCATAGGTTATCTATCATATGCTTTTTAAATTTGTTGATTATCTCATTTGGTTCGAAAGTTATGATTTTTGCAACGACAAAACTCAATGGCGCCACTGTGCGTCGTTCATATCTAAAGTGGCTATTAAAAAAGTGGCTTAAGTTTTCGGGAAATTACTAGAAAAATAAACCGTTCACATGTGGTTGTCACAAATTTTGCAAATAATCCGAGTGCTTATATTAAAAATAAGCCCGAAAAAAGAGTTTTCTAATCGGGACCGGCGTAAAATAATCAAATGTGCAAGCACCCTAATGAATAGTCTCAATCAGATAATCGATGAATATAAGGTAAATGTGTCAAAATTAACCATAAGAAGAGAATTACTTGCCAAAAGCTGTTGTCTCTGCCAAGGTTATTACCCCCGCCACAGAACTGCTCGACTTGAAATCGCTAAAAGAAATTTACAAACCATCTGGAGAAAGGTAAGTCAATAATCGCAGTTGTTGGTAGGACTATTTAAATATAAATTTCTTTTTAAGGTGGTTTTAATACGTAAGGAACCACGTTATTTCTCAAAAATAGATTTCGGAGGCGGATCCTTAGTTGATTGGTGCGCTTTTTGTTTCGACGGTATGGTTGATTTTGAATATTAGAAGCGAAATTGGTACCATTTATTGGAAATAGCAAGGACGAAGTATTAATTTTCCAATAAGACAATGAATCAGGACATGTAAGTCGTCGGATGATGGAATAGCTGTCATCAAAAAATTTAAGAATATTGGAATGGAATATTCTCCGGATCAAAACCACATTGAGAACATTTGTGCGTTTTTCATATAAAAGAACTTCAAATAAATCTGGTAGACAGTATGTCTGTTCGAATTTTCGAGTTGATTCAACAAAAAAAAGGATTACTAAATCTACCGCTTTAAAATATTTTTCTTAAACTTTTGTAAATTTTGATATATTAAGTTAAGTGTATATATACACTAGGGATATTATATAGGTAAAAACACCAGCAATTGTAGTCAAAAACAAATGAAATTTCACTTGAAGAAAGGACGAGTAACATTTCATTAAATTCAACTAACATTTGTCATTTGTTTTTACTGTTCAAAAATTACTAACAATTGCAGAAAAACTAACCACACATGTTAGTAAAAAATAAACAATCATTTATTTTTATAAATAACAAAAAACGACTGTAAAAAATGAATGTAAAATCATAAAACATTCATTTGATGTGGTTTGTTTTTTAAAATTAACTACAAGGTTAGTAAAAATTAACTTCTAATTCTAAAGTTCTACAATTAAAAATAAAGAAACTGTATTACAAACCAAACAACTGCAAATTTTGAAAGCAAAAGCTACTTGAGTGATTGATTTTGTTATTCATTTTTAAATAGTAAAATTAAAAACAAATTAATTGTCTTTTTGTTAAATATTATTAATTTTCCATTGATTTTACATTTATGCTGGTTAAACTCTTAACTTTTTTTTTAACTTACAAAACTTAGTGCAATTAATGTGTAATTTTAATTTTGCAACGCAGTGTATGTGCCATATAAATGGGGTAACTTTAGAAGCGGCTGGGGGGAAAAGCTTATGCAAATCAACGATTTTTTTAACAAAACTCGCTTTTACCAGAAAAACCTTTACAATAGTATGCTTACTTTATACATATGTTTTGAAAGAAAATATTTATCTGGAGGCAAAAGACTGTTGGTAATACTTGGAAAAAAAGCAAAAATTAGATTTTTTTTTTTTAAATTATTAATTTAAGCGAATGCAGTTTTTGGGTGAAACAAGATATTGCATTAATTTTTTATTATTTAATAAAGAATTTATTTGTTTATGTTTAATGATGCATGTTTAAAAATAAACAAAAAGTGTACTCGTTTTGGTTCCGGTATTCGCAAAAACTGGGCCTGAGTCGGACCAAATTTGGAATTTTACATTTTCAAATAGGAATATTACGTGAACTATAGGAGATAACCCACACAAGTAAGCATTTTTTTGTTGATCTCTACTAGCAGATTACAAATATGCTAAGTTTTTAAAAATCGAAGAAAAAAATGGCGAGCAATTAATATTTTTTATGGAAAAAGTGTACCACTTTGGGGTGCAAATTTAAACTCAATATTACATTTAGAATACTATGTATGTGAAGACCACTGCAAATGTAGTGAAAAACAAATGAAATTTCACTTAAAGAAAGGACGACTTACATATCAGTAAATTCAACTAATATTGTTATTTGTTTTTTAGTGATCAAAAAATGAACCAAAATTGTAGTAAAAATTAATAATAAAAATGAATAAACAAACATTTATTTTTTTTTTTATTTTTTTAAATAACAAAAAACTATTGTAAAAATAAATGTAAAATCATGAAACAGTCATTTGATGTGGTTTGTTTTTTTAAATTAACTACATGTTTAGTAAAAAATATTATTTGTTCTACAAATGACTGACATTTACATTAAAAATAAAGAAACAGTATTACAACCCAAACAACTACACATTTTTAAAGCAGAAGTTCCCTGAGTGTACGTCACACTTGTTCTAAATTTCATTGCAATCGGCCCACTTGTTAAGAAATGGCAGAATTATATACAAACATTTGGTGATATATTCCACTGTGTGCCCTAGTTTTCGTATACCGACAAAGGGGGATATAATTTTTAATTTCCGTATAGATTACCAAGTAATGATAGCTTATTACCTCTTGCATTATTTTGAAAAACATAATAATGACTTACTGGTAATGTACTATATAAGTATTTATATGTAATTGCAAAATAATGATCTACTGGTAATTGGTTACATCAGTAACGATTTGTTTTTTTTTTTATTCTAATATTATATTTATAAGCTTGAGTTGAAAATATTTAAAAAATTAATTTTCCGAGACAAAATTATTTTGAAAAACTTTAAGGATTTCTTTAAAAAATATTACTTCTACGGTAACCACTTACTTTTTAGATCTTAGGTAACCACTTATTCTATCATTGCGAGTAACTAATTATTCCTTATCTTAAATTAACCACCCTATGGGGGATATGACCGGTTCTGCGTGTGCCACAGGATCGGTCCCTTCGTGCCAGAGACCGGTCCTCTGCTAAACCCTACCCTATGTAAACAACTGGCAACTTTAACATTGGCTTGTCATAGGAGGGGGTCATTTGTCCTGCTTTAAATCACATAGTGGCATGCCACAGGACTAACTAAAGATGGTTATACTACAAAACTGTCGCAAAAGAGCCATTTCGTATAAAATAAACGAAAACTAAACAGCTTCCAATGGGTGAAATTCTGGCCAACTGGCTTTTTCTTCTTAATAAGCATTCTGGTTAAGTGGTATGTCCTCCCTTTAGCAGTCACAGGATTGGTAACTTTAGGACAATTGACACTGCTTAACCCACTTCAGTATTAAATTATACCAGTCCTGTGATAAGTCCTTCTTTAACCAGTCACTTTTAGGTCAATTGACTCCTCATTCCCCATAGGGCATCTAGTCCTTCACTATTAGTAACCAATCAGGTAATTACTGGGTAATATCTGTTTTTGCTGGGTATTATCAAAACAGTTGTACAATTCCTGTATCAACTTTTAAAATAAAACAAAAATATATTTAAAAATTTTAAAATGTTAAAAAAAAAATATATTGTTAGTTGACAAACTGTGATAAACTTAAGTTCATATTTGTTATAAATCGGAATTTGTTATAAAACGATTACCCTCTGAATTTACACCTTTATATGTTTGTTCATGTGGGGTAGCTGAAAGGAAAATAAATGATTTATTTCATTCTTTTCTAAAAATTTTAAAAATGCTTTACCATTATGCGGTAAACAATTACTATGAGAATTGGATGGAAATGTCGTGTGGTTTGTTGTGTTCGCCGTTAAAAAACTTTTTAGTTTTGACCACAAATCTTTGGAAGTTGACAACAATTGTTGGTTTTGTTGATGCTGGTGGTGGTGCTTCTGCTGCAGTTGATGATGATGTTGTTCCTGCTGTTGTTGTTGACTAACTTCAGCTAAAGTTTGGGATTTTAAATGAAATGTATCCAATGAAAAATGATCAAGAAATTTTAAATTTGGCAAACTTTTTAATAGAGTCAATCTAAAAATAAAACGGAAATGAAAACATGAAAATAATACACTCACAATGTTTTAACAGTAACTGATTGTAGTTTATTTAAAATGTAATCATTAGTAAATTTTGGAATACAAAGAAATATTTTTTTAAACTTATTTTATCATTTATTAAAAAAAAAAATCAAAGTACTCATAAATACTATTTTTCTGTACCAGTTATACTTTTCATTTAAAATTTTCTTTTTACAAAAAATTCTTTATTTGAGCCAAAAAGTTGATGATAGCAAAAAAAGAAAAGCTGGGAGTTAAATTTTGATAGATAAAATAAAATCGTTTATTTTTAGTGGTTTGAGAGTTTGTTTTTTTAAATTTTATTTTATTTCTAATATATAGTAAAAATAAAGGAAAATCTTCTATTTTACAGATTTCGAGTTAATTTTTTTCATAGTTAAAAAAATATGAAAAATACATTTGATTTAAAAGAAAAGTTAGTAGACCGGTTTTAATAAACATAAGAAAACAATAATGTGTTCGCGTGAATACATTTTGTTCGGAAAGGCAATGTATTCTTATGTGGCCCTGCTCCAGGTATGTGCGCTATATACCGACCCGAACTCGCACATTTTAATAAACTTTGAATATGTTGTACAGGAGCAAGAAAAATAAGACACGTATTTTTTTAGCTGCCCAAGCTCACGTTTATGGTTTAAAAATTAGTTTGTTTTTGTAAGAAAACTTGTCTTTAAGAAGAAACCAAAAATTTGTTTACCAATGTTGTCTATATAAATGACCGAGTGTTGCCATATTCTGGAATTATTTGAAATGCAGGGGAAAAAGGCTCTTCGGGAAAAGTCGCATAAAAACCAAATGGTTACGAATGACGGAAAATTTTAGACACCCCCTCGATTAAATTAAATATGCATTATTGTTACTACGTTTTTGCATAATACACCTAAAATTCCTTAATAAAATGCCAGATTTAATGTTACTCAAAACACATTTTATTGAATAACAAAACCAATTGAAAATCCATGGGCATACATTCACTGGTGTGAAAACAAGTGAATGTGTCTTCAAAAATTCTTTCATTTGATGACAAATTTGTCTATAGTTACTTTTAATAGAACGAAATAAACCGAAAAATCCGTAAAATCGGGAAATTTTTGACCCCACTTAGTAACGCCAAAACATAAGATAAGGTAGCTTAAAAAAAACATGGGTGGCTTAAAACTTTTATTCTCTACAACATATCCGAAGTTAAGACCTACCGGTCTGAGTCAGCATAATTCCTTTGTAAATGAAATATTCCAAATCCAAATACATCAGCTTGTGGGCTAACTCCTTGGGCATTTTTCAGGCTACAGATAATTTTTTTTTTAAAAAATTTAATTTTTTAAAAAAGTTATATAACAATTTTCAAAACAACTCAAAAAGTCTACATTAGGGAACATGTAACCTAAAACACTCTTAAAGCACATAAAAATGAAGTAAAATAGACAAAAATTTGTATTTGAATTAAAAGTTATTTTAATTTTATTTATTAAGACGTTTTATGTGTCGTTTAAAGCTGCTTCATAGCATACGTAATGCTAACTTTTATAATTGCTGTAAAACGAAGTTATTTTTTTTTTGTGGTACATATTGAAAAATTATTAAAAATAGACAAGCACAGTTAAAGCGATCCGATGTAAAAACGCCTAAAGCTAGGAAAAAGTAAAAAAAAAATGGGAAAATATATCAAAATTCCACTTTAGGGAACATTTTGAAAATAAAACTTTTCACATTTTTGTTTTATTTATTATGTTCGTTTATTGAATCAACTATTTTTATTGAAATTGAGAATAAAATTTTAACCGTTTACAAATATCCCCCTTGGAAAATTCCTTAAAACATGTTTGTTATGCACTTTTTCATGTTTACATGTTTTTTTTTGAAACGACACAACCCAGCAAAAAACAACCTGGATTTGGTAAGCAGTAACTACACTTAGAATACACTTAGGTAAAGACCACTTTAAATGTAGTTAAAAACAAACGAAATTTCACTTAAAGAAAGGACAACTTACATTTCAGTAAATTCAACTAACATTGTCATTTGTTTTTTAATGTTCAAAAAATGACTAAAGCTATGTACAGACGGTTGTCAGATCTTACAATATTGTAAGATCTGGCAATGTACTGACAATGAAACATGTTCAGCAAAAGGTAAATTGTCAGTTCAGACGATTGTAAGAAAACCTTTCAATTTCATTGTCAGACAATTGTCAAACAATAAATTTATCTGCCAACGAAAATTGTCTGTTCACACGGTTGTCAGATTCTTGTATGGCAAAAATTGCCAGATCTGTTGTTAGACATTGCCAGAACTGTCAAAACATTTGAAAGAAATTATTAATTGTCAATTGTGTGTTTAATTAAATTAAAAAAGTAATAATATTAATTGTCATGGAACAAAAAAAGCAATTGCAAAGATTTTAGCTGCATATGTATTAGAAAGTAGCGAGGATGAAGACAAAATTATTATTTATTTAGATATTTATTATAATTAAAATTACAATAAATCTTAAAACTAAAGCACTAGCAACTAAGGCTATCGGCTTATGAAGACAAAATATTTTTGCAAATTGCAGTTAAAAGAGGTGCGGAGATTTGCCCATTTTCCTTTGCAATCGTTCACACTTATCTGGATGGCATCCGCGACCTCTTGCCATAAAATATCTTATTGAAGTTTATACTCAGCGCAACCAGCATCCCATAAACTTCGCCGTACCTCAACTTCCTCGATAAGTTTGATAATACTTTCGTGTGACCACACGGATTCCACCTTCTTGCGGTAGAATCTTTGTTAGGGTGTTGGTTTTTTCCCGGATTTAGAGCCTGTTGACGACTGGGAGCCTTTTGGCGACTGGGTACGAAACATCAAGTCAGTTGGCTCATAGCTGCAATCTATGACGCAGGTTTCATTAATGGAAATGTCGCCATCCATTTTTTTATTTAATTCGATTTCCTATTTTGTTTCACTTTTGATTTTTAACATTATTAATATGGACTTTTGTTTTTTTTTTCATTATTTATGGACAGTGCCGCCAATAGAAACATTTCTGTGACAATACTGCCATTGTCAGATGCATTAATTTAAACACATTTGCCAATAAAAAATAGTTTACAATGTCTTGCAGTTATCTGACAATGGCAACG
Organism: Delia radicum; assembly: GCA_021234595.1. Classification (NCBI taxonomy): domain Eukaryota; kingdom Metazoa; phylum Arthropoda; class Insecta; order Diptera; family Anthomyiidae; genus Delia; species Delia radicum. The sequence goes on along the minus strand of CM037851.1, from coordinate 164,306,954 downwards.
TAGGGTGTTCACACGCATGTCAGATGTCTGACAATATTATTGTCTTACAATGTACAGACAATGTTTTTTCTGACAATGTTGCAAGACAAAAGTTGTAAGTTCACACTGTTGTTAGACATTTTCTGACAATATTGTAAGATCTGACAACCGTCTGTACATAGCTTATTAAATATCAAACAGTTGTGGGATTATTTCAAATTCCATAAAGACTCACCTATAATGATTATATTCATATGGTACAAATTCACAAAATGGTTGAAGTAACAAATTATCGGGACATATGGGATTGCCATGTAAACTTAAATATTCTAAATTTGGGAAACAGCGTTGCAACATACTGGCAGTTGTTTTCAGATCACTCAACTGTAAAATTTAATTGTGTCAATGAATTGTTTATAGAACGTTCAGTACAAAATCAACAGACTCACCTCATTTTTATTCAATACAAGTGTTTGTATATTTGTCAATGGTTCTTTCAACTTATCAAAATGTGCCTCCCTTAAGCGATTGTCATCCATAATTAAACATTTTAAATTGGGAAATACATAAAGCCAATTTAAGGTTGTTACACGATTGTGGCTTAAATCTAAATACTCTGTACACTCCGCATATGAGACAATAATAGAACAGTTTATAGATCTCAAATTACAATGAGATAAATTTAACTGGAGACGTAAAAGATAAAAAGACAACATAATGAAAATGGAAAAAAAACAAACAAATTAGTTTTTGTTATTGCAAATGACACCCACTTACCTGTTTTTTGTTAGCGTCATAACAATTTTCATGTAAACTTTCCATCTTTATAAATTAAAATTTCATATTTTCTTTTGTTTTAAATTTTCTATATTATTTGTTGATTATTTCTTGCATTTAATAAAAATTTCACTTTTATTTCTTATTTTTTTGTTACCGTTGTGCTTTGGTTCTTCTCTAAAGATTCTTCAAGATCAGACTGATATACATTTTGTGTGGATTTTTACTTACCAAAATAAAAAGCTTCATTGTTTTTACTTTTGTTGTTTGTTTACTCTCAGTTGCTCTTATCTTTAGTATTCAAAAAGCTTTTTCTGTTATAAATCCAGTGAAGTTTAATAATATTTAAAAGATGGCGCTATGGTGTATATCAGAGCGTATACATAATGTTTCAGCATGCGCTGCTGGCTCCAGCAATTAACATACGCCATGACAGGGGTGTTAAATGGGGTTTTCAATTTTGTACCAACCTCCACAAAAAATTGTACTTTTTGGACCTTCGCGGTACCATATTTTTTTTAATTTATTAAAACAACAAAAAAAGTACATAAAAATTCTTATACACAAAAAAAAACAAAACTTAACAATAACATACATAATATGTATGAATAAAATAAGGTACAAAAAAGTCTTATGAATATATGAGATCAAAATCATGGAATTATTTATTTAGTTAATAAACTATTTGGAATTTCTACATCATAGCAGCATGAATTTGTCGATCTTAACCAATCCTTTGTCTGTATGAGACTTGATAATGTTGGCACATGTAGTCTGTTTATTTCCTTAGTTTTTATTATATTTTGAAAAGAAAAAACTGTTTCCACATTTGCAGGCGACTGTGGAATGGATTAAATTCCAGCAACGACTCTAGAAATGTCAGGAAACATATTGACATTCGATTCATTTTGAAAATTAGCTACTACCGATCAAAAACTACAAATGTTTTCACATTTTAACGACTTCAGTTGCTCAACATCAGCTATTCGTTCGGAAACCTTTTTACTAGAACATTTACAATACTACTTGTTTTACCTGAAATAACATTTTCAGAAACCACATTAATACTTCGTTATTAAAATTGACTTTGGTTGTCAAAACTTCGCAAAATTTTATATAAGATTGTTTGGTATTTTCTTTCATTTCTTTAACAATTATTTAACTTAATTTTCACTTCTTCAGAATTTTAATAATTTCAAAACAAAAGTGAAGTTGACTGCAACAAGTGCCAATATATGTAAGAGCTCTATACAAACCAATACCAGTCGCATACAGAGCTGCCAGATACATTTTGTGACAAATCGTCAAATTTCCGATATTTAAAAAAAAATCTACAAAATCCTCCAAATGATGATAAATCGTCATATCTGGCGGATATGGTCGCATATATTTTACAATTTGTTTGCTATACTAAAAATTCAAAAAGGGGAAAAATAAAAAAATTTTAAATTGTACCAAATGAGTCGCGGTAGTACCACGGTACTTTAGAAGGTCAAAATGTACCAAAAAAGTACAATTGTACCAACTTTAACATCCGTGCGCCATGATGTGCAATTGCATGTGATTGTTGTTTTCTGTACACTGCGGCGTATGAAATTTTCCATTCCCATTTTAGTCTACTCGATTTAATTAAACCAGTAAAGAGCAACACACATACTACCACATTTATGCTTGTGTGGGAAGCAGCAGAAAACGAATGACGCTCACTAATTCTACACTCGAAAAATTTTTCAGTCGAAAGTAAAAGATTTTTTTTATTATTATTATTATTTGCTTTTAAAAGGTTAAATTTGCATCAACTGTTTTGATACAAATAATAAGCTGGCAAATATGATTAATGTCCGCACTTTCGTCAATAGATAATGAAAAATATTTGCAATTTATCATTCTAGTTTTAGCTGCAGAATGAATCAATTTACTTATCTCTTCTGTTCTACGTGCAACTGTACGTCGAGATAAAGGAATGTTTTGCAACGTTTCAAACCTTCTTGACACTTTTCACCAAAACAGTTCACAACATCTGATACAATCTATTGGGCGACATTGCTTTGCCAAAGCAACTACATAGGATGCCTTTTTTAGCGGCAATGATACATTTTCTCTTATTAATTGAAAACTGGTATGATGATGAATATTAGTTTCATCAAAAGTAAATTTTAAGAAAAATTCTGCTTTTAATTGAAATAAGTTCAGCGATCGATCACCACCGCTCAGGTTATCGTAATTTATATGGCAAGAGTAGTAATGTCTTCTTAAACAAAACAAACTTTTGTTACTTATAACGCGATAACAAATCACGCATCACCATCCATATTCTCTATAAAAAAAAATCATATTCCCATATTCATTGAACATTGCCCTTTGGGTGTAATTATAAAGTTGCGTAGCGAGATCTTACCTCAGCAAGTGCTGATCTGCAACTGATTTAAATAACTTTGACGAAATTACAACAAAGCAACAGCCGAACGTACATTGCCAGAGACCACACGAAGTAGTTTGTAGTGTACATGTGTCGACGTCACACAAGCAGCATTTTTTTTTTCCTATGCACGCGTACATAGGATTTGCAAAAGTGCCCTTCACTGAATTAAACATTTATGATTTAATAATATTGCGTATACGCCTTAGGGTGTTTTCGGTCTTTTCAGTGCACATTTTGTTTCATACTTGAGCTCTTGAGTAGTGATTTAACCGGCTTTCTAAAAAGATAACACAAGAAAAAATGAGGACTATGTTTCTGGATTTTAAAATGTTATTGTCCTTAGCAACGTCGCAAATAACAGTCCATGGGCAACATTTTTTGTCTCGCATATACAATTTGAGTTTAACTATTCGTTAATTTTTAACGTTACTTTCACTTTTGGGTCCTATAACTTTTTTGGTTCATATTAAAAAAATTCTTATTTTATATAAAAATTAAATGATTTTGAGGTTTTTTATGATTTTAAACGATTTTATTTATTTTGTGTTGTAAATGTATTCACCAATATCCATGTTTCGGTAATTGAATTTGGTTGTCACATACTTACAGAAAATATTAGTTTTCGTTACCAATTTTAAAATAATATAAAGTTTTTTAATAGTTTTGGTAACTCTAATAAAATATTAAGATTAGCAACCCAATTTCTGTTATACATACAAATCTCTTTTTAGACGTTAACATTTAAACTTGAAAGAAAAAATATTGACGGTAGAAATTCGTAAATAGAAATTCAAGTTTAGTTTAGACTAGAGGTAAAGTAATTGCCTGACAAGCAGATGGTAGCCGGTTCGATCCCAGTACGAGGAGAAGAATTTTTTATTAATAAAATAATATATTTTTTTCGTTAGTTTTGGCAACTCTAATATAATATTGAGATTAGCAACCGAATTTCTATTGTACATACAAATCTATTTTTAGACAACTATTTAAATTTTAAACTAGAAAATATGCAATGTTGAAACTTCAAATAACATATTTTAGTTGGGTTTAGACTAGAGGTAAAGTACTTGCCTGACAAACGGAAGAAGTACCATTCATGCAATAAAATAAGATAGAAATTCTTATATCAGTTCTCAATATTCTTTTCAATAATATTAAAAACTGATTATATTAGTATAAACCACTTCCCAAAAGCGCAAAGACTATAAATATCACTAATAATCGGCACGTATGTTTAATTAATTTTTTATGCATTTAAATTTTGTTGGGGTAAAACGTGTTAAATCCTTTATACTTTATAAAAAAAAATTACGAAATTTATTTTCCTAAAAACTCACAATTTGTCAACTATTTAATGTTTCTAATTACATTTTGTAACGTGAAATTGTATCCCTACACTCAAAAAAATTTTAGAAGAGTCAGCAAAAAATCCTGCTGAGTCAGCAAAATTTTAGTCGGGAGGGTGCATGCAAAAAGTTGCTAATGTCAGCAAAAATTAGTAGATTCAGCAAAAGTTTTGCTAACATTTAGTGGAAAATTAATAAAATTTTTGCTGAATATTAGTAGACTATACAACCCTTTTTGGCAATAAGAAAACGGAAACATATAAATTTACCTATGATGTGTTGGTTTGTCTTTCGCTTTAGTCTATCTACCTGTCTTTATATTTGACTACACTAGATTATTAATCTCTATAAACATTTAGTTTAGAAATACACATTTAATCTTTAGTAAATTTAAATATTTTATTTTGTCTGTTATTTAATTAATAGCAAATTACTTTCACAAGCTGGTGACAACGCAAAATTTAAGTTGTTTTAATCCACAATTTCGTTCTATGTGTAAAAAACAGATGCAAAAATCTTCAATGGTTGATTTTATTATACGTATGTCTTCCAAGTGTTGTACTTTTTAGTATCATTTTCCTCCTCTCTATTACATCTTCACATGCTACATCTTATTCATTATGCGTATATCTTTCAATCTGGCTGCAGAACACACTATTAATGTGCTAATTAGCACAATTTTTTCTGCAAAATAAATTAGTAAAACATTAGTAAAATATTAGTAAAACTTTAGTTCAAAACAGTTAAGTGCTGAATAAGTATAACTAAAATTTTAGCTAAAAAGATAATTTTAACAAAAAATTTGCTGAAAATGGTATACAAGACGTTTTACTTACTTTTCTAATAACTTAGTTTTTTTGAGTGTAAGGAGACCAGCGACATAAAAAAGCACTAGACTATCGGTAGACCAAAAACTGCCTTATGTAGTATGGCTATTTTCAACTATTTTTTCATTATGAATAAAAACTAAAATTTAAACAGATTATTTAATAAAATAAAATATGCATAATTTTTTTTACTAAAAAAATCCTAACTAAGAATTTAGACTTGTTTTCTAAATTGTACTGGTACTATGTACTATTAAAAAATAAAACACACTCAGGCGAATGAGTGATATATAAACATTTCATATAATTTGTATTGCGTGAGTGTTAGTGGTGCAAACCAAATTTTTTGCTGCATTCTTTCAAGAAACATATTTTGACAACAAAGGGAGTCAGACGTATGAGTGATATTTACGTTCTAATAAAAACAAATTATGCGCTATGTATGTTTTGCATTTTTGAAAATTACGTATGTATACTTTACGGGGACTTAAGAGGACTGACAAAGAGAGTCTACCGATGGGTTATCTCCGATCTTAATGAAATTTGGATATGTTCTAAAGAAAGGAAAAATAAAGGGCAAGTATTTTTTTAATCGGCCCAAACAAATGTTTAGGGGTTAAAAAGTACACCCAAATAAATAAGTTAGTAGAAAAGTTAGTAAAACGTCTTGTAAATCAGGTATACTATTTTTTACCAAAATTATTTGCTAAAATCGTGTTTTCAGCTAAAATTTTTGTTATACTTATTCAGCACTTAACTGTTTTATACTAATGCTTTACTAATAAAAATCAACCATGTAAATTTTTGTATCTCTTTTTCATACAAAATTGAGGATTAAAATAACTTAAATTTTGCGTTTTCACCGGCTTGTGAAAATAATTGTCTATTAATTAAATAAAAGACAAAATAAAATATTTATTTATTTAAACTAAATGTTTATATGTGTGGTCAAATTGCAAACAAACATATACAGAAATGTAGACAGAGTAAAGTGAAAGACAAAGACACACATCGTAGGTAGATTTTTATGGTTCCTTTTTCTTATTGCAAAAAGTGTTGTTTTTTTCGTTTGTTTTTGTTTATTTTTTCGTTTCTATAATTATCTTCGGCAGTTGCGATAGCATCATTTAGACAACCATTGATGTAAGTAATTGAAAGACAATTTTTGTTATGTTATGTTATATATATTTATTTCTATATATTTTCAGATATTAAATTAATTCATTTCGTCAATGTGGAAAAATGAAAATTTTTATATTTCGTTATTATAGTAAATTATTTTTAAAAGAATCACAAAAATATGTTTTATGATTTTCAGCAAATAAATTAACTAAATTACAATTTTTCTACAAATTTTTTGCGTTTTTTTCAGTCTACTAAAATTCAGCAAAAAATTTATTAATTTTTAGCAAGGCTTTTGTATTTCTAATCTACTAAGTGTTAGCAACACTTTTGCTAAATCTACAAATTTTTTTGCTAAAAATCAGCTCGCTGATTTTCAGCAAAAGATTTTGCTGACATTAGCAACTTTTTTGCAAGCATCCTCCTGACTAAAATTTTGCTGACTCAGCAAAATTTTTTGCTGACTTTACAAACTTTTTTTTTTGAGTGTATGTCAAAAAACTACCAAATTTTTCGATTTTTTTTTGGCTAATTTCGAATTCTTTTAGAGAAATATTAGACAAATTTTGTACCAAATGAAGTAGCTTTTGGTGAAGCATTAACTGGTATTATATTAAACATGTCCGATAACTTTCAAGTATTTTTGTTATTCAAAAAAATGTGCTTTAAGTGACATTAAAACTGGCGTTTTGTTAAAGAATTATGGTTGAATTAAGCTACCAAATTATGCATAGTAAGGCCTATTAATTTTGATCGAGGGTTGCCGGAGCTTTTTTCGTTATTCGTGATGGCTCGGCTTTTATGGGGCTTTTTCCAAAGAGCTTTTTAACTAATATTTCAAATATTTTAAAAAAATTTGCAACCCTAACTCACATAGGCAATATTGGTATACAAATTTTTGTTTTTTTCGAGTACAACCAAACTGTGTTCATAAAAATCTGAATTTCATTAGTTTCAGTCATGTTTCCATACAAAAATGTATAAACTTCGGTCTTACATATTAACCCTTAAACGTGACATTGGGCCAGTAAAAAATACTTGTACCTAATTTTCTTTTTATAACATATCCAAATTTCATTAAAATAGAAGAGATTCATCGTGAGACTGTGCATGTGAGTGAAATTTATAATTTTTATAATTTATAAACAAAAAATAGCAAAATCCATTGTGTTTATGTCCAAAAAAAAATATAAGAAAAAAGAACAGAAATAGTAAAACTACAAAAAAGTTAAAAAATACAATTTTTAAAAGAAGAATTAAATAAATTTAAGGAAAAAAGCTTTTAAAGCAAAGAATATCGGAAAAAAGCAATTTTAAAGTTTTTAGGCGCATACATTAAAAATCAAAAAATGGCACACAAAAAAGTTAAACGAGTAAAAATGGCAAAAAACATATTTGCTTCTCTCTTTATAAAGTATAAGCCTATTTTTAATTCTAATAAAACTAATTTTGTGTAAGTTTCATAAAAAATTATTTTTTAGAAATAAATTCGTTAGATATTAACTCATTGTTGACACAGTGTACCTTTTTCAACCCAGTACTTTTTTGTTACTGGATAAAGAAAATTAAGTGGTTTAAAATCATTAAATGACTTAACATCTTACCAACAATAGTGAAAAAAAAAAATTGTAAAAAATTGTTATCCAGAGTAACCAAATAATTAATCGAAAAAATCAATTTTTGAACTTTTTTTTAAAAAATTATATAAAAATATATTTTTGATTGGTATGTTGATCAAAAAATATGAAAATTAATTTCTCTGCTAGAAATTAGTTCAACGATTGTACGATGAACTTTTCAAATACACAAAGTCTAAAACATTAAAAAATATATTCCGTTTTCACTCAAAACATAAATAATGGATGGTTTTTACTAGAATAATACTAAAATAATAAAAATTATATCTTTATAGGGTTGCCGTACTACAATTTAAAAAGATTGCCAAAAACCATGGTATTTTTCCAAAAAAAAAAAAATTAAAAATCGGTGAACTTAAAAACATATTTTTAGTTTTTACTCTGGCAAAAATAATATTTTTACAGTTTTATTAGTTTTTATTATTTTTATGTTATTTTTAATTTATAACGAGCTTTCAACCTCCATCTATTAACAAAAATAAAGCAAATCAAACATATTAGCTAGGTTGATAATAGTATTTCGATCTGGCTAAATATCTCATCAGAACGCGAAGTTTGAGATAAGCTTGAGCCTCCAGAATAGCCAGAACTTTAACAAAAACCCTATTAATCGTCCATTTCGCCCATTCTTATCTTCTTAGTAATCAAACACGTGGCTAGGGTCAACTTTTTACTTTGTGTAGTAGTGAATTTCAAACCCACAGCCAGGCTATGACTCGTGGCATTACAATTAATAAAAAAAAGTTGGTTGGGTCAGCAAACAATGTTGCTGAGTCAGCAAAGTTTTAGTCAGGAGGAAAAAAATTGCAAAAAAATTGCTAATGTCAGCAAAATCGTTTGCTGAAAATCAGCGAGGTGGCCTTTAGCAACAAAATTAGTAGATTCAGCAGCAGTTTTGCTAACACTTAGAGGATTAGAAATTAAAAAACCCTTGCTAAAAATTTATTAAATTTTTGCTGAATATTAGTAGACTGAAAAAATCTCAAAAAATTTGTAGAAAAATTGTTCTTTAGTTAATTTTTTTGCAGAAAAATACATATTTTTGTGATTCTTTTAAAAATAATTTACAATATAAAAATGTTCATACTCCCACATTGGGGACAAGAATTAATGTAATATCTAAAAAAATATAAATAATTATATATGACACAAACAAAATTCTCTTTCAACTATTTACATCAATGGTTGTCTAAATTATTCTAAGATCTGTGTCTTTGTCTTTCGCTTTAGTTCATCATTTAGTTTATCATTTACCTCGTTATTGCAACATCTTGACAAACAGCGACATTTAATTCATTCTGCGTATATCTTTCAATCTGGTTGTCGTCCACAATTGTTTTCAGCTAAATAAATTAGTAAAACATTAGTAAAATATTAGTAAAACATTAGTTTAACATAGTTAAGTGCTGAATAAGTATACATAAATTTTTAGCGGAAAACATAATTTTAGCAAACATTTTGCTGAAAAATAGTATACCTGATTAACAAGACGTTTTACTAACTTTTCTACTAACTTATTTTTGTGGAGTGTACATCTGAGCGAGTTGACCCACGGTCGATACAGCGATGAGTGTGGCTAAAGGGAGTTTTATCAATCACAGTATACACAATGTATAGTTTTAATCAGAAGAGGCAGAGTTAACTAACACCTATTATTTTTCAATTCATATGCTTTCTCCTGTTTGTTATCATTAAATCTAAAAAAAACTGAAAAAATGGTATCAGATGTCTTAAAATTTACTAAAAATCTTAAAGGTACTTCGATATTTATTGAAATTGACTTGAACTGTGATCGTCTACAGAGAAAAAAAATTATGCTTCAATTAAAAAATGATATATTGGAGGTAAACACAACGAAGAAAATTCTGGTCCGTAACGATAAGATTAGAGTTGGAGATGAGTGGTTACGCTGGGACAACAAGCAGGTTCTGGTAGGCGACAAAGAAAGCGCAGAAACTATTTTAACGGCAATATATGGTGAGGAGGCATCCAAAATAGATATAAGTTATGATAGGTTACTAACAAAAATCAATTCAAAAAACTAAAATGTTCTTATTTAAAAAAGTTACGGTAAACAAAAGCATTGATAATGAAAAAGAAATAATAGAATACAAACAGCTTAAAATTTTATCGTACAATATACATGGGTTAGAAAACAAACAATTTCAGGCTGATTTTTTCAATTACATTAACTCTTTTGATATAGTTATCTTATTAGAAACCCACTTAACTGAGGAAAAGATCGAACAATTCAAAAAATATTTTAAACATTTAAATACTTATTGGAAACCAGCAACTAGGAACAGTAGATTTGGTAGAGCAATTGGAGGTTGTATGTATGGCACAAACAAAAACATCAATTCTTCGTTCATAAAATGTACATTTAGTAATCAGAATAATATGGATATAATGAGAATTAAAATTAATAACACAGAGGTTTTAATTGCTCCTCAATATATCAGAGGAGCTGAATGGTATTCTGATTTTAATGCGGTGGAAAAGTATTTTACTGAAAATAGTCCTATGAATGCGGTAGTTATTGGTGACTTAAATGTTCGTATTGGTGATCTACAAGCAGAAGCAGAACACAACATCTTAAATCAGTTTCATGCAAATTCTGGTATTCGAAAATCAAAAGACTCCGAAGTAAATGCTAAAGGGAGAACACTCATAGAGTTCTGTGAAGATTTTGGGTTAATAGTTTTAAATGGTGCAACAAAGGGAGATGAGTGTGGGAACTTAACATTTATGAATGGTGTCGGAGAGTCAGTAAATGATATTTGTGCGGTGTCACATGACCTGCTGGGTTTTATTGAACGTTTTACGGTAGAAGAACAAATCTGGTCGGACCATATGCCGTTAGTTTTGAATTTAAAAGTAAGACTTCAAAATACCCCAAATAAAATACAACAACTGCTTCCAAAATTACATTGGAATGATAATTTAAAAGGACAGTACAACCAAAAAGTCCTAGATAATTTGGAGGACATAGTGAATATTATAAACAAATCAACAACTCAAAATAAACTAAATAAAAGGTTTATAGCTAAAAATAAATGGTTTGACTGGCAATGTAAAAAAGCTAGAAACACTTCTTTTGGGTTATTGAAAGAATATAAGCAACATATGGATGATGAATCAAAAAGAAAATATTTAAAGACAAATGAAAATTTTAAAATTGTTTGTAACGAATGAAAAAATAAGTACTATACGGAACTAGAAGTCAAACTAAATAAAGTAAATGATAGTAAATCATGGTGGAAGATTGCAAATGAGATCCGAAATAAAAACGATCAAGAACTGCCAAATATATCTGCGTCTGATTTAAATCATATTTTATGACACTACTAAACCCATTGCAAAAATCAAAAGATATTGAGTATGCGCATATGTACCATGAAGATCGTTTTTTGGATAAAAATATTACAACATCGGAAATATATCAAGTTTTAGCGAAGGCAAAATCAGGAAAAGCACCAGGAGAGGATAGAATTCCATACGAATTTTTCAAAAATGCTCCTCATGAGTTAATTATCGAAATGGCAAATGCTTATAATGCTCTATTTAATAATTTTCAAGCAGATAAAACTTCCACCACCAGTGTTATATTCCCTATTTTTAAAAAAGGTGACTCAAATCAAACAAGTAACTATAGAGGCATCTCTTTTATGAATATGAACACCATAGCTAAAGTATTAATGGGTGTTATCACGGAAAGATTGTATTGTTGGTCCTATCAGCACAACATTCTCTCCGAGTACCAGGCCGGTTTTAGAAGAGAATATTCCACGGTGGACAATATCTATAATATTACGACCATTGTGCACCTGAAGTTTAAGGAGGGAAAAAAAGTTTACGCGTTCTTTGTTGACTTTAAAGCGGCTTTTGACAAAGTCGTTAGAAAATCCCTCATATATAAGTTGCATGCTATGGGAGTATCAACGAAAATGGTACGTTTTATTGAAAGCGTATACAATGGAACATATTCAACAGTGTGGAATGGGCAAGAACTATCTGAAAAATTTAAAACTGCCTCAGGTGTTAAACAAGGGTGCATATTATCCCCTTTGCTTTTCTCATTATACATAAATGATCTCCATGATTATCTTGAAGGTGGTTTACAAGTAAGTAATTTAAATATCAGACTGTTGCTATACGCGGATGATATTGTTCTGATATCGGATGATGTAAATGTACTGCAAAAAATGATAAAAAAACTTGAAACTTATTGCAACTACTGGAACTTGGAAGTAAATTTGACAAAGTCTTAAATAATGGTATTTCGAAATGGCGGACGGTTGGCACATCATGAAAAATTTGTATTCAATGAGGAGGAAATTGAAATAGTCAACGAATACTGTTATCTTGGTATGATCCTAACTCCAAAGTGTGTATTTACGAGACATGTAGCTAAGAGATTTAGCTCTGCAAAAAACTGCTTAAACTCAACATGGAGTAATTTTTTGGGTAAAAGAGATATATCGTTTCAAACTAAAACCCACCTGTATAATGCGGTTTGCCGCTCCATACAATCGTATGGAGCGCAAATATGGGGTCATTCACATTTTGACGAGGTTGATTGCCTACAAAGATACTTTGTAAAACGTGTTATTAATTTACCAAAATTCACACCGAATTATACACTTCTGTTAGAATCAGGTATGGAAGATGGCCACTTATTTACCCTTGAATTGCATATGCGTTACATAGCTCGAACCCTCTTTCAGTATACTAACGAACGGCTACCAAATTTTTTAAGTTCAGTAGCTCTAACACATAACATACCGTGGGCGAACAGTTTAAATACATTGGGTCAAGAGTACAATGTCCAATTATCACCAAATATGACACAACAGGAGTGGAACCAAAACCAAACACTTCTTATAAATTCGTTAAGATTAAAAAATCATCTAAACCATCTACGTGGGTGGGAGCTAACGGAATCCTTTTATAATAAAATAAACCCAACAGTAGGACACTTATATTTTAATGGTAATCATACCCAAACTAACATAATGTGGATATTCAAAGCTCGCTGCGATTTGATAGAACTGAATGGGTCTCGGCACTCGAGAAGAGCTAACAAAATTTGCTCTTTGTGCAATTCAAAAGAAGTTGAAAACATCCAACATTTTATTGGAAGATGCCCAATTTTAAATTACTTTAGACTAAAATGGTTTAATAAGATAACTCTATCGGATGATGAAATAATTAGAATTTTAAATGGGGAAAACAATTGGCAGAATTTAGTACAATACATTATCAGTGCTTTGGCTTATCGTAAAACACTAATACTTGAATATAATAATTAAAAAAAAAAAAAAAAAAAATAATACATTCATTGTAAAATTAAATTATATTTTTTATGTGAAACTCTTTTTTTCCGGCTAACGACATAGTCACAGCCGTATATTCTTTATATTTTTATAACGTTTTTAAGAAAAAATCAAAGAAAATACCAAATAAAGAATTACTACTACTACTACTACTACTACTACTACTACTACTACTACTACTACTACTACTACTACTACTACTACTACTACTACTACTACTACTACTACTACTACTACTACTACTACTACTACTACTACTACTACTACTACTACTACTACTACTACTACTACTACTACTACTACTTATCATTAAATCTACTGAAATATAGACAAAAATAATTGTGAAGTTAGCACATAACCCCAAAATTTTATTCATTTATGCATTATTTTTCGTTACTTTAATGAAAAAAGTGCTATTAGAGAAAACGTGGTGGCACAAAAATCGATGTAACTTTTTACTGTAACCGATCTAACGAAATATTTTGTTTGATAATTGCAAATCTTGATTAAAAAGTCCGAAAAATTTTCGAACTTTTAAATTGTTTTTCTTTCCTTAGAAAAATGCAATAAATAAAGAAAAATAGAAGTAGAAAATACTTATTTTGATCGAACTTTGAAAGTTTGAAAGTTCTGTCAGTCAAATAACTTTTAAGAAGCTTATGTGTGTTCTCAGGTAATATCTCTGATGTTTTGAATATTAGACCATCGTGCCTGACTTTGTCAAAAGCCTGCGAAATGTCAATAAAAAGAGCGGAACAGTATTGCTTGTTCTCAAATATCGATCTAATAAGGATAATTATTCTATGTACTTGCTCAATGGAACCATGCCCCTCTCTAAATCCAAACTGGTGATCAGGAATAATCCGTTGTTAAGCGAGGTACTGCGTTATACTTCGAAGAAACAGTTTTTCAAACAACTTTAACAGAATGGAGAGTAAATTTATAAGCCGGTAAGACGTTATTTTTCTAACGTCTTTGCCCGGTTTAGGAATCATTACTATTTCGGAAACTCTCCAGTAGGATGGATAAAAGCCTAACCGTAAAATGGCATCAAATATTAACATTATGATCATCATAGCTGAAACAGACAAGTCAGATATCATAGTGGCGGTAATACGGTCAATTCCTGATGACTTTGTCGTTTTAAGCTCTTCACATTGCATTTTCCCCACAGCTTTCCACAAGCCGTAATCCGTTTTCCCGGTTGGAGCCATGTTATAGAAATATATTTGCGAACAGACTCATTATTTTCTTTCAGCAAAGTTCGTAACCTCCTTCGATATTGGTTATGTTGAGCTTTAAGGGCCGTGGAACGGCATTCTTGCCATCGCCTCCTAAGTATTCTTTTTTCCCTAACAATGGCATGTATATCGCTAGGGGATTTAAAAGACTTTACTTTTTCAGATTTTTCTGAAGCATTTGCGGTCCTAGTCGCAGCACTCACAACATCTGTGAATTGATTTACAGCTGATTGGATGTCATCAGAGTTTCTCAATGGGCCATTTTGTAGTAAGTGAGAGCTCACATTCATTTTGTATTTTTGCCAGTTTGTGTTTCTACTTGGGTAGAAACTTGAATCAACATTCGCATTAGTATGTCCACTGTACAATTTAAGGAATGCTGGCGATTGGTCTGATAACAGATTCAGTGAAGGGTTCACTGACAATTGATCTCTTTTAAAATTAATCGCAAAATTTTTCGCGTGGTAAGTTACACATCAAAATTGAGCTTGTACTTGCAATATTTTTTTCTTAAAAACTACTGCATATACACATTAAAAATGGACTACCCAATATACACGCGGAAAAAAGTATCATCATTTTGATGAAATTTTTTCTTAAATCGCTTGTCATAAATTATTCATCATATTTATGAAGCTTTCACAAATATAATGAAGAGTTGCATAAAAATTTATAACAAATATTTCATAGACGTTCATCATTTCATAAAAAATTTCATAAACTGCGTGAAAATAAATTTTTCCTTTTTTGGGAAAATAGTGAAGTTTAGAAACCATAAATTTTAATTTTAGTTTTTGGTTTGAAATATAGAAAATATTATTTGCAATTCAATTTTGTAAAAACTGAAAATCGACGAGAAATTATTTAAAATTCTGAAACATCAATAAAATATTATTTGAGTTGTTCTTAATCTTAAATAGAATTAATATAATATGAAATTTCGGAATTTTAATTGATGCTTTTTAAATAGAAAATTATATTTTTTAATTTCAAAAGGAAAGTTTTAGCTTGAATTGATGTTTTCAACTTTAATTGATGTATAAAAATATTTATGAAACATTTCATAAAAGCCTATGAAGCAGCATCATCCCATTTACGAAATGTTTTATAATAATTATTAAGCAATTCATAAAAAGTTATGGAACTTCGTCATCATATTTATAAAACATTTCATAAATATGAAGAAGCCTGTCATCCATTTACTCTTTTATGACAAAATTTCATCATATTTATGAAGTGCTACATTGAATGAAAATCAGTGAAGTTTTTCTTCATATTTTTGAAGCTCAATTCCAGTAATACCACCAGCTTGCTCTCTGCATTACTTTAATGCAAATAAAAAGACTTACTAATAACTAGTTAACTATCGCATTATTTTAATACAACATGGTACCCATAAGTATTTATTTTTATCATTATTTTAAATATAAAGTAATAATCCCAAAATTTTTTGAAAATCTATTTTTAGACTCATTATTTTTTCAACTCTAGTAAGTACATATATAACTACTTATTTTAGATTTTTTGTAAGCTGGAAAGTAATGACATTTTGTGCAAGCAAGTCAATATATTTTTATATATCAAGTATAACATGTCGAGATAGCTCAGATGGTAGAACGATTGACGGACACACTGTAGTCTCAGGTTAGAATTCCATGAGCGCACAATTTATTAATAAAAAATTTTCCAATAAAAAAAAATATTTTTTTTCAAATGTAGTATTCTTGAAAATTTGTTTTTATACTCATTGTTTTTGCCCATACTAGTAATCATATAGGTAACCCCATATTTCTTGATTTTTCGTAAGGTGTTTAGTAATGATATGTAATTCTTTTGCGCGACATCTCCATATACAAGTAATCCGATTTGTAATGACAATTGTAAGTGCTTGCCACTACTAAATATGTTCTTATATAACCACTTATATGGTAACGCTTTTATACACTGGGATATCGAGATAACTCAGAAGGTAGAGCACTTGACTGACAACCTGAAATCCCAGGTTCGAATCCGGGCACATTAAAAAAAATTTGAATAAAAAAAATATTTTTATATTAAATTTAGTTTCTATGAAAATTAATTTTTAGACTGATTATTTTTATCCTTACTAGTAAGCATTAAGGTAACCACATACTTTTTGATATTTGGTAAGGTGTTCAGTAATGATATACCATTAAAAGTAATGAGATTTGTAATGACAATTGTAAGTACTCACCATTGCCAAATATGTACTTATATAACCACTTATATGGTAATGCTTTTCTACACTGGGTTACTTTTCATTCAAAACAAATGTATTGTTTTGTTTATTTTCAAATAATGATCAAAATCGGTAAAAACAATAGATTGTTTTATTTTATTTCAATACTCAATATAACATAACAATTTTTTGTTTAAAATAGTAAAGTTTAACTAAATATTTTAACTAATACTGAAAGTCGTTGTTTTTTGTTTACTGAATAACAGATAGAAAATAAAAAAAATATTTCTTTGGTAATTTAACTAACTGCATATGCAGTTGAAACAACTTTACGGATTTACTTTTTAAATAACTATTGAACTTTTATGGAAAAGTTGTTGTGAGTGTATGTATATCTTAAAAACGGCTTTATGCGAAAATTCAGACATATCTGTTAAATAAATCGCCTGGAAAATACAAATTTCGAATGTAACTTAAAAAAATATGTTAGAAAGTGTTTTGCAACCGTCAGATAATGACAATCGTAATTCATTTTTATATTAATTACTGTAGAATATTACTTTAGTTAGTCTCGTTACAGGAAGAAGAAGAAGAAAACATTTTTATTGAAAATTTTTACGGACACAAGGGATACACCAGACTGCCGCAGTTTCGTCCCCCTCCTGGGACTCGTCAGTGGTTAATTTATGTGTCAATTGAACAAAGTATTTTATATTGTTAATTTGCTCTATATGAAAAACTTTTTATTTTTTGGTGTCGTACTGTGATTTGAACTCACTGCCTTAGCATCAAGCTATGCATCGTAATCTCACCTCTTAACGAGTTGAGCCACGGTCGACACAGCGATGACTGTGGCTAAAGTGGAGTTTGGTCACACTACATACACACAAGTATTGTTTCGATCAGAAGAGACAGAATTAACTAATACCAATGCACAATTCATTTCTCAACTAGAATGCTTTTTCTTCTTAATCCTATCTCTTTTTCACAAGTAATTATCACGTTATATAATTGGCAATATCTTTCGCAAAAATTAAAATTTTGCAAAGCATTTCAAATTGTTTTCTTTTTTTTAACTCTTCTTAACCGAAAAATTACGTTTAGTTTTTATTAGTTTAATTTTTACCCAGCTGCATTAAAATTTATGGATAATATATTTGGAATGACCATTTATCCCCTTCAAACTTCTGCTGTAAATATCTGTAGTTGTTTAAGTTGTAATACAGTATCTTTATTTTTAAGTGAAAAAAAACAGTAATTTGCAGAAGAAATTTCAGTTTTGATTACAATTCTAGTTCATTTAAAAAAACAAACCACATAAAATTACTGTATTATGATTTTACATTCATTTTATACAGTAGATTTTTTTGTTATTTAAAAAAAAATATAACAAATAAATGTTTTTTTTTCACTGTATATGTGGTTAATTTTTACTACCATTGTGGTTAATTTTTTGAACTGTAAAAAACAAATGACACAATTTTAGTTAAATTTACTGAAACGTAAGTAGTCCTTTATTCAAGTGAAATTTCATTTGTTTTTAACTACATATGCTTTGGTATTTACCTACATATTATTCTAAGTGTACTGATTAAATCAGTTCATGGGGTCATCAAGTCTAACTTTCGCTATCTTTATTTTAAAAATTTCGACATCAATGTAAAAGTTTTTTCGCATTATCAAGTGTAAATAGTTTTAACGTATTTTTTAAATCAAACTTTTGTAACCCGTTACAATTTTAATCACAATTTTAATAAAAATAATTTAGTAATTTTATTTTGAATTGTTAGGTTTTGAAATTATTATTACAATGTTACTCTTACACTAATTGTTAAAATGTAAGAGAAGATAAAAACAATTTTGTGGGTATCCTTAAAAAAGAAAAAGATAATCATTAAAAAAAAAAATTTAAATTTAAATTTTCATAATGTTCCCTAATGAAATAACACGTTTGTTAGCTAAAGTAAGCCACGGGTATATTTTTTATATTTGCTGATGGGTTTCATATTTTTGTATTTTTTAAATGTTTTTCTTACTATAATTATGTATGAAAAAACAAACATAATTAAAGTAATTCGTAAAACATTTAAAAAGACAAGTTTTCAACATGGTTTACAAAAAAAAAAAAAAAAGGTTTGATTGTTGACCGTAACAAAAATAAAATATAATTTTAAAAATCGTTATATAACTTTTTTATACTAGTTGCTATAAGTAAAAAAAAAATAGTATGGGGCATCATGAAATTATATATAAATTACATATGCGACTATATCAAATTTAATTCGTAAAATGAGAATATATAATTCTAAAATACATCAAATTGTATAGAATTCGATCTAATTCGATGCAATTAAATACAATTTGTACAATTTGATGTATATTAGATACAATTTCATCCAAATTTTGTCCTCATTCAAATTTTTGTGTTTTATACATAATTGTATCGAATTAGATATAATTTGATATTTTTAGATAAACGTTGATACAAGCAGCTGCTAGTTTTTCTCAGCAATTATATCAAATTATATATATATATATATATATATATATATATATATATATATAATCCTTTAAATTCCTAGGAGCAACATAGGGCCACTATATATATAATTTCATAAAATTTTGAAATTAGCTTATGGGGAATGAGGACTGGTTAAAGAAGGACTTATCACAGGACTGGTATAATTTAATACTGAAGTGGGTTCAGCAGTGTCAATTGTCCTAAAATTACCAATCCTGTGACTGGTAAAGGGAGGACATACCACTTAACCAGAATGCTTATTAACAAGAAAAAGCCAGTTGGCCAGAATTTTACCCATTGGAAGCTGTTTTCGTTTAGTTTTTAAACTAAAAATTATTAATTTTCTTTTTTTTGTCGATATTTATGTTTTTTTTTTTTGGGTTTATTAAAAAATTTTCGGCTTGCGAAAATTGATCTAAAAGAACCTGGACTGCTGGAAAAGGACTTATCACAGGAGTAGTATTATTCACAATTGATGTGAGTTATATAGTGTAAATTGATCTAAAAAGACTAGTTCCGTGGCTGGTAGAAGTAGGCCATATCACCTGACTGGTATACATATTGACTAGAAAAAGACAATGAGTCAAAAATTTATTGTTTCATTTTCTACAATTTTTTTCATTAAAAATTATTAAATTGTACTACATGTCCCTTTCAGGATAGTCATGTGGTAAGTCCGTTTTGGTTAGTCCTCCGACATGGCCCTGTTGCGACAGTCTTGTGATATGCCCATCTTTGGTTAGTCCTGTGGCATGCCACTATGTGGTTTAAAGCAGTACAAATGACCCCCTCCTATGACAAGCCCATATTAAAGTTGCCAGTTGTTTACATAGGGTAGGGTTTAGCAGAGGACCGGTCTCTGGCATGAAGGGACCGATCCTGTGGTACACGTAGGACCGGTCCTATTCCCCATAGGGTAATTAATTCGTGTTTTTAATCTAATATATTTAATTAAGATTTGGTAGATATTTAGAGTATTTTGACTAATATTACGAGGGCGGTTCAACCAGTCCGTGACTTTTTGAATGAAACCTTATAGCTCAATACACTAAGTCCAACGATTCTCCAATATTTATATCCCTTCCAAAAAATAGGATTCTTCAAGGTCCATAACATAGGCATTTCTTGGCCATATGGAGTCGTTTTTTCAAATCCTCGTTAAATCTGTTCAATAAGTTGACATAATATTCGCCGTTTTTTGTTTTTCAATTTTGAAGGTAATTGATGTGGATTATCCAGCGTGCATCCCAAAAAACTGTTGCCTGCCATCACTTTATTGGCCACGATTACGTTTATGGTCAATTGAGAGCAAACACGTCAAACATCTTGCAGACAGCTTTTTTAAACCCAACTGATCATTTAAAATCGAAGCCACACTGCCATATGAAATGCCTATGGCATCAACAATCTCACGCACTTTTACTTTTCGATGGGCCAATACCATATCGTGGATTTTTTCGACATTATCGGGTGTATTGACCTCAATTGGCCGTCCAGAACGTTCATCGTCATTTGTTCTTGTGCCACCACAACGATAGTCAGTAAACCACATTTTTACCATTGAAATCGATTGTGTAGAGTCCCCATAGTATTTATCAAGCTTTTCCTTTTTTTGATTGACGGTTTTTTTAGCGAAAAATAATGTTTAACGAGCACTCGAAATTCACTTTTTTCCATTTCTAAAAAAATCCACGATGTTGTATGTTTCGAAGAGCTGTTAAACGCAAAGTAAATGACGGAACTTGCTCAAAATTTGACTGTAGTCTATTAACAGGTGGTACTTGATGGGAGCAGAGTTGCATTTCATATAACTACGAGGGAAGTTCGAAAAGTCACGGACTTATCGATCCGCCCTTGTATTTTAATAGTTTTTTTACGAAGGTTCAACTCTAAATCAAGGCTCTATTTTAACAATTTAGCTCCATACATGGAGGTTTTGTTTTCACTCTTAATATGCATAAATCTTTTTTTCGTCTGTATCAACTCTTAGCATATGTAAAATTTCTTATTTAAAATTACTAAGGCTATTCATGTGAGAAAGTTTGGTCCTGGAAAAATGCAAAAGTGTAAAATTTTTCCAAAAACACAACAACAAACAGAAAGAAAATAATTTTTTAAAAATTATTTTCTTTGTGTTTGTTGCTGTGTTTTTGAAGAATTTTAAACTTTTGCATTTTTCCCAGACCAAACTCGACTTTTTTATCTATTCCCTCTAAAAATAATTAGATAATGCTTTTGCTTTAAGCTACTTAGCTACTACTTCCGCGGAAGCTCGAGTCATTCTTGTGAACAAAAATCAAAAATTTTTGAATCACAACTCTTCAATTATATCTGTCATTTTAACAAGATCGCTTAAGTCGACTTAAGCGTAAATAGATTTTATTGTTAATTATTGAAATCCTCAATAGGATTTCGTCCAATCTAGATTTCGAAATTCCGTATACCTAAAAATTTATAAACATTTTAAAAAATAGCTTAAGTGAAAGTAGCAAATTATCAAATTTTTTTTTACATTTGATAGCGCTGAAGTGTACATAAGCTACTTAAGCTATAATAAATTTAAGAACTAAATTTTAATTAATCACAGAAGTGCAAAACATCAAAATTTATTAATTATTGAAGCTAATTATACTGCGCAACTCGAAAAATAAAATAATAGTAGTGATCATTGATCATAAATATTTCGCCACGCTGATTTTAATTTGGTAGCCAGTTTTTTCACATATGTACCAGATTAATCGCAAATTTGCATTGAAGTTTAACATGTTTTACCGCAGCTTTTTATATTTTATCTGAGTTTTTTTATTCTAAATACATAAAGGACCTTCAAGACATTTGGTTATCAAACTTGGTTAATAAATATTCAGTATTAACAAGTAAATCCGCGTTTTTTTTTTTTTTTTTTTTTATTTTTTCATTTTATTTAACCGAGCACTTAGGGCCATGTACTGTAATGGAAGTGTTTGTTAAAATGGCTTTAGCAAATTTAAACTTTTTTGGTTGAATTTTGGTACACATCATATTTTAAGCTATTTACATATTATACTAAAAGATGAACTCATAAGTCATCCCTTTTCGCTCTGCTGTCATATAAATTTTACACACATTTCGCGTTTTAGTGGGCGCTGTGGTGTAATGGTTAGCGCGTTGGACTGTTACACAGATGGTCCCGGGTTTGATTTCCGGTGACGGCAACATCAATTTAGAAAAATAATATGTATGAGTTTTCTATCCCTCATATGTATCGCAGCTCCCACCTTCGGTGTTCCCATAGCACTTAACCCCACCGAAGTAAAATAATGAATCAGGGCTAGGATTCAATAAGTTCGCCAAATCTCCATCAGGTGGCGAGCAACAACAGTTCAAAAACTTATCATCTCGCGCAATTACAGTGTTGCCATGTTTGAAGCCCTTCATCTTTCCCCACCTTTCATCTCTCCACTATCCAATTTCCAAAGAAAGCAACACATTATCTCTTTAAAAAAAAAAAAAAAATAAAAAAAAAAAAATGTTCAGATTTGTCGTTTTGCTTATGTACAAATATGCTTTAATCGATTGCGAAAAATATGGTAAAAACTGAGAAAAAAAGCGAATTAACTTTCTAATGCTGCACATTTATTAACCAAAACATGATACCAAAATTTTAATGAACGTCTTTAATGAATTTATCATAAAAAATTATGATAAAATTTTGATTTTTAAGATTTTATATGTAAAAACTGCGTTAAAACGTACAAAACTTGAATGCAAAATTTGCGACAAATCTGGACCATAAGCAAAAAAAAATGTATACGCCTTTAAAATCAATGTTACAGAAGTATTTACAATCAATGGTCGATAATCTTGTTTTCGATTTTAGGAGTCAGTTTTATAGCGCTGTGTTAGTATACGTTACATATTTTTTTTTTTTACAAAAATCAAACAGAAAAAATAGTAGATAAAATTCGTAACATCTAAAAACTACAGATTTTGCTAAAATGACACAGATATAATTATATCTAAAATCACTTAGAAAATGTGGTTCATGTGGTACCATATATAATGAAATGTGGCTTTGTAGTGGACCATATCCGAATTCAATTAAAAAATATCCGAAGCGGTGGATTTTATAGGTTTCTATACAATTTTGTATGGAACAATATATGGCTTTATAAAAAATTATAAGCAAAAATATTTTAAATGTTGTTTCACATGAAGTTATATATAACTCTAGTTTACAAAATCAATTTTTTTTCATGTACATTTGATAAGAGATAGATTTCCATATGTACTTTCTCACGCTGAATTCGAAAATCAAGGTTATAAAAAAAAAATAAAATATTCGGAAAATATGAGATTTTTATTTATTCACTCAATTGCTTATAACTTTGTCATTTTTTGGTCGATTTTCTTCTGGTTGGTCTTAGTACATACGTAAAAGTATCATCTTTACGTACATGAAGAGGGACCAGACGTTTTTTTTTTTTTAACGATTTGTACTTTTCCGTCGGCACAGATATGATTTTTTTGAAAATGTGCCCTAGTTTGATATATTTTGAACCGCTTTACCAATCAAAGATCCGATTATACATATGTGTTTGTCATCTCAATACCTTGCATTTGGGTACCAAGAACGAGATTTCTAGCTAGCGATATGATTTGTCAAGTGAAAAAAGGTCGATAAAATGAAAACATTACAATATCTCAAAAACTGTTAAACTTTTTACTTGGGTAGCCAAAAGATGCCCAAAGAGTTGGCCTATAAACTGATGAATTTTGGTTTGGAATATTTCACTTTGTTTTAAATTACAGCCCTAAAATAAAATAGTGGCTAACAGTAACCAACATTCCCTTACATTAATGGTCGTTCTAATTTTTTCCATCAATTGGTCAACCCAAATATACACACAGAAAAATAAAATGCCAACCGAATTGAAACGTGCATTTTGGTGGCCACAACCAAAAAATTCGATTAGTAAAACCATATTCAAATGTGATTTATGAATATTTTGGGCGTTGCAACTAAATTTCAATTGTATTAACCGAATTTTGTTGTGACAACCCATATTCAGTTGTACCAACCAACATTTAGTTGTACCAACTAATTTTAGTAGTAGTAACTAAATTGCAGTTGGCAAATGGCCAAATTGTTCTCTGTGTGTAGTAAATATATAAATCGAGTAATTATATTATTTTTGCAATTCATACATAATAACTATTTTTATGTTTAAATTAATTATAGAAATGCTTAATGTATTTATTTAGCCCATAATTTTCTTGTCTGGCCTAAAAGCGGCTAAAACCACAAGCAAAGTTCATTGTCGGTCATTAAATAGTTGGCCAATAATTAAATAAAGAAAATAAATGCTATCAACAATTATACGAATATGAGACATTTCACAGCAATTACTCTGCAGGTGGCTAATTTCCAAATCCAAACCCGCTTCTTTGCCGCAATCGACCACACCTGTTCTACGGTCAAAATCTTCTTAATTAAAGTGGATTTGTAAATTCACCCGGAATTGAAATGTTTGAAATTACCTATTTTGAGGGATTTTTTTTTATTCATAAATAATTTCTTAAAACGTTATTACAGTTCAATGTATTAACTAAATACAGTAGCGGGCTATACTATAATTACTAGGGCAGCGACTTTCATGCAAATACATGTTTTTAGTTAGCAGCCCAAAATAGATTTTGACCAAACACTTTTCCGAATCAAATAATTTGCAACAAAATTGCATCGATTTGTTTTTGCATATTTTGTTATAAATGCTTATTTTTGCAGATGTAGCCATAAATGCATATTTTAATGTATATTTTAGGCCTCATTGTTGAATATTCTCAATTTAATTGTATATTTTTGCATCTTTTGTAAAAATTAAAAAAGATTTACAAAGGTTGAGGTTAAGAGTCCTTGGGATGGGACAAAACTGCAGTAGTCTGGCATATCCATTGCGTCCTTAACATTTTCCAATAAAAATGTTTTCTTCTCCTAATTCCTGTAAAAATCACAGGTGTACCAACTCTGGTAGTCGTCACTTCACATGTCTGTCCGATCGAGTTCCTAAGCCAGTTCACATTCTCACAGACATACAACTCCTTCTCAGAAGGTTTAATACGGATTAGCCAAATATATTAATTTCTGGCCGGTTTAGTGGGGAATGCCTTTTATATGCGAAAAGAAACCAAAAAATCAGCAAAACCTCTTAAAACAATTTAATTTGTAAAATATAGGTATTGATGAGCTACATTATCATAATTTACATGGTTATATTGAGAGCAGTGTTAATTAATCTTATTACAGGGTAAATTTTATCTTGAACTCAGTACATGTTTTTTGTTTTTATTTTCGATTCGTGAAGCAACAAATAAAGATGTAAACGTATAAACTAATTATAATTAACATGTGTTCGTTATTTAAAGATAATGTTGTTTGAAATTGTTTTGTAACCTTGTTATCGATGAAAACTTTTTTAAAGTATTTGTGTGTGGGGGTGTTTGTAGTTGTGTAGGATGGGTTCTTGTGTGGGGGTGGTGTGTTAATCGTATTAAAGATAGATTCTTAAATATAGCACTTTAAATTTTTTGTTGGGACATTGTTTGGGTTGTTTGTTTTCACGGTTTTTGTAAACATTTTAACAACAGAACTTTATAACACACAAAAAAATTGAAACCCATTTCAATCACGAAAACCACCGATTCAATAACTTTAATTGCTGAAATTCAGTCAACAACAAAAATTGCGAATTCAATTAGAAATTGATAGGTCTTTAAGTGAATTATTTTTCATTTAAATAATAACTCATTTGATTAAAAAGTGATCAATATCGTATGAATTCCCAAAAACCAAAAAAAAAAAAAAAAAAAATTGTTGTTGCCATACCAAATGTTTTTTTTTTTTATGGAAGTGTTGTTGCCATGCAAAATGTTTTTTAACAGCTTGAATTTTATAACATTGAACTTAAACCGGCATGAAATTCTCATTAAGTTTACAGATTTATTTAGAGTTATATGATCAAATTCACACAGAAATTTGTTTTTTTTTTTTCATTTCTATTGAAGCGTAAAATTTATTTTTGAATTTTTTGTTTGCAGAAATTAGCCCTTGTGTTGAAATCAGAGTATTTTTTTTGTTTAAAATAATTTTTAATTTATTTTTTGCATTTTCTTTCTATTTAAAAAAAATTAAAAATTTTTATTAAGCGAAATTAAACTTTAAAAATTACATTATCAATTTTATGATAATGTTTTAGAATGAATAAATATTCAGATTTAAACAACTGAAATTAAATTATTCAACTTAATAAAGTAATAAAGCTAATTATAATTAATATCTATTTTAATTGAAATGAATTTAAAATATTTATTACTAATACCACTAAACATAAAAATTTATAAAAAACAACTACATATAGTACAAAAACAAAATCAACAACAATGTGTTGATGTTTGCTTTTGAGCGATAATATAAAAAAATGTCAAACAAGTTCCAAATTTGATGAAATATTTAATTGATTCAATTAATTTTTAATTGACAGCTTTTACGATTTTCAACTAACCGATTTAATTGAAAAAAGTTAGGAAATATTTTTTTCTGTGAAATTATAAATTTAATGGCTATGGAAAATCTCAACATGTCTCCAAAACCTAACGTGATAGAGAAGCTAAGAGGTCAGACTCTATGGTGATCTAGTCGGTTTTTCAAAACCGGTTTCGGTTTCAGTGTGTTGTCGGTTTCGGGTTGAAATCCTGTTTACAAAATTCTGCTTTTCGTAGTACTGTTTTACAAAAAACTGCATTTCATAATACTTTTTTTACAAAATACTGTATAACACAATACTTTTTTGCAAAATCCTGTTTTACTGGGCGGCGAAAGTTTTGTAAAAATAAGGAAAAAAAGCCCGCGCTTTTAGCTTTATTTTTACAAAAACTTTCACTGTCATAATTAAGTAAAATTTATCTCAATTTATATGTATATGATTATTAAAATAAACCATAACAAAATCAAAAGACAATTCTAATGTAATCAACATATAGTAATAACAGCTGATCTCATTGCAGATGTTATCAGTTCACCAGTGTTGTTGTTATCATATGCAAATGTTTTGATATTGCAAGCAGCATTAATCGAATTGATACCCACGTGTAGTTAATAAAATCATATGTTTAGAAATCTTGCCTTTTTAAAAGAGTTATAAGAAAAAGGTGTGAATTAAGCCATAAAGGCTACCTAAAGCGAATTGCAAAAAATCTTGTACTAATTTAAGTTTAGAAAATGCATGGAAATTAATTTTTTGTTAAATGTTTTTTTGTTAAGTTTTGAAAATTATATACTTTTGTTGAAGTTATTTTTAATAAAATAAATTTCGTAAACCAGCATTTTTATTATGAAAAGCAGGATTTTTAACAATTTTTTGATCAGTATTTTGTTTAAACAGTATTTTGCATAACAGTATTATATACGTATCCCTTCGGGTTTTCTAAAATGTAAAATTTTCGAATATCGAATACATCGGTTTTTTGTTGTCGAATACCCGGATTTTTCTTAACTAATATTTTTTAGCTTTAATATATAAAAGTGGTTTATGCAAGAAGCTCCTTTTTAGTTAAAAATTATTAATATAAAATACTTTAAAATTATGTATAACCTCAATAATTACACTGTGCTACACAGAAAATCCCCTCTTCATATGACCTAGTGTAGGTCTAGTCTAGCTGAAATGTGCCGGTTTGGGAAGTTTCTATATTTCCTTAGATTTCCGAGATAACGGTAAAAGAGTATTTTTTGCAAATGCCCCATTTAAACTTTTGTTTTTAAATTTCAATATACTTTCTTTCTATTCATAATATAAATTGGTAGAGATTTTTTTTAATAACAATTAATATTTTTAATTTTTTTTAAACTTCTTCTACTTGTAGGAGGGGGTTTTTCGAATCTTCTTTTTATATTCTTAAAGTTAGTGTTCTCCTGAGGAAATTGATTTTTAATTTGTTAAAATTGTTTGAAAATTGACAAAGTTATTTTCTTATTGTAAAAACTTGATAAGTTACATTTTATTTTATTTTGTTTTCGCCTTTTAAATGTTAAAAAAAATGCAAGCAATATGAATTTTGCAGGACCTTTGTGAAGTCGATTTATATTATGTGCAAGCAAAGAAAAACCATATTCGAATAGCATCTTACATTTTTGGATTTATGATTGCGACAACCATACTCTTATCTTTTTTTTAATCGTAATATGATATTTAGATTACCATATTATGGTCCCCAATTGATCTCAATATTATCATATTGTGGTTATTGAAATATTTATATATTGTCATAGCATGATTCCTTTAGTATTTTCCCAGGATTCTGTTGAAGCTGAATGAAAAATGCATTTTTTAAAATAGTACAAATGTATATTTATTTATTTAATAATTTACAAATTTAAAAAAACTTATGTTAAAATAATTTAAGTAAAATCATTATTACATCGCTATGCGATGTTTACATACATTTTTATTTTATTATCTAAAAATGCAAAACTAAACTTTCTCGTTTTCAGCACAAATCTTATTTTGTCAGAAAAAATAAAATAATGGAAACATGTGACTGCAGCATAAGCAAAATATTGTTAAGAATTTAATTTCACAATACATTTATAACTATCATAACATGTTTGTAGCAATCATAATATTTACAGTATAACCATATTATAGTCCTAGTTATCATATTGTGATAATGGAAAAGAATTTCGCCATCACTTGTTACCTTATTAAGATTATTACAAAAATATTTTGATTATATCATACTACAGACTTAAATCACGTATTTTGTTTATATTTTTCTTTAATATTTCTTAAATTCTTTTTGTTTACAATTTATTTTGCTTAAGTTCAACAAATTGAAAAATAAACCACTATTTTATCCCTTTTTACTCAATTTATAACGCTTTTATGTATAATAAACAATAACTTTAAGGGATGCATGTCAATTCCACTTTTGCCTAAGCTGTCATGGTAGACCGGGTTTAGACTACCAAATTATTCCTGCATCCACTAAAAATATCATCATTATAATTAACACCAATGCATGGTTTTTCTATTTTCATGTTGCTTCAATTAATATTAATTAATTCGTTGTTGTTAAGCAAGAATGACACTTGATTGTGGACAAGAGAATAATATGATAACCGAAAAAACGAGAAATTTTTAGTTTAACATGATTAAAGCAACCATATTATTGGTGAAATATGATTTATACAATAATAATTAAATTTAAATAATCATTTATGGCTGTAGAAAACATAGTTTTGAGGCCGCAATCATATAGCAACCATATTTTTTGTCTGCGTGTAGTTAAAATTCTGTTAAATGCATTTATTTTCAGGCAGGCTTTGAAAACACTTTAACATATTTTGCATATAAGTTTTGCCAGGAGAAAAATTTTCTCATTCCTTTTGTAGCAGTCAAAAAGTTTGGACACAAACAGTTTTGGTAGATTTTTTTTGTGGTTCATAAGTTTTTTGTTTGATGAAAATTATATAAATATTTAAAATTCTGGCAAGGAAATTTGGAAATTTTAGTCTTTGGATAGGTTTTTCTGTATGGTGTTGCTTAGGACTTTCGGCTTTTTTTTTGGTGAATTGTTTTTTGGTATGTTTTTTTTGTAAGCGTTTTTTATGGTAATGGCTCTAATAGGAATTTTTTAAATTATTGATGTTTTGAAGTGTTAGTGTGATTTTGCTCACTACCAGTACTATTATAGTGTATGCTATCTAGCCTAATTACCAAATAGTACGTATTTTTTCTCGAAGCTTCTTGGCAGCGTGTATGGCAACCATTCATTTGCAGGAGAAATATTCACTATCGAAATACTTCCTGTTGGATGTGTGATAAGATGAAGGAAATTTGTTACAAGGTGATTGGGGAGCATAATGAGAAGGAGAAAATATAGTGATTGTGTGCATGATGGTTGTTTTTATTTTTTTTACACAAATGCCAAAAGTGACCACATGAATTAACGTATAATTCACGTTAATTCATGTGGTCGTAAATTTTTTATTGTCAAACCATTTTTCCGGAATAGTTAAAAATTTTCATAAACAAAAAGTGAATTTAAAGTAATTTTATAATCCAAAATAAGATAATCTCTAAAATAATTAATTTTATAATTTTTTTAAATATTCGTTTTAACGTAAAGTTTTTTTTTTAAATTTATTTTCTTCAAATTCTGGAATTTTAAATATTTAATCTCTATTCAATAAATTTCAACAACTTTTATCGTTTAAATATTTTTTCTTTATATAATTTAATAGTTTTATGTTTAACGTAATTTTTATTTGAATTTGTTTTACCGAGTCACCCTATCATTTTTTTTATTAACTTCTTTGAATCTATTGCTGGCTCCAGTGTTGCCAGGAGATTTGTTTTTAAATCCCTACGTTAATGAAAAAAAATCCCTTTTTTCCCTACAGACAGAAAAAATATTCCCTACATGTTTCCCTACACATTTTTTTTTAATAAATGCAAAAATATTGTTTTTTAGCAGTAAGTTACATTTACTTTTATTATAAATTTGTACAGTAATTCATTCAGGTACAATAGATTTTCATTAAACAAAAATAACAGAAAGTAAAAAATAACATAAAAACTAAAAATAAACGGTAAACAAATGAACAGTTCATGCGAATAAAGACGAATAGACCATTTGTAGAATTTTACAGGGGACAATAAAAACGCAGGAAACGGTTAAAAAATAATATTTTTGTCAACTTTTTGGTATTAGCTTAAAGATTTAAGTCACGTCTACCTATATACAAAATTTTAGTAAGGTATTCGAAAGAGAACTTATCAAAAATTGGACTTCAATTTTTGCTTAAATGGAAAAAGGGCGAATATCCAAAAAAAAATTTTGAAATTTGAATAAAAATGTGTTATTTTGCAGCAGATTTTGACTACATTTTCATGAGACTTGCAAAACTTGACGAACTATGGTTGGTATTTTTTACAGTTATATTAGTTTTTTGTTCTTATATACATCGAGATTATTTTTATGTTATTTTCAATTTATAACGAGCATTCAACCTCCGTATATTTACAAAAATAAAGCAAATTAAACATATTAGCTAGGTTGATACTAGTATTTCGATCTGGCTAAAGATCTCATCAGAACCCGAAGTTTTAGCAAAGTTAGAGCCTCCATAATAGGCAGAACTTTAACAAAAAACCTATTAATAATCAATTTTGCTCCATTCTTGTCTTCTTAGTTTGTAACATTTTAAGGACAATTAAGTACAATTTCAAATTTTAGCTAATATCAATTTTAAACTCGCAGCTAAATAATTTTTATATAATATTTTGTTAAGGATGGATATTCGCCCTTTTTGCTTACCACACTTTAAAGTCTTATAACTCAAGAACGGTACAATTTTTTGCCAATATAATAAGTGTGCTTTGTTCCTCGTAATGTTCTTTTAACACATTGTTACCGAAAGTAAATTTTTTGTATGTTTTTGTGTTGTATTTAATCAAAATTGTGCGTTAGTTCACTACCAATTTAAACAAAAGTATAAAAATATACGAATTATTGCACTTTCAAAGTCATTTTTAGTCTTAAAAGTCAAAATTTCCCCAAAATTTCTGCACATGATTGTAGGGCTCTGCTAATAAAATGCATTTATGCAAAAAAAAAACGTGTTTGCGAAAAAGTGGTCTATTCGTCCTTATTCGCATGAACTGTTCAAATAAAAAATGCCATTTCTAAAAAATACTCGTGTAAACACTTATGACCTGTTTCTCGATTTCGAAAGCATGATTTGGGTTTCTCTAACTAAATTTCTATGCGAACGATGACTTGTAGTACAAGTCGAATGAAAACGTAAAAGTTTTCATACAAAATTTGGTTTCTCTATTTCGAACGAGTTGTCAACAGTGCGAACGTAAATGTCAAAACCATTTTCATTTATGCAAAGCCAAGAGCACAAGCAAACAATGGTGCTAACTGTTTAAACTTATTTCTCATTTGTTTATTAGCACCAGATTTGCTGGTTTTATTCTGTTACACTGAAGAAAATAAGTGGTTATACTTTTCATTGTTTATTATAAATTACAAATAGAATAACATTTTTAATAAAAAAAATCCCTACAATTTGACTGAAAAACAAAATCTGTCCTTTATTCCCTACAGATGAAATTTTTGGAAAAAATCCCTACGAAAAGGGAAAAATCCCTACACTTGGCAACACTGGCTGGCTCTGTAACTCTTTACATTCATTTCGAACTTATTTACAGATATAACTACCCCTTCATAATTTTAATTTCCGCCATCATGATGACCCCTCTCCGAGAGGATAACAATACACATTTACACACCCACACATAAAAATAGGTTGCAAAGCATTTTACGCAGCGTACATCTCTACTGTCTCCACGCGCCATCAGCCAAGAGGCTATGTAAGTGCGAATTTTTTGTTACACACACACAAATTTGTTTTAACGCATATGTAATACTCACACATGTTTTAACTTCCATGCAATACGTACATGTATATACTCTTTGGTTAAACTACGAACTTTTCTTTTCAATATTATTCACCAATACTATTAAATAATTCTATTTCATTCTAAACGACATTTGTATTTATTTAGTTTTGTAATTGAATTTTACTATATTTTTTTATTTAGAGTCGCCAGCGTATAATTTATTAAGTATTTACTGGGAAGTTCAATAATGTAAATTAGGATTAATTTTAATAGTCAATATTAATAAAATACAAATATAATATATTTTATGAATTCAATACAATTAAATAATTTTTTTTCCATTTCATACTATTTTTTTATGCTGACTTTAATGACTTTTAACTTCAACGATTTTAATATTTAATGTTTTTTTTATATTAATATGTTTTCAAAGAATTTATAAATAAATTATGTGATTGTTCTATGTTAAATTTAAATGGAATTCAAAATTTTTTATTTACGAAAAGTGAAGTCCTAGGTAGGTAGATTAGAGTACATTTTGGGCTACCTATAATATTATGCGAATTGGCCAGCATGGTTCGGTGAATTTTCAAACGGTTTAGCATATACATCTAAAGCTAACACATAATAGCCATCAACGTTTTTTTTTCCTTTTCTTGAAATATCATTCTTTTTGATTTTGTGTTCGTTTTTTTTTAATCTCTCTACCCTGTTCATTAGATTGCAGCCGAATGTGTCGGAATGTGTTTAAGCAAGACATCTATCAAATATTAATCAATGGATGCCTAGAAAACAGCGAAAATTCATAAAACAGTAAATGTGACTTATCATGTTTTTACAATAAGCTCTTCATATATAATATTTACAATGTTCAGGTTTCTTTTTTTTACAAATTTTTCAACTTCTACACGGGTTTTTTGAATCTTTTTTTAAAACAACAATATTTTCAAAGTTAATGGGTTCCTGAGTATAATGAGCCTTCATCGCTTAAAATTTGACAAAGTTATGGTTCTTTTTCAATATATACAAAATTTTTTTCTTCCTCCTTCGCATTAGAAAAAACAAAATTCGCTCGGTGTATATAGAAAAAGCACCATAACTTTTTCAACTTTTAACCGATTTTAACAACAGTATCATTTTACTCAGGAAAATACTGACTTTAAGAATATTGTTGTTTTTAAAGAAGATCAGAAAAATTCGTCGTAGAAGTTGAAAAAGTTGTAAAAAAAATCTGAACATTTTTATTATTAAGACACATAAGCCAGCTCCGATTTTCGCCGTATTTTAAAAGTGTTATTAAAATGTTCCCCTCTCCATAATTTGTGCAGTTATCGATCATCTTTCATTTCACCAAATTTTACATTTTTTCTGCTCACGTGGTCGAGGATAGACATATTTTTGTGTTATTGAAAATAGCAATTTAATCTTCTAAAATTAGTAAAAATTTTAAATTTTTGCTATATTTACCTTAAATTTTGTAGAATGAAACAAAGATTATATATTTCTAAAATCAATAGAATTTTTTGCTTAATAATTGTTTAATGCTGATTTCAGAAGTCCAGATTTTTTTTTTATTTAAAAAACAAAAAAAAATTTAAAAACCATTTAAAAAATTTCTCATTTATTTATGTTTTTAGCAATTTTTTTTTCTAAATTAAGCAGATTAATTTGCTTTTTTCAATTAACTAAAATTTATCTAGCATATAACTAAATACTTATAGATTCAACAGATTTAATTTTTCTATTCTTCTTATACTCCTATTTAGCAAAAAACATTTACTTATTTTAGCAATTTTAAGTGCAACATAATTTTTAGCTAATTTTCAACAGTTTTAGCAAAAAATGTTAGCAATTTCTTTCTAACAATATTGGTTATGTATTGTTTTGGTACTTTTTTGAAAATCTATATTTAGACACATTACTTTGTGATTTTTTGTTTGTATTAGGGTAAGGTATATATATTTAACAGCACACACGAAAATTTAAAGCACAACAATTCATTAACATTTTTAGCAATATATTATTATTATACATGCCATAGCTCTGTTGGTAGAGTTCTCGAGTAACAATCCCTGGTTCGTGACCCAGTTATTTATTTAATTAATTAAAAAAATATATATTTTCTTTATAAATTTTTTTTATGAAAATCGATTTATAGACAAATTTCTTTCCCCAACCCGGTTACCATATAAGTAAACAGTTACTTTACCCCCTACTACACTCAAAAAAATAAGTTAGTAGGAAAGTTAGTAAAACATCTTGTAAATCAGGTATACCATTTTTCAGCAAACTTTTTGCTAAAATTATGTTTTTAACTAAAATTTTAGTTATACTTAGTCAGTACTTAACTGTTTGGAACTAATGTTTTACTAATGTTTTACTAATTTATTTTGCTAAAAAAATTGTGCTGATTAGTACATCAATAGTGTGAACGACAACCAGATTAAAAGGTTTGCGCAGAATGAATTAGATATCAAGATGTAGTTTGCGCAGAATGAATTAGATATCAAGATGTAGTAGTGACGAGGACAATTATACTAAAAAGTACAACTCTAGTAATACCCTAAAAAAAAATCAACCATGGAAGATTTTGTATCTGTTTTTCATACATAAAACAAAATTGTAGATTGAAACAACTTAAATTCTGCGTTTTCACCGGCTTGTGAAAGTAATTGTCTATTAATTAAATAAAATATTTAAAAAGATTAAATGTGTATTTGTAGTCAAATTGAGTGGTCAAATTGAGTGGTGAAACAAATTTACAGAATGTAGACAGAATAAAGCGAAAGACAAAGACATACATATTAGGTAGATTTTTATGTTTCCTTTTTCTTATTGCAAAAATGGTTGTATATGTTACATTTTGTTATTTTTTTGTTTCGTTTATATAATTCTTTGCGGCATTAGCGTTCCTTTAAAAGATAGCATCATTGAGACAACCATTGATGTTAGTAGTTGAAAGATAATTTTGTTTTTGTTATGTATAATTATTTCTATATATTTGCAGATATTACATTAATTAATGTCGTCAATGTGGGAGTATGAAAATTTTTATATTTTGTAACGTATTGTAAATTATTTTAAACAGAATCACAAAAATATGTTTTATGATTTTCAGCAAAATAAATAAACTAAAGTAAAAATTTTCTACAAATTTTTTAAGTTTTTTCAGTCTACTAATATTCAGCAAAAATTTTATTAATGTTTAGCAAAGGTTTTGTTGCTGAAAATCAGCGAGCTGACTTTGATTTTGCTGACATTAGCAATTTTTTTTTGCAAGCACCCCCCTGACTAAAATTTTGCTGACTCAGCAAAATTTTTTGCTGACTTTACTAACTTTTTTATTTGAGTTTAGGTAATGAGTCGACACCTTACATTTAGGTTAATCGCCTGTAAAAGTCATTAGTGAAGTAAGGTGTATTGAAATGTGTGTAGCCCTATGGCGATATATTACTTTACCCATTATATTGTAATGTGTGCTTTTTCTGGGTAGTTAAAACATTGTTATTACTAGGGCAACCAAAAAAAGCTCTAAAAACAATATTTTCAGCGCTTGAAAAAAAGTTCAAAAATCAGTAAAATAAGCCGTTTAAATATAAAAACAAGTCACTAAATTGAAAAAGTAAACCGTTAAATTTAACAACTTTTTAATAAAATCTTTACTTCAAATAAAACTTGTTTCTTGAAACTTTCGTCAGCCAAACATTGTGAAAATTTGTTTATTTAAATTTTTTTTGTAACAAAATATATAACATTAAACTTTTTACTCCCAATTATAATAAAATATTTAAAAAAAAACCGATTTCTAAAAAATACATAAAAAATGCTCTACTTAAAAAAAGCTAAAATAAGCTTAATTTTAAGCAAAAAGTCAAAAAGTTGCATATATTTATAAAATAAGCAAATATCGCAATTTTGTTCTATAAATTCAAATAAAAAATAATCTCTGGCTTATTTTTGCTAATAATATAAATGATATAAAACTAGTAGGTTTCTATCCATCTCAGTCTCTCTCAATCTGCCCTCTTTTTATTTGTTCGTAAACTTGCACCTAGAAATAAAAACATTTTGCAGAAATTTAAAAGTATAAATTTATTTTTATCATATTTTTGAATAATAATTTAATAAAATGTTTATTTATTTGAAATTTTAAAGATAAAATTATAATAATTAAATTAAATTTTACTAGAAAATAACAAAATATAAGCAACATAAAAATAAAAGTAAGTGTTTTAAGCAACAATTTTTATCAGCATGTTCCTCTTTTTTTAATGTAAAAAAAAATGTTTTCATTTGCTTGCCCGAGTTTGGTATTTTGTTGCTGAGAAGCGTGGGCAGTGAAGTCTCTTTATTTGTATATACTCTTTGATAAAACACCCATGGAAATCTTGTGGTTTAGTTGTTTTGATATTTACTTGATTATATGATATCATCAATTTGTAAATATGTATGTTCAATTTGGAAGTGTTACACTTTCATTTATTGTATTTCATATTCTGTGTTATACACATTCATATATATTTCTAAATACTGTTTTGTCATCGTCTAAAAATTGAGTTTGATTAATTGATTCATTCACTGAATGTTTGGATTACAACATTTCTTTAAACCATTTAGGAAATGAGTAAGTGGAACTAGAAAAAGAAGATCTTACGACTGAGATTACACTATAAAACACCAAAAAAATATATTATTTAAACACGAATCTGACAAAAATTTTAAAATCTTACAGTTCGTTTTCGAGGTATTTAAACTTTTTGACTTTCATGGGACACACTGGTTTTTTTCAGCAGTTTTCCTTCAATATCGTGGTGTTGAATTTAAAATGTTAAAAACTTTTTATTGTTTTGAGATCTACGGTAGTTAAGCTTTAATTTTTTTTATTTTCAAGGATATTTTCAGAATTTTATAAGGAACTGGAAAGATCTAATTTTTAAGTTTAATGGATTTTTTTTAACTAATTTCTCATAAACTAGACACTTCAAAGTATAATAGTCGCAAAGCCGCACTTAGAATAATATGTAAATAAAGACCACTGCAAATGTAGTTAAAAACAAATGAAATTTCACTTAAAGAAAGGACAACTTACATTTCAGTAAATTCAACTAACATTGTCATTTGTTTTTTAATGTTCAAAAAATGAATAACAATTGTAGTAAAAATGAACCACATGTTAGTAAATAATAAACAAAAATTTATTTTTTTTTTATTTTTTTAAATAACAAAAAACTAATGTAAAAAATTAATGAAAAATCATGAAACAGTCATTTGATGTGGTTGGTTTTTTTTTAAATGAACTACAACGTTACATTAAACATAAAGGAACTGAATTACAACCCAAACAACTACAAATTTTTAAAGCAGCAGTTCCCTGAGTGCGTTAAATATTCTCTGACATATTTGTAATACAAATAAAAATTTTGGGAAAATAATAATAAAAACTTAGTTTTTTTTTTTATATAAATAGAACATTTTTGATCTTCAAAGTTTAATAACGTCGTGATATTTGTTACAAAAAGACCCTAGCCACGTGTTTCATTACTAAGAAGACAATAGTTGAGCAAAATTGATGATTAAGAGGTTTTTTGTTAAAACTCTGCCTATTCTGGAGGCTCTAGCTTTTATAAAACTTCGGGTTCTGATGAGATCTTTAGCCAGATCGAAATACTAGTACTAACATAGCTAATATGTTTGAAGTGCTCTGTTTTTGTAAATATACGGAAGTTGAAATATCGTTATAAATTAAAAATAAAATACTCGTAATATTATCAATTATGATGTGAGCAAGATTATTCAAGTTCAAGATCATTTGTTTTTTTTTAAACAAAAAACCGTGCAATGTTTATTTATTAATTAAAAAATTTCTTCATCCGCTAATTTAATACAGACTTTATCTACTGACAGGTCCTTACATGCTTCATTTCGCGTCACCGAAAATATTCAGAGGACCAATGTATAAGGGGTAGAAGATTTACTCAAATTATAATTTTTGAAGGGAAAAGGTAACCGCTTTACCGTATTGTTTTATTTACCCGATGATAAGTGAAAAACAAAATTGGAAGAATTGAACTAATTCAGATAAAAAATAAAACATTTTTAACTAATATTTTATAATATTTTCCGTTTAAAAATGTTTTAATTTTTGTATAAAAAATAAAAAAAATTTTGGACTTTCTATATTTTTATATATTTAGTAAGAATTTTGTTCTACCTCAAGTCCAAAATCTAATATGATATTCTCATATTAGATTTTATTTGTTGATTTTCACAAAGTTTAGTAATCTTCATGAAGGACCATAAAATTGTTTCATATGCATCGCCTTAATCTTCAGTTGTCCGCAAAAGAAAACTATTATTTGATTTAAATGAAAAATTAGGGTTTTCTACTTTTAAACTAACAAATAAATTAATGCCATATTCAATGTTCCTAATTAAACGATTAAATTTTAAAGATGAAATAAATTAATTTTACAATTTTTGTTTTTAACATACAAAGAAACTTCAGTCACAGAACTTAACCTGTAAAAATACGAGAAAGAGCTACTAAAAATTAGTTTAAAATTACCACAAAACTTTAGTTATATTCGATGTTAGTTTTAGTTAATTGAAAATAGCATTTTACTCTGTAAAACTAGCAAAAACTTTTACTAAATATTTGTGGACTCAAAAAAGCAAACCGAAACTGCAATATTAACAAAATTTTTGCTTAATTTACCTCAAATGTGGTAGAATGCTGAAACCTATTTATTTTGTTGAAATCATTCGAAATTTTTGAAAAATTTTGAAACTTTAAAAATTTCACATTTTTTAATAATTTTTTCGTTTACTAATATTTAGTAAATGTTTTTCTGATTTTATCAGAATATTTCGTTACTTTCAATTAACTGAAATTCAGCTCAAATATAACTTAATATTTGCAAATTCAACAGATTGGCACATTATTATACTAATATTTAGTATTTTTCAATTTCACTGCATGAATTTTTTGTTTGTTTTATACACTACTCTTTTAACTAACTTAACTTAATTTAGCAACAATTATTGTTTTTCCTCTAATATTATTATAAATATATGGACAAATTAAAATATCTCATGAAAATTTGTAAAACATTCATGCACTCCTTTAATAAATAGTGATGAGAAATTCAAAAAATTTGTTTAATTTTTTAAATTTGTTTAATAAATATTCAACATTAACAAGCAAATCCGCGATTTTTCTCATATTTCACTGCATTTAGCTATTTTTGTAAAATATATCATTCCATTTCGCAAACGATCAAAGTATCAAAGAAAAGAGACAAGTCTAATAAATCTAAAAAACAAGAAAGTGCGTTCATGTTAAAAATGCGATATGTGCCAACAATTTAAATGACAGCATAGCGAAAAGAATGATCTATGAGTTAAGCTTAAAGTATAATATGCAATCAGCGTAAAAAAATAATGTATGCCAAAATTCAGCCAAAAAAGATAATATTTGCGAAAGTTAGTTTAACAAAAACTTTCATTACAGTGAATGTTGAATAAATATTTTCAAATTTTGTTTTAAAATCCATACAAATATGTGAACATTTTTAAAATGGCAACCCTGACATTATAATTTTTAAAAGTGCAGTAGTAAATCAATAAAACTAGTCATTATTAATTTTTTGAAAAGGGTTCAAAAGAAGCTTTTGAAAATAATTTTTACCTTTTTGTCTACATAACGAAATAGAACCTAAAAATTCCAATAAATTGTTATTTGAATTTTTTAGTAGAAAAGAAAAATGTATACTCATTTAAGAAATGTTAAATAAAGATTAAGTGACATTGAATTTAGTTTTTGAGTAAAAACGGAATAAATTTGGCGATATTTCTGATTTGGTGTATTTGAAAAATTAATGGCCCGATCGGTCAGATTTTCAAAAATTATATATTTAATGAATTTTATGCAGCGAAATAAATTTTCGCATTTTCTCATCAACATTATAGTCGAAAATTTAGAAGATTGTACTTTTGCACATTTAACTTTTTGAAAAAGGTTCCATCCAAGAAAGGCAACAATTTTTGTGAAATAAATAATTGGAAACTCTCGATACTAAATTTATGCTATTTTCTATTTTCCATTGCAGTCAAGATGTTAAACTATTTCTTCACACAGAAAATAGTTTTGTAGTTGCAACCAAATTTTTTGCCAACCGAATTTTTGCGGTTCCACGTACTATCACTACTATTAAATTTTAATAATATTGTAACAATCGACTTTTATTTACAAATTTCGATTTTTTTTTAGAGCTACCAAAACTATAAAAAATTGATATTATTTTAAAATTATTTTATTAATAAAAAATTCTGGGCTCGAACCGGCGACCTTCTGCTTGGCAGGCAATTGATTTACCTCTAGCCTAAATTAAATTTCTACCATGAAAATTTTTTTCCTTCAAGTTTAAATATGAATGTCTAAATTTAGAAGTTATTTTTTTTCAATATTAATCAGGAAACCAAATATTTTGAATAATGTGACTGTGTTTTGGTTAATTTTATATATTTTCTGTTTATAATTTAGTTTAGTTATTCTGATGATGAATTTTAAGTACATACAATTAAAATTATTGAATAATGATTAAATTTTGTTGGTAACAATGGAATTTCAATCAATTTTCTCTATGTGTATACTTATGGGAAGTCAGTAATACCAACAGTTGCAAAGTAATGCAAGGGTAAGAAGTAAGCATGTTCCGTAATACCAACCAGTTACCAAGGTTTTGCTGGGTAATTGGGAACTGATACTAACATTTGTTGTAAATCTGTCCTTACATATAATAACATATACTGCTGAAGTTCTCATTTAATATTTAAAAATTTGAATGTTTCCATTACCGAGATTTTCTAGTCAAATAATAAAATTTAAGCTAAACAAAAAATTAAAAATCAGCTTAATAAAAAAAATTAAAAATTTTTCGATTTAGCAATATTTAGCATTACTCAGGCCAGGTCGTAGTGGTCACTTTAAAACCAAATATTTTTTTTCAGTTTTATCAAACATTTTTTAATGTCGTAATAGTTTTTATTCCAAATGGTAAACTAATCGATATGTAGTTAAAACTATCTCTTCAAAAAGGTATACAAAACCCAAATCTGTTAAGAACTAGCCAAGTAACAAAAAATGCCCCATACCACTAATATGCCAAATAAACCTCTTGCTTATCTTAACGGTGTGAAAAACTATATCCTTTCAAAAGTACTGGATGAAAAACTTAACAGTTGGTCAATCATGAGTTAATGAACTTTTAAAACAATGAATTTGACCTTAAGAATACAGTTAACTAACATCTTTTGTGTTGTTTCCATTGTCTATTGTAATAGGCAAATTTTGTGGAAATTTTTCAACTTTAATCCATATAATGAAATAGAAAATAATTAGTAACTAAGCTTTTAAACCCTTATTCAAAATATTCAAGTTAATAGCATATACAGTGGAGAACTTTAATGGATACATGTTTGGCAACTTACCGTAAAAAAAACTATGTTGTCAGCAACAATGTAATGTGTTTGTTGTTTATTGCCAAAGACACAAATCCATTAGGCTTGAACTTTAGCCGAAAAATGCAATTGAAGTTTAGAAAAACACGTTTTTCATTTTCGAACCAGTTAAATAATTTTTTAAATTAAACAGCGTTATTAGCAATTGGGGTAAATAAAGGGTATAAACGATTTTTACAAATTTAAATGCCAATTATAGAAAAACTAAAAGCAGTATACAAAAAGTTGATATATCAAATAAAAGAGAATTTTAACAAGTTTTTAAACTAAGAAAAAAGTTTCCAACTCTTTTCGAGACGAAACGAATTTATGCATTCTCGCTGTAATAGTGCTTGTTAGGCTTTGAACATCTATATTGACAGTTCAAATTTAACGAATTGTTCCTATTTCTGCACACAGAGAAATAAAGTGACAACCGAATTGAAAAGTGTATATTAATGGTAACAACTTTAAATTCTGTTAGCACAACGATATTTA
This sequence comes from Delia radicum, assembly GCA_021234595.1. Taxonomy (NCBI): domain Eukaryota; kingdom Metazoa; phylum Arthropoda; class Insecta; order Diptera; family Anthomyiidae; genus Delia; species Delia radicum. The sequence continues at coordinate 164,264,102 of CM037851.1, read as the reverse complement.
CATTAGATATCAGCATATTTTGGCTGCTGCAACTAAAATTCAGTTGAATTACCCGAACTTTTCTGTGAAAACTAATGTTATGTTGTACCAACCGTCTGAAATTAGGAATAACCAAATTTGAGTTGTAGTAACCGAATTTCAGTTGACAAATAGCTAAATTGTTCTCTGTGTGTGCACATTTTCAAATTATAGGACATTCTTGAAAATTCTCTGCATTTTGGGTTGAAATATTTTGCATTTTTTGTTGCACAGGGTGTTCACTAATTTTTATGATATTTCGCCTATAACCCACAAGAATCATCCTAATGGTTCTTAGATTAAACCAATTAAGATCAAATTTTACCAGAAAACTAATGAGATAACTTGATTACTATTTAGGCTCAATATTCAGTGTTTTATTCTTTCTTTCATAAACATTTGTCTGTTCCACGCAGAGAAAAAATATGGTTGAAATATGATTGCGGCCACAAAACTATGTTTCCTACAGCCATAAATGGTTGTTTCAATCAAATTATTGTTGTATCAATCATATTCCACCAATGCTTTCATCATGTTCTAGTAAAAATTTCTCTTTCTTTTCAGTTGTCATATTTTTGTATTGTCTACGATCATAATATAGCATTTATTACCATATTCCTCTATGTAACTACAGCCATATTAAAGGTGCGCCAACTATAAGATGAGCGCCTTCGCTCTTTTAGTTTCATTCTTGTGTGAGATTTTGTGAAAAGAAGTTGTGCGAAACAGTCAGCCACAATAAATTATATAATATTAACCAAAAAGACGTTAAAAATAGACAAACTCGTATTGGTGTTAATTGTAATGCTAATTTGTTTTACGAAAGAAGTAATAAGTTTGTAGTCTCTACCCTGGAACATTTTAATTGTAGCGCACAAACAACGTAGTGGTGTTAATTGTAATGGTGATTTGTTTTGAGGAAGAAGGAATAAGTTGTAGTCTCAACCCGGTCTACCCTGGAAGTCTAGGCAAAAGTTTGATTGTTGCGCATCCCTTAAATAAAGCTATTTATATTATATAGACATAAAAGTGTTACAAATTAAATATAAAAACTGCTTTATTTTTTAAGTGTTTGTAATTACGCAAAAAAATATTGTTAAAGAAAAAAAATATGGAAGAAAAATTTAATATTGGAATCTTTTTGGAACTATAATATGGTAATCTAATTATCATAGTATGATACAGAAGCAGATAAGAGTATGGTTACCGTGTACCATGTTTACGATAGTACCATGGTTGTCGCAATCATAAATCCAAAAATGTATGATGCTTTTCGAATATGGTTCATTCAACCATATTTCTTCTTTGAGTATATAAAAGCAAGTTTTTTTAATAAAAAACTTAATATTTTTTCATTTCTTTTTAGTAGAACTTATAATTATATTTTGGGAAGATTTTCAGCATTTGGCCCTAAGGTTTGAGAAGAATACATGTATTCACTAGGAATTTTTGCATATTTAGATGATTTTAATTCTCTTGTTTTTGAAAAATTAGTAAATTAGTAATAAAATATTACTATTAGCACACATTTCGCTTAAATGTAAAGAAATTTTGCCAGATTTTTGTCTAATAACGCATTGGAAAGAAATAATTTTGAACAATTTTCCTGATTAGTTCAAAGGCAAAATTTAGTCACTTTTCTTACTGAAAATTAACCTTATAGTTAGTGTTTTGAGATGGCCACAGGTTGCAACTAAAGGGTTTTCCAATAGGTACTTGACAACTTTGAATTTAATTTGTCGGAGTCGGTGACCGCAACTTTAAGAGCGAATTTTATCGCAAAATCATCTTCAGCGACGAAGCTAATTTTTGGCTCAATGGGTTCGTGAATAAGCAGATTATGCGTCATTTGTTTGGTGAAAATCCACATGTGCTTCATGAATGACCACTTCATCCACAAAAAATAACTGTTTGGTGCGGCGGCGTCATTGGGTCATATTTTTTCCTCGACAATAACGATCGTCACGTTACTGTGAATGGCGATCGTTGTCGCGCCATGGAAAACATGGACTTGGACGACATGTGGTTTCAACAGGACGGTGCCACAAGCCACATAGCACACGTTACAATTGATTTATTGAAGAGTAAGTTTGGTGAGCTTGTTTTATCAGGAAATGGATCAGGCAATTGGCCGCCTCGTTATCGAAAATTGGGCCCAACGAATTGACCGCTGCCGACGCGCCTGCGGTTTCCATAAGAACGAAGTCGAGTTCCATTCATAAATTTTTGATTGTATTTCAAGTCGATAATGAAGTTTTGGAAATGTCTCAAATGGTTTGCGTTTTATTAAAAAAAAAAAGTTGTCAAGTCCTTATTGAAAAACCCGTTATAAGTACACCCATACAATGTCTTTTTTTGCTTTTTATCCATAAACAGCTCAGTAATGTCTATTGCTTGAGTACGTGATCAAATTCGGACAAACTAATATACATCCATTAGACTTTAAATGCGACAATATATAGTTTTACATGAAAGACGATCGACATTTTTGTTAGTATGTAACGATATATCGTTACATATAACTATGAGTATGTCAAGATATCGTTTTATCAAATACATTTTCTTGAATATTACACTATATGTTATATCTAATTATACATGTATTCGCATATAATTAGATTAAACATATATACCCTGGAAAAAATTACACATTCCAAAAAGAAGGTGATGCCCACACTTGCTTACATATCTCATTGCCAAATTTAGTAACTGCAATACCAAACTCATTCCAACGATAGAGTCAAAAAAGCAAGTAGTATTGTAATCAATTCTTTAAATTTAAACCAGAAAGCATGAACTCAATAACAAAGTAATTATTTACTTAAAAGAAAATAACAATGTTATTAACTTATATGTATAACTTTTTGTACTCAAGAAGTAATCATATACTTTTTCTTAATAAAAGGACGTTATTGGAAGTAGTTCCTAATTTTGAAAAAAGAAGTAATACAATTTTAAAGAATTTCATATATTTTTTCAAACAAATTTTTATTTGCAGGAAAATAATACTAAAAACAGAAATTGCATGTTGCCTAAATTTTGTCAAACTGTGGTTAGGTATAAATTAGGGAAGCGCACGTGAGCAGAAAATTGTGAGTGGAAGTTGAAATTACTGACGTTATCGTGAGTGAGTGTAAAAAAAAAAATCGAGGGTGATTGTGCGTGAGTCATATTTTTGTTTTCAATTTTGAATTGTTCTTTTTTTTTTTGAAAAATTTATATTTTCGTGGTTTATAGCTCCAAAATTATGACAAACCCATGTTATCATAACAATTCGATGTTTCACTTTTTAGGATTTTATTTCCGTATGAGTTTTGATCGTTATATTTGAGTGACCTAGGAGAATCACGTGTGAGTAAAAGTTGAATTTACTTATGGAACTACTTCCTTTTTTTAAATGTAAGTACTTCTTAGTTTTTCTAGGGAACTATTTATTTATTTTTTTTTGTGTAAGTACTTCGTAGTTTTACAATGGAACTATTTCTTTATTAAAAAATGTATGTAGTTCTTAAAAATATAAAGTAAATAGTTCTTCGGTAAAAAAAATAATCAATTCTAAAGAATCAATTATTTTAGTCTCACGCCCTGTTTAAAGAATCGAGTAGGTAATCTAGTAAGGAATGCGTTCTGCCCAAAATGCTTGATTACAAACCCGCTTACCTTTTTGGAAATTTTTTGCTGGGTAGTTGTATATGCCATATATGATTATAAATTGATCGGTGTAATTATATGTGGCATTGTACTACAAAATGTAATTATATGTGGCATTGTACTAAACAATTTAGAGGAGAAAAAGTGTATGTAAACATACCTTAACATATGTATTTAAGTATAATGTATAATAGCATGCAATATCGTATATAATATATAAAATAATGCGTGATTATATATATTATATAATAATTTTTACTCGGGTTATTATACGTGACAGTGTATTAATTCATATAAAATTATATATGAAATAATGATAATTAATATATACCATATGTTGTTTTATATGACATATCATTTCAACATATATTTATATAACAATTAATATAAATTTTGAAATTAATTTGTATGGGACCATATCAAAAAATGTTGAAAAACCAAATCCAAGATAAAATTATATATGATCATAAATAACATCACATATATCCATGTTAAGCTATATAAATCTATATGATTTTATATAACATTGTAATTACATTTCACAATCCTTCACTTGTGAACATTTTCAATATCATCAATAATTTCAGACCTACGCTCACACTTGTGGGCTTAAACGCATGCTCAGAAAATTTGTCAAAAATTTAGTACCATACATGGGGTTTAGTAACAACATCTGGGTATTTAACTATAAAACAATTACTCAATTACACCCATTACATGTAATTAGCATTAAAAAAGTAATTGGCTTGTAATTAAATACACAAATATATGTATTATGTCCCATGTCTGGTATTTATAAAATTGAAAATTTTTCAAACAAGCTTTAATATAACAAGTGCAAGCGTATGGCTGATATTATTAATTATATGACAAGTTCCACAAGTGAAAGATTGTGAAATGTAGTTGACGCGGCCCATGCCTTGTATTAAATAAGATGTGATGGTATATGAACATTTTTACATGGGATAAAAAAAGTTTTACAAAAAAAAATTTTAAATTTTTTAAAAATCTAAAGTTTGAAGTTTCCAAGAGTATTTATTATAATATGTTTAAAAGAACTTTCAAAATTCACGTTTAAATTTGTAACAACATTTTCGTTTACGCCCTTTAAATAGTGTTCATTGTGATTAATTGCTGTTATTATCAGAAATATGACTGTGTATTCTTGTTTTACAGTGTATTTGTATAATTTGGTCAGTGTTAATATGATTCCGACTATTTTATATGCTCTTAACTAGCTCTAAATTCATGAAAATTGTAATGGACCCATCCCTCTCTATAATTATATAATCCCAGGTATAAATTGCCAATCCTATAAAAAAATTAGTACTGGCAAAGTACTGCTATTTTTGTGAAACTCACAGTGTTATAAATTACCAAAGTTACAACTAATATTGCAATAAAAAACACTATTTGTTTGCCAAGCATGCGTTTTGCCAGTACCATCTGCCAAATTCGTTGCCAATATTGTTTCTACCAATATTACAGCCAATTAGAATCATATTTTTTTATTAATATTTTTTCACATATTTAAATATGATGATAAGACTAAGACCAAACTGTATTGCTGATTTTTACTCGTATTTTTTTAAATTAATTAAATTTAAGTTTTTTTGAAGGCAGAAAATTTTTTGAATTACACACGTTATGCCAATGGTGACAAGTTCACTCAAACCAGAGCTGTTAAATTTGGAATACGATTAGTAATCAATTAGATTACATTTTAAAAAGCATGGTATTGATTACATAATTCTCTTTTGAACCATTCCTGATTGTTAATTAAGTATGATTACAAATAATCCAGAAATAATTAAGATTAATTGGGATTGCGAGAAAATAATCAAAAATAATCAAAAGTAATCAAAAAAATAATTGACCACTTTCAAGGATCATTTTTGATTATTTTAGATTATTTTTTAAAAATTGTAAATTTACTTCATTTTATACATACATTTTATTTTAAAAAAATTGCATTTACAACGTAAAAAAAATTCTGAACAAATAAAACAAAATTAAGGTAAATTCTCTTCAATAACAAAACAATCAATAACAATTTTAGTACTTCCTAAATCAACAAAGAGGGAAAAATATGTGAAGAAAATAATAAAGAGAAACAAACACATTTAGAATAGAAAAATGATATGATATTCAATAACTTTCTTCAGACACAAAAGAGATATTCCGTACGATATACCTAAATATAACCGTGTTAAAATATAGAAAAATTGCTAAAAAATCCGCCTTGAGCCAAAAAAAATCGTATGACCATTTAATTATTACTGTAACCAACTTGACAAAACGAATGATGCAGAAGTTCTTATTTTTGGGGATACTTTCACGTGCAATTCCCAGAATTTAGTTCCAAAATCATGTGTTGAAAAATGTTGTACTGTAAATCATATTTTTGGCAACTAATGTTTTATTGCGGATAGTTGGTCAACTTTAATCTGTTCTTATGGAGAAGTGGAGAAGGACTTACATCAATTTCATCATCTGCATAGTCAAATCTTTAAAGTGAAAAAACAAAATAAATGTACGCATAAGCTTACCACCATCAGTGAAATCAAAAAAATCGGGATTATTCGATACATTATTAATTTTCGTTTCAAATCTAATGTTTTACAATTTTTGGCGTAAAACTGTGTGTTTCTTAAACTCTGCTGGTTATATTGTCGACAGTTAATTTCGGCAATTCTGGACTTAATCTCTGCAACACCTTAAGCCATTTCATTTTGATGCTTTGGGTTAGTACTGTTGCTTCAATTGCAATATTCAGGATTTAACATGAAATATGGTTAAAACCTTTCTCTTAACCTCTGTTCCATTTGTAAAATAACAGACGATGATTGTTGCAGCTCCTGGGATCTGCTTAGCTTATGCAGCCTATTGCTCAGTGTCATGAGAGTTGGTATTAAAAATTCTGTAATAATATTAATGTAAATTTATATTTCAAAGAAGCAAAATATAAAAATACCATAATTAACGTTGCTTTCTCCTTGAAGAAAGTCCAGGGCCTCTGCAATTGGTTCCATTACCAAATTGTACATATCCAGGTAATGTATGTCTCTTGCAGAAAAATGTCGCAAAGTCAGTTGACTTTCGCACAGATTATTTAACTTTTCTTTTAATTTTTGACGATTTTTAATAATTTTGACGATTTTTAATAATGTTGACGATTTTTTCAAATTTTGACGATTTTTTTTTTTTTAATTTTGACGAATTTTTAAGTTTAACGATTTTTTTTTAATTTTGACGGTTTTTTGAAATGTTGACATTTTTTTTTTTGCAATTTTAACGATTATTTTTTAATGCACAAGCAATTGCAAAATGCATATAAAATAAGTTAAGAAGAATGCAGAATTATGAAGAATGCAACCTGTTTGCATTCTTCATAATTCAATCATCAAATCGATGACCAACAATAAAAAAGGAAAAAAACAACTAACATTAAATACTGGTAGAATTTCATGAAGAAAAATGTATTTGTGACAGTATTGCCATAATTTCGCAAAATAAAAAAAAATAATTAAAAACAATCAAAAGTAATCTTTGAAAGTAGTTGAATTATTTTTTGATTACTTTTTATTATTTTTGATTATTTTCTCGTAATTTTTATTAATCTTGATTATTTTTTGATTATCTGTAATTGTAATCAATTTTTAATCGTGCAAATCTGAAAATAATCGTAATATAATCATTACTTAACCTTTCAAAAAAAATAATCTAATTACTAATTATTATGATTAGTAGTCATTACTTAACAGCTATGACTCAAACCAACGTTTGGTCACTGTTATCAATCCGGTAACACGATACTACTGTCAATATTGTTAATTCCACGTTCTGCCAACGTATAACAGACCGTAGCCGACGCTTTACCAATACTGTTTCGATTGTATTTTTCTACCTTTTGGTGTTATCTGAAGGCAGAATTAAAAAAAAATTAAAATAAATTAAAATCTAGTTAATTTAAGTGTACTTATTGCTGATGAGTTTTAACTTATTTAAAGTAGTTTGACCTCCTAAATCCGAAGCTAAAGTCACAAACGATCCACCAGCCCGCTTTTCCCAGCTATGGACCATTTATAGCATACATAAATATAGCTCTTATTTGAGTTAAACTATGCGGAGAAATTTGCAAAGCTGGTTGGGAACACCGGAGGGTTCTCGAAAATGTTTTTTTTTGTTTTTTTGGAATTGTACCTACAACATTTAAATTTGTTAAAAAACATATTAAAAGCTTGTTTATAATATTTTCTTCAATAATAAATCAAACTTGGAAATCCATTCAGTAGATTCAAAAATATATATAAATATATTTGAACCAAATATATGAATCGGGAGGCTGATTCAATTTCGGTGTTTTGTCTTCAGATTCGTGTTTAGACGCCAAAACTTCTTAAAAAGTTTTATTTCGTGCAAAAACTTTTCTTTTTCCATTAAATATTTAAATTTCCAATGAAAATGAAAATTATTGAAGTTCGAGGCCATACTCTATATTTCTTTATTAGGATATTGTCCAAACAAATAATCTATAGAGTTTTTGTTTTCAAATTTATTCTTTGACCCTTTCAGGAATGTGTTGATAGATCTATTTCGGGAATTTTCTAGGTTCCCATCATCAGAACACGTTTTAAAAGCGGTAACAATCCTATGCCAAGCATCAAACATTCATATAAACTAGTTTACTCACTACATGAGAACTAATATATATTATATGAGCTCGAAGTAAAAAAGATTATTACCATTGATCAAAAAATAAATTGAAAACTTGTTTTTTTGTGTGTATGTCTGCCTTTGGTAAATATTCAATACACGTTTTTGTTGCTTTTCCTTTGATATGCACATTTGTTAATAACAAAATGTACAGGGGAAGTATTCAACACATTCCTGAAAGGGTCAAAGAATAAATTTGAAAACAAAAACTCTATAGATTATTTGTTAGGATAATATCCTAATAAAGAAATATAGAGTATGGCCTCGAACTTGAATAATTTTCATTTTCATTGCAAAATTAAAGGTCGAAAAAACATAATTTTTATTTTTTAATAAAAATTATATTAAACTTATTTAAATTTCCGTTAAATTTCGGCCTTACCGATTTATAACAACGTCTATATATTGACAGATTTGGCTGAAATTTGGACCTAACATTACTGAGGACTATTGTAATAGTGCCAGCTTTGCTTAGCTCTAAAATTCCACAGTCGTTTCTATTTCCATTAAATATTTAAATTTCCGTTTCAGCCTAACCCAGAAAAATCGTTAATTTATAGCAACCTCTAAATATTGACAGATTTGGCTGAAATGTGGTACTAAGATTACTAAGCACTATTGAAACAGGGTGAGCCATGTGGAGCTCTAAAATTCTACTGTATTTTTTTGGGGCCACCCTAATGTATAAATTATATAGATTGTAACACCATAGTTTCCAATTTGATCAACGGCTCATGCCTTACTGCGGATTTTTCAAATATTCCCAAAACATGTATACATTAAAATTTACCACTGTACATTGTTAATAGGTATTTGCATTTATTTAAATAATATATATACATATATAAATATTTTATATGTTTGGATGTGTTTTTGTTTTTAGCTAAAAAAGTTATTAATCTTGATTATCTCATGCAGTCGTTTCCAATAGATTGATTTCAATGTTTGACACTTTAAAATCATCCTTCAACACTTTGTTTTTATGGTTTTTAAATTGTTTTATTGCTCACATTTTTGATGGTCAAGAGATAATCGTACTTTGTAGATTTAATGATAAAGCATGTGTTGAGTTCATTGTACAAATTGTTTATTTAAAATTTTTAGCAAATAAATAGTATAAACACATGTAGACGATATAAATAATTTATATTTTAAAGCTTTAAAATTGATACATATTAACCCTTTGACCACCGAATTTATGTTAGTGGATATCTTTCTATTTTGACTTCAGATTATGGTAAGGGGTACTTAAATTTTAAAGAAAAAAGTTTACATATATGCCCCCTTTTAATGCTACCCACCAAAAAATTGGTAAGATAATCGAATTTTTGATACTTTTCAGCTCATTTTTACCACTAAAACAATCAAATAAACAAAAATTTGATATTGTTCTGGTCATTAAATGAATTGACGTTCCAAATTTCGATATTGTAGCTTTATTAGTTTAGAAGAGCACCAAACGCCTTTTGTTCTTTGAAATGAATTCTGATTAAAATATCTAACTTTATGAACAAATATAGCGACTATATTAACCTGATGAACAGTTAATGCATATAATATTATAGTTATATCAAAATCTTTTGACTTCTTTTCAGTGACCAAAATGCCCATGAACATATTATTAAACAAGCAACATTAAAATTTTATCGGAACTATGGGACACTTTTATTTCCCGCTTAAACAAAAACTCGCTGTTTTTCAGTCTACTGCAAGTAGGGTTTGGGGTACGAGAATTCTCGGGAATTACCGGAAAAATGCGTCGGGAATTCCTGGGAAATTTTTCAAAATTCCTGGGAAAAGGGCATCAAGGCTATTATGTAGGTAAAGACGACAGCAATTGAAATTTCAGTTGAAGAAAGGACGACTAACATTTCATTAAATTCAACTTACATTTGTCTTTTGTTTCTTATGTTCAATAAATTACTAACAATTGTAGTAAAAATGAACCACATGGTAGTAAAAAATAAACAAACATTTTTTTTTTATTTTTTGTTTAAGAAATGGATGTAAAATCATCAAACAGTCATTAGATATGTATGAAGCATGTGTGTTCATGCACGGATCCATATATGTCGATTTATAACAGGGTAACTAAAATTCCATTCGAATATATAAAAAATATTCTGTAGAGTTAACAGTTTATTTTTGCTGTTTTTATTTTATTAATATTTATCAAAAAAATATCTGCTAAATTAACCAGTATTTTTAACTAATTTTAGTAGCATTTTCTGCTAATTTTATAGGTTTATTTCTATGAGTGTACCTATATCATAGAAAATAGGTATCGTAGATAAATATCCTAACCAATTTTTTTTTTGCGCTACTGGAAATAAGAATTTCATATAACTTATACCGTAAATTATAAAAAAAGTTGTCACTAACAAAGCGTCAATTTATAAACAACGATGTTCAAAATTTGCATTAATGTATGGACATTTTTATATTTTACTAGCTGACCCGGCAGACGTTGTCCTGCCTAAAATTGTATTTAAGGCTAATGACTTTTCAACAAATAGCATATTATTATCAAAACAGCTCACACAAAGTTTGAAGACTCCCGCTGTAATAGTACTTCAGATATGCAATTATAAATTTTTACTTCGTATGGGAGGTGCCACGCCCATTGCTTGGATCCCGCCCACTTTTTGCAAAACTATGCATATTATTATCAAAACAGCTCACACAAAGTTTGAAGACTCCCGCTGTAATAGTACTTCAGATATGCAATTATAAATTTTTACTTCGTATGGGAGGTGCCACGCCCATTGCTTGGATCCCGCCCACTTTTTGCAAGATTATTTATATTCTTATTAAAGTAGCTCACACAAAGTTTGAAGACTCCCACTGTAATAGTACTCGAGATATACGATGATAAATTCTTACTTCGTATGGGAGGTGCCACGCCCATTGCTTGGATCCCGGCCACGTTTTGCAAGATTATGCACATTATTATCAAAGTAGCTCACACAAAGTTTGAAGACTCCCACTATAATAGTACTCCAGATATGCAATAATAAATTTTTACTTCGTATGGGAGGTGCCACGCCCATTGTACCTATATAGGTCAATTGTAAATCTAAACCATCCAGGGACCAACTCAAATACACACAAAAAATTTCATCGAAATCGGCCCAGCCGTTAAGGAGGAGTTCAGTTACTAACACACTTTCAGAAGAATTATATAACGTATGTAATGTAATGTAATGTAAATTATTTTTAAAAGAATTACAAATTTTCTTTTAAGGTTTTCAGAAAATAAACTAACAGCAAATTTACATTAGGGTTAACAAACACTTAAAATGGGATTTCGATAGATTTCGACCGAAATCTAATAAAAATTTAGGATTTCAGATTTCCCATACAAAATGAAAGCCCAATAAGGCACTGTGCTTTCCCCCTATTTACTGAAAATGAGGGTTTGTGCAGAAAATTTTGTAAACATTAATCAGCAGTTTATGAGATAAAATATAATAAAAAATACATTTTTATAAATTTGAATGGCGCCGCACAGTGGCTGAAAAATTGATTTCACTGGCCAAAAGTCCAATTTTCTTTTGTCACCGATTTTAAAAATTTTAACGTCATTTTGTAGCTAGTATGTCCAAATTAAGGGAGTCAAAAATTAAGTCAAACTATTGCTAATTGTGGGCATGGCAAGCTCTCAAACCTAACAGTTTTTTTAACTTCAGAAAAAGGTGATTTTTTTTGTTTTTTTTTATCAAAAATAAATGGTTACTACTAGCAAGTTATCATCGATAATGACAAATGATAATGACATCGATAATGGTAGGATTGTAGTCTTTAGTTGTTGTAAGTGGTCACAGCACTACCGTTTTTTATTAGGGTGTTCTGAAATATTCACTAAACTACTATATTTATGTCAAATTTAAATTTCAGTGGAATATAACTTCTAAGGGAAACAAGTTAACAAGAAACGTATACCACCCGGATAAAGGTGAAAGTGTCGTCTTTAACCCTATGTATACTTTTGCACCCGCCACGAAATATCTCAAAATAAATTGAAATGACGGTAGTTTAAACAGCCCTATAAGTAAACAATGGTGTGTTCCATTTGTGCTTTATCTATTTTATAGCATTATTTATTATTTATTTAGATTAGATTAGAAAACTTTATTAATAAAAAATTTAAAAATAAAGGTTTTAAAAGGCTCTGACATAAAGTCGTCAGCCTATAATACTACATTTCAATTTCAAAACGTGTTTTAACAATAAATATATGATTTTCTTTTAATTCTTTTGAATTTAAACTATTGATATAATTTTAATAGTTAATTATTATATTCCATAAGCAAATTTTTTCTATATTTTAATGCAACTTCTATAAAGTTTGCTAGATTTTTCCAACTACATGTGGCTCCATTTAATAAATTAATCAAATATTCTCTTTCAAAGTGTGTTTTACCGGTAAACCTTACCCTAAACTCTCTAAGTACTGGACATTTTCCCATAAAATGTGTTATATCCTCTTCTTCTCCAGTATTACACAAGTTGCAAACGTTGCCTGTGTTGTTATTAAAAAGGCTTTTCTTAAGTGGCAATGCATCAGCACGGGCTTTGAGTAATGCTGATATTTCGGCTGCTTTAAGATTTTCTTCTATTATGTAACCAAAACCCATAACAGGATTTAAATATTTATAAATACGTGTTTCGCTCCTTGTTGCACTTTCCACAAATTTATTATGGTTTTTTTCCTTAAGTTTAGATACAAATTCACCGCTTTTCGCAATCCACTCAGATTTATACAACCCTGTACTAAAGCAAACGTTCACCTCTTCACCAATTTTATTTATCTCTTTAGCCCAGAACAATTTTTTCTGTAGAATTAATTTAGAGAGTTTGTGTGGCAGTCTTTCTGCATTATAGTTATATAGAACATTTCCAATATAGTTAAGATGTAAGCTCAAGGTGTAAAAATGGCTCTCTTCAGCTCCGGTTTCTAAAGCCAGTGCATAATTGGGAATGTTGTCGGGAAGTTTAAGAACTCGCTTTAAAAAGTACCTTTGCAGTTTGTTAACGATTTCGAATGAGGAAAATCCCCAAATTTGGGCTCCATACGCTTGTATAGCTCTGCAAACAGCCTGAAAGATTTTCCATTTAGATCGAAGCGATACATTTGGTTTGTTTAGATAGCTATGCCATGTTGAGTTAATGCTATTTTTGGCCGCATTGTTTCTGCATTCTACATGTTTTGTGAAAGACATTTTAGGTGTAAGTATTACTCCAAGATAGCAAAATTCAGACACAATTCTTACTTGTTCTTGTTTGTAATACCATTTTTCGTCGTTTGCCAATCGTCCTCCCTTTCTAAATACCATAATATCAGATTTATCAATATTCACCTCCATATTCCACTTGTCGCAATACTTTTCCAGATTATTTATCATCTCTTGCAAAACATGTTTTTTATCTGCAAGGATGACTATATCATCTGCATATAAAAGGATACGGATATTTAATTCCTCAATCATCAATCCCCCTTCCAAATCCTCATGCAGATCGTTCAAATACAGGGTGAAAAGTAGTGGGGAAAGAAGGCATCCCTGTTTGACACCAGAAAACGTTTCAAAATACTCCGAGATCTCACTACCTGTCCAAACTGCAGACTTAGTTTTTCTATAAATGCTCTCCAAGAGGTTTACCACCTTTGTCGACAACCCCATGGCATGTAATTTATATATCAATTGATTTCTAGGGACTTTATCAAATGCAGCTCTAAAGTCTACGAAAAATGCGTAGACTTTTTTATTTTCTTGAAATTTAAGGTGTACCAGTGACGCCAGGTTGAATAAATTATCTGCAGTGGAGTAGTTTTTTGCGAAATCCTGCTTGGTATTCGTTTAAAATTCTATTCTTTTGTACCCATGACGATATTCTTTCGTTTATTATACCCATGAAAACCTTTGCTATGCAATTCATAAACGAAATGCCTCTATAGTTATTAGGTATGTTTGGATCACCCTTTTTGAATATTGGGAAAATTATTGATTTTTCAAAAACGTCACTTACTATGCCTTTTTCAAATATGTAATTATAGCTATTAACAAGTTGATCCACAAATTCATCCGTGGCATTTTGTAAGAACTCGTACGAAACTCTATCTTCTCCAGGCGCTTTATTCCTTTTCATCTTGTTCAATATCATGCCTACTTCTTGTTTTGTGATTCTTCTATCAAGATCTTGATCTACATTAAGCATGGGAGCATAATGAATAGTGTTAGTAGTTTCTAATGGATTTAGTAGATTTTTAAAATAATTCTTAAACTCTTCAGCTGCAATTGCTGATCCTATATGTAGCTCATTTCCTCTAATCTCTGTTGCAATTCTCCACCAGTTTTTCGCATCATTCACTCGATTTATTTTGTTTTCTAGTTCTTCAAAGTATTCACTTTTTCTTCTTTCACAGACATTTTTGTAGTTTTTTTGAGCAATTAAATAATTTTGTTTATCTATTACCTCATTTGACGATCTGAATTTATTAAGCATTTTAAATACATTTTCTCTAGCATGTAGACACCTGTAATTAAACCACCTCTGCTTAAACTTTGGAGTGCTGGAATTTTGATTTCCAATAGAAGATTTTCTAATTACTGAGACCAGTGCTTCTAAGCTATACGTTCTTTCTTCCTCCAGATTTAAATTCACATTTAATTTTCGTTGATAAGCTTGCCTATGCGAATCTCTCCACACCAGTTTTGGCAGCATTTCAAGTTCTTTAACAACATCAGAGGAACTAATTTTTAACTTTAACTTGATGGGCATATGATCAGACCATATTTTGTTTTCTACCTCAAAACTTTCAACAAAACCCAATCCTTCCTGTGATATTGCACAGATATCGTTAACAGAGCTACCATTTGTTTTAATACAGGTTAGATTTCCTATTTCATCTCCAACTGTTCTACCGTTCAATATTATTAGACCATAATCATTGCAGAATTCAACAAACTCTCTACCAATAGCATTTATTTTAAAATCTAGAGATTTTCTTTCATTCTTTCCCATGATAAACTCATCTTTATATGTATCTTCTATATATTGTTGTAAGTTGTCAATTCTGATATTAATATCCCCCATAATAATGGGTACGATCTCTGAAGTTGACTGAAAATATTCTTTTACTTCTAAAAATTCACTATGCCAATTTGTCCCTCTTATATAAAGAGGTATTAATGTTATTTTTGTTTCACCGGACTGCAATCTTATTAAATCTAACCCATTTTCGTTAAGATAGAAATGCTTTAAGCCTTTGGTTTTGAGTTCCTTTTTAACACCATACAAACATCCACCACTTGCTCTACCACATCTCTCTCTTCTTATTGCCGGTTTCCAATACAAGTCATGATTACCAAAATATTTGCTCATTCTTATTGTGTTATCATTAGTAATATGAGTTTCAATAAGCATAAACACATCACAATGTCCAAGATACTTAAAGAAATCGGGGAAAAGTTGTTTATTTTCTAAGCCATTTATATTAAAAGCTACAAAATTTACTATATGCGTTGTAACTTTGCTTACGGAATTAACATTAACTACATTTAAAGGATTACATAGACGATTATTATTACAATTTAAATTATTATTGAAATTTTTTAGTTTTTTGGTGAAATTTTGTTTAGTAAATACTGATACTCTAAATTGATACCTAATATTTGTTCTCCATACAGCTGCTTCAATATCGGTTCTGCTTTTTCATTGCCACATACCAAGTGTTTGTTAAGATTCCATTTGAACCATTTTCCTCCGATTCTTATACGATCGTCTCTGACAACTATACGATGAACCTTGCTGATTTTCAAGACATCCTTCTTTAAACTTAACATCGCCCTTTTATCCTTTTGTTTTTCGAGATTTAAATCCTTTTCTATATAGACATCGGTACCTTTCAACTTATTGGTGTTACCAAGCACTGCATAAACACTTTTCTCCGAGTCCAATTCAGCAAGTACAGTAGCTTTTCCATTTCGTTCAGTAAGTTTCTTAGCAGATTTTAAAATTTTTGTATCCGGTATTTCTAATATCTCGTTGCAAACTTTCTTGACCTCATCCACTGCTGACTTATTACTTGGTAAGCCTTTAAATATCAAATTATTACGTTTGAATTGATCTTCTAGCATTGTAATTCTTCTCCTGTCACAGTCTTTTTCAGCTTTAAGGGTTTCCATTTCTTGCTTTAGAATATCATTTTGTCTCTTCAATTCAGTTACATCACCAGTTAAGTAATCCAATTTTTCTAAAACTTCTCTGTTTCCCTCTTTAATAATAAATTTAAAATCATCTACACTTAATTCCGACACCTTCATGTTATTTTTTCCAGAAGGGATTTCTTCACGTGCTCGTTTTGATGGTGACATCACTGCTCCTTCGCATTCAACACCTTTTACATATTGTAAATTTGAATGCTCCATTTCGTAACGTATTTTTTTTTTTTTTTAGTTACAGTTTTAAAGCCACTGTTTTAAACGAGTTGTGTCACCCTGTGCTTGGTTGGACTGTTGATTATATGTTGTTGGCAACACCCACACAATCAGCCAGTATTTTGCGAGAGTAGAACAGCTGTTAACCACTTGTTTGTTTTGATTTTATCGTAAATTTAATAGTGTGGTTTTCTTTTTCTTTCAATTGAGTTATTTTAAATATTTTCTTTTTAATTTAAATAAAAGTTTTCTAGGGAATTTTTAAGCAAAACAAACTCACAGTGAAACACAATTTAACAAATTCAACCGCAAACGATGCACTGCTTCCAGCCACACAAATTTCAATCGCTTTTGTTATGATGAGACTCTTTTAAGGTAAATAAAATTCACAAAATCTTGGAGCACTTTCCCAAACACGTCTTAACAATTATTATATTACCAGTAATAATATCTGCTTACAAAATACAATACCCTTTTTATATATTTGTAAGTAAGAATGAAAATACACAGAGGAGGTAATTCATTTCTAACCTGGGTTTTTTTATTAATCCTTTTTAAAGAACACACACTGCGTTTTTATTAACCCTTTTCATAACTAGCAATTTCAGATGTCATTGACAAAGAAGTTAAAACTATCAACGACCAAATCAAAACACTACAGCCATTACA
The DNA here is from genome assembly GCA_021234595.1 of Delia radicum. Classification (NCBI taxonomy): domain Eukaryota; kingdom Metazoa; phylum Arthropoda; class Insecta; order Diptera; family Anthomyiidae; genus Delia; species Delia radicum. The sequence goes on along the minus strand of CM037851.1, from coordinate 164,246,610 downwards.
ATTACAGTTAAATGGACAGCAAATTGAAGTAAGCTACAATTTAAAGCTAACAATGATAGATGGAAAAGTAGGCCAGGCTTTGACTAATACGAAGGCTGCATCCAGCTGCATCATATGCCAAGCAACAACAAGCCAATTAAACCAAGTCCCGACAAAATCATTATGTAATACTGATGCATATGAATATGGATTATCAGCGCAACATGCAAGAATACGATTTATGGAACACATACTTAAAATCAGTTATGATTTGGATTTCAGATCTTCAGGAACAATAAGAAACAATGAAACCAACAAGGAGTTAAGAAGTTCAAAAAAGAAACATGTTCAAGATGAATATCGCAAATTTGGATTGATTATAGATCAGCCAAAACAAGGTTCAGGCAATACAAATGATGGCAATACTGCAAGAAGATTCTTTTCAGATCCAGATACAGCATCTGATATAACAGGAGTGGCTTTAAACCTTATTTTAAGATTTAAAATAATGCCAGAAGTACTTACGTGCAATGAACAAATTGACTCTAGAAAATTTGGAGATTATGCTAAGGAAACTGCAAAAATAAATACAACCAAGTACCCACGGAGAAATATGTCTGCAACAGTTTACAAAATCCTTTATCATGGAGAAGATGCCATTAAATATCATTTGGTGCCACTTGGAGATCTATCAGAAATAGCTCAGGAAAAAAGGAATAAGGATTACAGATTTTATAGAGAGCACAATACTAGAACCATTTCACGAAATTCCACAAATGAAGATCTATTTAATGTATTATTTTCTACGTCAGATCCGTTTGTCTCCAGTATTCAAAATCAATGGAAAGTGGAACATCGGGATTTAGATGAAGAAGTCAAAAAACTACTACAGCACAGAAATAACACAGAACAGAATATGGAATATTTGCAATCAATATTTGAATCAAATGAATAATAATTATAATTGGCTTTCACTGTTATTTAAGTACGAAAAACATAGAATTAGTAAAAAATATTAATAAACATAAACCTCCCATTGTTACAAATATTTTAAAATCTATTGCAGTTTTAATTTTTAAAAGGTTTTTTTTTATCCACATATGAAATGTTTTAATAAATAAGAAAGGTTCAGAAAATAAAAACCCATATTTTCATATCAAAATTAAAAAAAAAATTTAGAATAATTGCGCTAATGTGCAGCAGATTTATTTTGCTAAAATTAACAAATTTGTCAGAAATAATAAACTTTTCTATAGTAATAGCAAAATTTTTAGATAATATTACTAATGATTTTTTAAGTGTAAATATTTCTTAATGTAAACAAACTTGCAAATTTGACAGCAAAAATGGTTAGTTTTTAAGTAATAATAGCAATATTTTCAGTTAATTTTACTATTTGTTTTTTTTTTATTCAAATCCAAATATGACATTTTTAAAAAAATTAAAAAACCTATATTTCACGCTAAATGTTAAAAAAAAATCAAAAGTTCAACTTAGACCTTGAATTTCTTAAGAAGTGCTCAATCAATTTTAATTAAATTAAAACTGAGCCAAGTTCAACTAATTACCTGTCCTCTAAAAAAAAATTACTAAAATATACAGAATTTTGGCCAATGAAAAATGATTTTTAGCCACTGTGCGCCGGCAAAACCTCTTACAAAACATCGAATATTTTACATTAAACTGATCACCCCTATAAAAAGACACTTTCATTAGCAAAAATATCATATTTCATAATCACCTCTGTCCTATGTTTCACATTCCCATGAAAGTGAAATCAATACGACTTTTTGGTGCTTTGCCTTTCACATACCCATTTTTATTTTCCATTTACTTTCCTGTAGAAAGTAAAACAAAAGCACTTTTTTCCTTACAGAAGTTTTTAAAAATCATAAGACTGCTTTATAAGTTAAAAATTAGCATGTTGACCAAAAACATATGTTTTCGATAATTTTTCAACACCAAATTCAAATTTTATATGCTTTTAAAATTTATTCGTATTTGAAAAGTAAGGAAACCTAGGACATTTTGTGTTCCGCCATTGATATATATTATATTTACATATATATATTTTGGAAAATTTTTTAGTTTTGGTTATTTTTAAAGGTTACTTTGCTTCCAAACAATTTTTGTTGGACAATGGAACTCCAATCAGCTGTGAAATTTGCTAATGCAAACCATTCTGATTACGAATTGAATTTCAAACTGAAATCCACTGAAATTTTTTATAATGTAAATTCGCTATAAAATATAAATTTTCTACAAATTTTGTAAATATTTTCCGTTTACTAATATTCAGAAAACATTTTAATAACTTTTGGCAAGGAAAAAAAAAAAAAAAAAAAAAAGTCTCAGCTCGCTGTCTTTCAGCAAAATATTTTGCAAGCACCCTTGTGACTAAAATTTTGCTGACTTTGCAACATTTTTTGCAGAATTTTATAAACTTTTTTTGAGTGTGTCCCTCGTACAAAGCATCATATACGAACATACAAGCCGTCGCACTACACTCTTATAACTCAGAGTCTCTTTATTTTGTTAAAAAATTAACTTTTTATACAAAACATATGACTTAATACCAGCCTTTATTCGTTAATAACACAGTGCAGCATTTTTAAGGTCATCGTTTGGTTCCTCCTTCATACCCGTTTTTTTTTGAAGTGTATATCGAAACTAAAAAAAAATCCGCAAAGGACTTGGCCAGATTACATCGAAATTTTTTTTTTGGACACCCTAAGTTTTTGCACCCAAAATTTTTATGGAATCCATATATCATAAACCGTTCGGAATTTTGTTTTTATGTCTTTGGCAAAGTTGTAGATCCAAACCAAAGCAAAAAAATTCTCATATGGACCGACCCAAAAAAATTGCATCCACTGCATCAAAATTGCAAAAAATTGGGAAAAAATGCTATTTTTTTATGATTTTTTCATGATTTTGTCCTGAAATGACTTAAATACTGGGAATTTAAGAAATCTTTCTTCAGCTAAATTATATCTAACAACAATATAAACAACTCTCTAGTACATGTCATCTTAATACGAACATTCCTTAACCCTAGAAAGCACATCTTTTTGCTCACACTTATTTTGCATAGCCAATGTTTGTCGTTTCGACAAAGAAAGACTATATAGGTTAATGCCGTTTTTGTTGTTACTTGTTTTCAAATTTACTATTTAAACATTTTATTGTTGTAATGCTGATATGTTTTTGAAAAAAATGAATATATTTATTTTATTAATAAAAAGTAATTATTTTATAACGCAATTAACAATTTCATAATTTTTTTTTTATTTTTTGTTTAAGTTTTTTTGTTTATTTATACAAATGCAAAACATGTGTATTATTAACTGCCGATGATTTTATTCTGCTACGATTTTACCCGAAAAAAGTATAGTAACTTCTGGTAAAATGAGAAACACAATTACTTTCTTATCACGCTCTCATTTACCGAATTTTTGTTAATAAAAACGGGTCTTTTATCCACACCATTGGCTTCATGAAACTTAAATTTCTACCTCGTCGATGATACCAATCCAAAAGGCGGAAGTAACAAGTGCCACACACTGTATTTGGAGTGTAATCTTCACCGCTGGGATCAACCTCATCGAAATAAGATGCATAGGCTAGCTTAAATTCCGGAGTAGACCTTTTCCTTTGCACACTTGTAGGCACCATATGACCACAAACTAAACAAAAGTAATCAATGTTTGGACACCGGCTATTTTCCATATTGCGCAATAGTTGATATGTAAAATTTTGCACAAAACACGGATATAATTAGACTTTTCACTTTCGAATACACTTGTTGAATGACAATGAAACGATACTTGAACTGTTATTTATACTGCGTGCTAGTCTGATTGTCAAGTGTGTTTTATCTTCGTGTTGCACTTTGCAGGTAGAACTGGGTTTTTACAACACCCTTTTTTAAAAACTTCTTAAAAAATGTTTCTGAATGGGTGTAATTGTCAAGTGTATTTTATCTTCGTGTTGCACTTTAAAGGTAGAGCTGGGTTTTTACAACACCCTTTTTAAAAACTTCTTAAAAAATGTTTCTGAGTGGGTGTGATTGTCATGTGTGTTTTATCTTCGTGTTGCGGTTTTTAGGTGGAACTGGGTTTTTACAACACCTCATCTTCCTAAACAGGATTTTAAAATTGGATTTTAAAGTTTGGCTATTTCCATATTATCATAAAAAAATAGCATTTTTTCCCAATTTTTTGCAATTTTGATGCAGTGGATGGAATTTTTTTGGGTCGGTCCATATGAGAATTTGTTTGCTTTGGTTTGGATCTACAACTTTGCCAAAGACATAAAAACAAAATTCCGAACGGTTTATGATATATGGATTCCATAAAAATTTTCCTTTTTTAAAAAAATCATGTTTGGGTGCAAAAACTTAGGGTGTCCAAAAAAAAAATTTCGATGTAATCTGGCCAAGTCCTTTGTGGATTTTTTTTAGTTTCGATATACACTTCAAGAAAAACCGGGTACGAAAGAGGAACCAATTTATGTGTTGCACTGTGTAATACACGCCAGCGTATATTACTTAATTACACACCCAGCGTTTTTTTTCGGAAATTACACATACACTGTCTCACGATGGGATATAGAACACTACAGATAGTGTTTTCAATAGGCAAAGCTAAATTCCTAATACTTCAACCAAAAAATTAACACCCTTCATCTCATTTCATTCAGGTTCAATTGCCAAATCATACGATACTTCCACCTTGCCTCTGAAACTTTCCTAGTTTTTTTGGTTAATTTTTTGAAATTATATACATATTTTCATTTGTATTTTTCAAATAAATCATATTATATCGCACACCTAGTTCAAAAGTGACTCAACTCAAAATTTTTAATTTTTCAGAAATCGAAAGAAAATATTTGCAACTTTCTACCAATTGCAACATAAAGGAAGACATAACTGTTTTTTAGAAACAGTTAACAACAACAAAATACACTGATATTTTTTTTATAGATAAACAAGTGTATTGTGCATAGTTTAAGCCCATAAGCCCGAAAAATTTAAATTTCGAGTTGAGTCACTTTTGAGCTAGATGTGCGATACGTTTTTTCCCACGCGCGTAAAATATGCTTTAATATGTTTATTTAATGTATTGATAACATGCTATTAAACAATTTAGATAATATTTTGTATAAAGAAAAAAAAAACAAAATAACAAAATTTATTGAAAAGGCAAACTTGATTGAATGAATAAATCAATTAATAAGCGAACGAATCAATCAACGCTTTTTTTTTGAGATTATAATTTCCACAATAATATAAAACAGTTGTTGGTTGTTTAATATCTACGAATACAGTAGCTCAATAAAGTATAGGCAACGAAATTTATAACGAATCAGCAGAAATTTGGCGTACCAAATATGTCGGTGGAAATTTATACACTTCTTCTTTCACAAGTCGCTTAAAGTTGTTTGTTGACGTAGTTTTCAATTAATACGAACTTCACATACGATTTTAAAAATTCAAAATTGCTTTTGGAAATCCTTATTGCAAAAAGGAAAAGTTTCGCTTTGCCGATCTTTTTGCTACACACAGAAAACAGTTTCATAGTGACTGCAGAATTTTCCGGTTGCAGCCACCGTTATTTTTGTTTGGAGCAACAAAATTTCGATTGAGTCAAAATATTTCAATTAAGCCATGCATACATTTTATTGCTCCAACCAAATAATTCGGTTGGCCAAACATTCGCTTGGCAAGAAATTTGGTTGCCGTAACGAATCTGTTTTCTCTTTTTAAAAACATACTTATTTAAGGTATTTTTCAATATTTTGGGCCAGAAATGGTGTTGAAATAGTGCGTTTAAAATAAATAAGCTGCACCGTAAAATCCTACCTAAACAGCTCACAGTGGGATAAATCACAAAATTTGTGGAAATAATTCGGCCATTTGTTAACTTGTGGTCCGATTGTAATGAAATTTGGAACATGTATAAAAGACATAAAATGGAGTTTAAGTTTTGATTTTGCACCTTCCAGACCCTTTGGGGGCGGCAAAATGGCTGCCCAAAGTTGGGTACTTTTTTCATAAAAAATTTTGAGTGTTTGCCATTTTTTTGTTTCTCATCCGATTTTCAAAAAATTAACATATTAGTAATCTTCTTGTAAAGATGAACAAAAAACGTGCTTACATGTGTGGGTTATCTCCAATAATTTCTGAGCTATTCCGATTTGAAAATGTGAAATTCCAAATTTTGTCCGACTCAGGTCCAAAGTTTTTCGAATATCGGGAGAAAATTGGGACCAATTTTCATTTTAAAATAACGGTTATTTAGCCAATAAAATTCTTGATTGAATAAAAAAAAATTAGTTCAGTATCTTGTTTCAGTCAAAAATTACATTAGTTTAAAGTAGAAATTAAAAAAAAGTAGATTTTGGCGATATTTTCCCCAAAATGCACCAAACTTCTTATCGCTCCAGACAAATATTTTTCTTCTGAATATATAAAATATGTATACTTTTCTGGAAGGTCTTCTTATATAAATGCGAGTTGTGGTAAAAAAAAATTTTGATTTGTAAATACTTTTCCCCCCATCCGGTTCCAAAGTTGCCATATTTTTTAGGTAAATATCAACATTAACTCACAGTTAAAATTTGTGCACGCCTCCAATTGGGTAGTGGAAACCGGTTTTAGATACTCCAACATATACCTAATGTAGTGTGTAAGTCATTTAAAATCCCCGCTTTAAATGACGACATGGCAGCAAAAAACGAAAAAAATCCCATTTTTGGAATTTTTTTTTATTTTTAGGAATTGTGGGATCGTTTTCAGAAATTCTGACATTTGTTTCGATTTGTTGACCTTAAAGTCTAGTTAAATCCAAAAAATCATTGGATTATGTCTATTAATAAATATTTTATTGAATAGTGAAAATTTTCATTTAAGCAAAAACTGAAATTTTTACCTTCATATTTGGATTACCCAAGTTTTTGTTTTACCAAGATGGCTAAATTCAACCTCTTTTAAAAAAATCGCAATCTACAGGTAATTTTCTTTTCAACGATACCAAACACTGGTATGTTATGTTCATAACTCCTAAACAGAAAATCTTCAAATGTTAGCCCTTATTCATATATTTCTTCTAATGTGTCCTCGTATTCACATCTTACATAATTGGGTCAGTTAAAAAGGGTTTTATGATGTTCTTCATTAATGATATTAAAGGTTTTGTGGGCCCACCCAAAGATACTTGTTTTATGATTGCTATTGTAAATATACCCTCTCTTTTTATATTTTATGGGCCTTAGTATTTGAAGACCCAGTTACCTGGGTTATGATAGCTAATATTTGTACCTAATATTTCTATATAAATATGAATAGGTTTAGTTTTAAGTTCATAAAAAACTCGTCAATCATGGTAATAACAGTAAATCATGAAGCATTGTGCTTAACTTTGTGGGACAACTCAAAACTACAGAGATTTGAAAAGGTTAACGTTGTAGTTGTATCAATTGAATCATCACATCACACTAAATTGGACACTGCAGAAATATCTAAAATTGACAATTTTATTAAATTATTTGATAAAAAAATGCAGTCCGTTTCCGGCTCTATTCTGAAATTTAAAACAAAATATTATAAGTGGATGAATGATAGCCTGGAGATAAATTTTTCTGCTGTTGGTGCACCCTGTAAGCCTTATAATGATTTGTGTGCAAAATCTAAAAAAAATAACATCGATTACTCTTTCTACGCATTCAAATACAGAAGTTTCTGACACGTTTAAGGAAATGTTAAAAAAAGAAAATCGCCTTAAAGAGGCGTTGCAAATCGCAGATGTTCTTCCAACTGCATCACCAAAACGGCTTAAAAGGATTGTTAAAAGCATCCCCACTCCTTCATCGGATACAGATTTTACAGAAGAAGAAGCAATTGCTCTTATGTTGGAATTAGGGCTAAGCAAAAATAAATATCTTATTTTGAGAAAGGTTTTGATTGATAAAGGACACAAAATTCTGCCCTCATATAACGCAATAAAGGATAAGAAGGATAGTATTTTACCAAAACCTATTGCTGTTAATGAACATGAAGCTTGCATTGAATTGTCTACTCTGCTCGAAAACACAGCATCTAGGATTGTTTCTGACTTTTCTAGAGATCAGCTGGAAAGAGTCAATAATTGCGATGTTGTACTAATGTGCAAGTGGGGATGTGATGGCTTATCAGCCCTTCCTGAATACAAACATGCTTCCGAAGGCCAGAACAAATCAGAATATAAGAGCGTATTCATGTCATCGTTAGTTCCATTAAGAATTCGTTCATATTCTACTACTGAGCCTTCAACAAGTAATGCTTTCGATGATGTATGGATCAATTCAGCACCTGGATCCAAAGCTTTTTGCAGACCCATTGGTTTCGAGTATATAAAAGAGTCAAACTCTACTACTAATAATTTGGTGGATTATATAGAAGGAGAAAAATGTACTTTGGAGCCAATTTGTATTGAGATTGGTGATTACAAGTTTAATATATCTTTTGATTTGAGCCTTACAATGATCGATGGAAAGGTTTGCAATGCCATAACAGACACGCTCTCAACTTGGGAATGCACTATATGCAATGAAAAGAAATCGCAGTTTTCAAATGTTTCCAAAGAAAGGACTATTAATAAAAAAGTATTGGGTTTTGGCATATCCCCCTTACATGCCCGCATTCGGTTCATGGAACACTTCTTACACATAGCATATGATTTAAAGTATAAAAGCATAGCAGGAAATGAAACAAAATCAGTAAGAAACAACGAAGAAATGTCAAAAATGAGGGCAGATGAAAAAAGGAGGATACAAGAAGACTTTAAAAGGCAGACAGGCTTAAACATAGATAAACCACTTGCTAGTTGCGGAAGTACAAACGATGGCAATACAGCAAGAAGGTTTTTTAGAGATTTTGAAACTACTTCAATAATAACAGGAATTGACAAGGAGTTGCTTCGAAAGATCAACATCATGTTAATGGCAATTAATAGTAAACATAAACTAAATTCCTCAAAATTTGGAGTATATACCGACGAAATAACAAAACTTCTATTATCATTATATCCCTGGAAAGAAATGACACCAACAGTTCATAAGGTATTGTGCCATGGAAAAATCATCATTGAATCAAACATTCTTCCTCTAGGTGAACTAACAGAAGAAGCTCAGGAAGCAAGGAATCGAGATTTCAAACATGCCCAATTGTTCAGTTCCAGAAAATGTTCAAGGCAATCACAGAACGAAGATATTTCCAATAACCTATTACTGTCTTCCGATCCCGTCCTGTCGTCAATGAGAAAACGATGGATTTCTTATAACACATTGTCATCTGTAAATAATGAAGAATTAAAAGATTTGCTTTATCTGTTAGATATAAATAATGATGTGTCCGATTATTTTGTATTAAATAAAGAAACAACCTAATTTGCTTGTCTTTTTTTTTCATTAATGAAGAACATCATAAAACCCTTTTTACCTGACCCAATTATGTAAGATGTGAATACGAGGACACATTAGAAGAAATATATGAATAAGGGCTAACTTTTGAAGATTTTCTGTTTAGGAGTTATGAACATAACATACCAGTGTTTGGTATCGTTGAAAAGAAAATTACCTGTAGATTGCGATTTTTTTAAAAAAGGTTGAATTTAGCCATCTTGGTAAAACAAAAACTTGGGTAATCCAAATATGAAGGTAAAAATTTCAGTTTTTGCTTAAATGAAAATTTCCACTATTCAATAAAATATTTATTAATAGACATAATCCAATGATTTTTTGGATTTAACTAGACTTTAAGGTCAACAAAGCGAAACAAATTTCAGAAATTATGATTTGCTGAAAACAATCCCACAATTCCTAAAAATAAAAAAAAAAATTCCAAAAATGGGATTTTTTTCGTTTTTTGCTGCCATGTCGTCATTTAAAGCGGGGATTGGAAATGACTTACACACTACATTAGGTATCTGTTGGAGTATCTAAAACCGATTTCCACTACCCAATTGGAGGCGTGCACAAATTTAACTGTGAGTTAAAGTTGATATTTACCTAAAAAATATGGCAACTTTGGAAGCGGATGGGGGGAAAAATATTTACAAATCAAAATTTTTTTACCACAACTCGCATTTATATAAAAATACCTTCCAGAAAAGTATACATATTTTATATGTTCAGAAGAAAAATATTTGTCTGGAGCGATAAGAAGTTTGGTGCTGTTTGGGGAAAATATTGCCAAAATCTACTTTTTTTTTTAATTTCTACTTTAAACTAATGTAATTTTTGACTGAAACAAGATATTGAACTAATTTTTTTTTTATTCAACCAAGAATTTTATTGGCTAAATACCCGTTATTTTAAAACGAAAAGTGGTCCCAATTTTCTCCCGATATTCGAAAAACTTTGGACCTGAGTCGGACAAAATTTGGAATTTCACATTTTCAAATCAGAATATCTCGGAAACTATTGGAGGTAACCCACACATGTAAGCATGTTTTTTGTTCATCTTTACAAGGAGATTACTAATGTGTTAATTTTTTGAAAATCGGATGAGAAACAAAAAAATGGCAAACACTCAAAATTTTTTATGAAAAAAGTACCCAACTTTGGGCAGCCATTTTGCCGCCCCCAAAGGGTCTGGAAGGTTCAAAATCAAAACTTAAACTCCATTTTATGTCTTTTATGCATGTTCCCAATTTCATTGCAATCGGACCACAAGTTAACAAATGGCCGAATTATTTCCACAAATTTTGTGATTTATCCCACTGTGCAGCTTTGGACAGAAATACCAAATTGGAATACTTCGCCTTTAATGACCTCCGAAAACGATTAAAGCAGGAATTCTAAAATTTTATAATAATGATTACTATTAGTAATGGCAACTTCGTAAAAAATTAAAATTTTAGAAAACTCATTTCGAAAAGGCAATTATTAAAAGGGGCAAAATTTATTCCCTTGCACAGGGAGGGAAATTTGACTTTTTTGAGCAAATTTTCCTACAACCGAAAATTTCTACCAAATTTGAAAAAATACAAATTAAAAAAAAAAAAATAAAATTTTAAAATTAAAACTCAATTATTATATATTGTAAATAAATCAGCGAAATTTATATATCAGTAATATTTCTTCTTTAACAAATTTAAAAAGTGTGCGATATAAAAATGTATCTAAACTTTTAGGCAGACTTGGGCGACGTCAATTACATTTCAGAATCCTTCACTAGTGAAATTTTTCGATATCATTAATAATTTCAGACCAACGCTCACACTTGAGAGTTTGAACGCTTCCTTGGAAAATTTGTAAAAAGTTTAATACCAAACATGGGAATTAGTAACCACATATTTGTATTTAATTACAGGACAATTACTCAATTACACCCAATTACATGTAATTAGACGTAAAGGGTTTTTTTTATACAAGTATAGAACTTTAAGTTGGCAACAATTTCTTAACTGGCGGCCATTTTGTCAGCTGTCAAGTGATTTATGTTTAGTTTGGTTTGGCATTTCAACATGAATAGACTGACACCTAAACAACGCTTCCAAATTGTGCAAATTTATTTTGAAAATCATGGTTCTGTTCGAAATACGTATCGTGCACGAATTTTGCGAATTTTATTAAGCGATGAAGCTCACTTTTGGTTAAATGAATACGTCAATAAACAAAATCCTCAAGTGTATGTTGAGACACAGTTACATCCAGAAAAACTGACTGTTTGGTGTGCTTTATGTGCTGGTGGAATCATTGGCCCGCAATTCTTTAAAAACGATGCTGGTCAGAACGTCAATGGTGACCGCTATAGAGCCATGATTACTGACTTCTTCTTTCATCAATTGAACAAAACGGCGCAACATGTCATACAGATCGTGGCACAATTGATTTATTGAAATAAACGTTTGGTAACCGCATAGTTTCACATTTCGGACCCGTGAATTGGCCTCCAAGATCGTGAGATTTAACGCCGCTGGACTGTTTTCTGCGGGGATATGTGAAGTCTCTAGTCTACGCCGATAAGCCCGAAACGATTGACCACTTGGAGAACAATATTCGCAGCTTTATTGAACCTCCAGATTAGACTACGTCCGAGCCAGCAGTGGCGGTCATATGCCAGAAGTCATATATAAATTAATTTGCCAGAAGATTATCTTTCGAATAAAGTTAATTTTATGTCAATTTAAAAAATTCATCGCTGTTTTATTCCATTTTAAAGTTCTATACCTCTATAAAAAAAGCACCCTTTACAAAAGTAATTGGTCTGTAATTAAATACACAGATAATGGTATTATGGCCCATGTCTGATATTGAAAAAATTTTAAATCTTCCATGCAAGCGCTTAAGCCAACAAGTGTGACCGTAGGTGTGAAATTATTAACGATATAGAAAACTTTCACAAGTGAATGGTTTTGAAATGTAATTGACGTGGCCCAAGTCTGCTTATAGGTAATTTTTCCCCTATTAATAACACCGGTCGACACGATTTTTGGGTCTGACTTCTAAATGGCAAATTTTGGGTTCTTTTATGTTACAAATAAACGGAAACAGGTATTTCGAAGTTGTCTTTTGACCTAAGTGGTTTGTAGTGTTGCTAATGGTAAAATCTCCAAAACTTATTTATATATAGACCTAAAACAGCAAGAGCAAACTTTAAAAGCTATGAATGGATATTTTGGTGTTTTTTGATGACTACAATCAGAATTTCTGCATTATAATAGAAACAGAAATTAATCTAGCCTGGGCTTTTTTAAATTTTCATAATCGTTCGACTTTAACTCGACTTTTCAGGAAGAGCTTTTAGAGCCCAGATTTTAAATATGTGACCTTCTCCGAGAAAAGGAACTAGTGTGTAAAAATGAAGTTTCGAGAAAAACGCATTTAAAGTTTCATAACGCATTATCACTGTGAACACACCTTCAGTTGGGAGATGCGATTTGGTATAGTTAGTTATGATTGGGTGCCGACTTTGGTGACATCATGCCTATGTGGTGACGTATTTTTTTTCGCTTTTAGTGTGACAATACCTAAGGACCTAATGCTGTCATTAGCCAAATTCACGATTACTTCACGAAGAATGCCGTTAAAATTTAGTTTTATTTTGTGATAACTGCGTAGCACAGAATAAAAATAATGCAATGATGCATTATTTGGCCTGGCGAGTGGATTCTGGCTTAAACAAATCGATATCATTAAATTTCTTCCTAACTGGCCACACCAAGTTCAGTCCCGATCGCTCTTTCGGATTAATGAAATTAGAATATAGTCGAACAAATGTAGATTACTACCAAGATTTTGAAGATGTGGTCAATATATCTAGCAGTAATAAATTTAACAACGCTGTGAATGGAAGTGAAGTAGAGTGGCGAACATGGGATACTCATTTCGAAGGATTTTACAAAAGATTACCAGGTAAACTGTCGCGATTTTGTGATTTTAATTTTTCAATTTCACCAAACGAATTACCCTCCGCTCATTGCATCAAGCGGTTTATCGTTAGATCGCAAATGGTATTTGTATGAGAATGTCAGGGTCTTATGTACTGATTTACATAAACGGGATTTTGTAGCTCCTAAACCGAGTGAAACCAAAGCGAAAAAGAATCGAAAAATAAATCTGAACCTGGCAGCAAGAAAAAAAAAATCGAAGCACCGGATCACGAGAAAAAGAAAGCTGAAGTCAAAACGGAAGGAAATCGAAGTACCAGATCACGAAACACCGAAAAAAGTCCAAACTCCAAAAAAATTCGAAGACTGACGAAAAAAAAAAATGTAAAATTTTAATGTTTTTCTCATTTTTATCGATTATTCCAAGTTCGTTTTGTACGTTTTTATGGGATAAATAAATTTTTATAAGAAATCTAACTCATTTCATCTTATTCTACACCCTTTTAGGTACCAGAATTCATTCTTAAGTCCAAACCTGTTTTTTGACGCACTAGGTCCCTTTTCTCAGAGAAGGTCACATATTTCAAATAAGTGGCAACTATGGGCCTACATCATAGGAACCATGGGAATCAAAATTTTTTGTTTTCTTGAGTACTATCCCTATGGGGAATGAGGAGTCAATTTACCTAAAAGTGACTGGTTAAAGAAGGATTTATGACAGTACTGGTATAAATTAATACTGAAGTGGGTTAAGCAGTGTCAACTGTCCTAAAATTACCAAACCTGTGACTGGTAAAGGGATGACATACCACTTAACCAGAATGCTTATTTACAAGAAAAAGCCGGTTGGCCAGAATTTTACCCATCAGAAGCTGTTTAGTTTTCGTTTATTTTTATGCCCATCTTTGGTTAGTCCTGTGGCATGCCACTATGTGGTTTACAGCAGGGCAAATGACCCCCTCCTATGACAAGCCCATGTTAAAGTTGACAGTTGTTTACATAGGGTAGGGTTTAGCAGAGGACCGGTATCTAGCAAAAAGGGACCGATCCTGTGGCACACGCAGAATCGGTCCCATTCACCATAGAGATAATACTGCATACAAAAAAATCTGAATGACTTAAATTTTAAAGATGTTTTAACAAAAATTTTTTTTATTTATTAACAATTTTTTAACCGCTAAACGTACGATTGCACACCTAGAAAAAAGGGTCTAATATTGGTTTGTCCTCAACAAAATATTCAAGTTTCATTAAAATCTGTGGATTCACCACTGTGTAGTTTTCTTGTAAGAATTTTTCACTTAAAACATCTAAAGATCTAGGATAAATATATGAGTATGCAAAATTTTTTATAGAAAATTGAAATAGAGGATGCAAAAATTTTATTTTGAAAATGATCAAAAAATGAAAAATGGTATACAGACCAATTTATGTTCGAAAAATTATAATATGGTGCAGTATTTATTAACTGGTTTTGACAAAACTTGGACCCTATTACCAGATCAACATGATTTATAACTTGGAAAAGTTTCAAGGACATTACAAATATTATTTTGGTGAAATAGAAGGATATAAAATAAATGTAACGTTATTTAATGGATTAGCCATTAATGTAATTTAAAACATTTAAATTAAATGCGATGAAATAATGCTTTGGGCTAAACTCATAATTCTCTTTTAACCGTTTTACAGCCACAGGCAAGTATAGTGCCCCAGGTCATCATATTCAGATTTGAGACCACATTGGTCCACGGGCTTGGTGTGATCTGAAAGCTACAACAATTTTCATCGATACAAGCCACTTTTTTGTTCCATCGATACATAAAAAAAAAATGTTTCAAACTGTTGCGATTATTAAAGGGTTAATTGTTTAGTTTCGGGGTTCCAAAAGAAATCAGTTGAATACAATTTAAACGCTACAATACTTGCCGTCGCTTTAAAAACTCTGAAATCTAACATTTACAACATATTTTCAAATTTGTTTTTTATTTTGGATATATATCTTAAATTTTTAATGTTCCAACTTTAGGATGTTGTCTCAACACTTTGTCAATAAAATCTTTTAAAGTATTTTTTTCTTACATAAAAATACAGAAAAATTGAAAAATTTTAACACCAATATGCGTAAATGTGCAAGTTCTATTACATTATGTAAACTAACGGAATTCCCATAATGTGGTCTTTGGTATCCTTATTCGCTTTCACTCTTCCAATTTAATTGGAAAGAGGTCATTTTTATTTTATCTTTTGTGGATATGAATCTGGATATACTGCTTCATCGACTACATCATTACAATATTTAAAAAATATAACTAAAATTCTGTTCAAAAGCAACGAAAATTACATAATTTTAGTAAAATATTTGTTAACTTTTTTAACTAAAAATCATGTTGTGTTGGGGCATTTTAAAAATTATGAGCACAAAAAAACAAATTTTCAACATTACCTCTTCTAATTTTTGTAAAACGTGGTATAAACATTCTCTTAGTAAATATGGAGTTTACATATTTTTTATTTTTCCAAAACTCTTTATAGTTCGCGTTTAATCGCTGCTCAAAGATGGGGATTTTTAACAAATGTGTAAGAATATACAATGTTTAAAAGGATCAGAACTTTTCAACGCATGAGCAGAAAATTAAAAATTTGGTGTTATTTTAAAGACCAAATACTGTTTTAGCGATTTCTCTCGATTTATCTTGAGTTTTATCAGAGAATGTACTATACGTGTTGTTATAGATGGGGTCTCATCCGACTAGTTTCAGTTAGGTTCAGGGGTACAACAGGGCTCTGTTCTTTCTTCATCTCTTTTTCTCATCTTTCTTAATACTTGGTCGAACTTCCAATCCTATCTACTAATTTGCAGATGATATCAACATATGTCATTCACTTTTCTTCGTTCGCCTTGATGAGTTTGGGGGCAAAATGCAGATTATGACACACTCAATCATGACCTTCGCGACAATCTCTGAGTGGGGTTGTGCGAACAGGGTCGATTTTAACGCTCGAAAGACCCAATGTTGTATGTTGACGCATAGGTTCGTGAACTCAAATATGTCATCTGTGTATATGAATGGTATCGTTATTGAGGATTCGGATACTCTTAATGCTCTGGGCATGAGAATAGAGTGTGACGTCCGTTTTACAGATCACATCATTCAAGTGTCGAAATAAGCTTTCAAGATTCTTGGTTTTCTTAATCGGAGTAAGAAATATTTCACTCCATCCGATCTCCTTACTATATATACCACCTACATCCGGCCGAAGATTATCAGCGACAGTTGGGGTTAAGACTCTATTGATTTGTTGGAGCATCGTCGGAATGTGGGTTGTGTGACTTTGTTGTATAGAAATTACCATGGTAAGTGTTCTGCTGAGATAAGTCGACTCATCAAGTAAAGTCAAGTAGATCTCATCCGTTTGTTGTCTATAGTCCGGCAAATCGCACAACGCATTATAGAGAAATTTCGTTTTTAAGTCGCACTAGCCGTATGTGGAATGTAGAAAAATGTAAGATAAATGTCCACAAACACAACGTAAAAAAATATAAAAAATATACAAATTTCAAGTTGGGAATCAGAGGGGTTCAAAACTATTAAAGCTGGAACTAAACTAATAAAGCTAGTAGGCTGAAATCTGAGTATGTATAACAGTGTAGTCAAACCTTTAACAATCATTTTTTCTTTTGACGAACTTATTTAAAAAAGTCAAGGATATTGAAGGATCGATTTTTAAAGGGTAATTTTAAGAAATGTTGGTCCTGAAATATTGCGACTAATAATTTTGTGGAACAGCGGATATTAAATATTTAAATAATTTGTTCAAAAATTTAACTTTAAATGTCCTTTTCAAGTGACATCAGATGTAATAACGAATAGCTAAGTATGCAGTTTAGCTACATATTGTCTCCTGTTTAACATGCGTATTGTTTTATCAAAATTTGTCGTAGGGTACTTTGTGACTATATAAAATTTTATATTAAACATCAAAGATATTTTCGGAAATATTCCGTTTGTTTTTCCAAACTTGAAATTTTTATATAGTGTAAATGATGCTTTGAGTTAATTGCAAAATAATTTTTCCATTTCCGTTTCCTTTTCGATAAAAAACCTAATTTTTGTGCAACATCATTTAAAGAAGAGAATATGATGTTTAAAATGACACAAAATTTAAAATTTTCTGTTGACTCGTTCCAATGTTATGATAATTCAAAAATTGTAAATTTCAGATAATTTCTTATCCCCCCCAACTGTGAGCAGCGATCAAATGCGAACTATAAAAAATTTTGGAATACGAAAAAATAGGTAAACTCCTTATTTACTAGGCGAATATAAATACCATGTTCAATGAAATTTGAAAGACCATTATCTGAAAGGTTTGTCGAAAGGTTTTAAAATCTCCCTAGTATCAAATTATTACAAATATTAAATATTTTACAAAAAAATAAGTATGTCACGTTCTTATTAAAACAACAAGATTTTATTTTATTTTCTTAAAATTATTGTAATGATGAGCATTTATTTAACAAAATATTGGCATTTAACTTAAGAAAATTTCAAAGCTTCCCAGCAAAAGTTTTTAGAATGGATTACCTCTGAACCTGTTCTAGAACAACTTCTTTTACCACCGGCTACATGGAACCGGTTTTAGAACAGATTCCTGGGAGTCGAAATGTAAAGTGTCACTGTCAGAGAACCAGTTCTATAACTGGTTCTAAAACCGGTTCTAAAGCAACATGTTCTTGTTTGGAGGTAAAGAACCTATTGCAAATAGGACAAAATCAATATAAAAAGAACCAGTTGCAGAACAGAAATTAGAACCAGTTTTAATACAGTATAAGTTGTTGTTCAACCAGTTATTTGGATCTTACTATTTTACTGGGTTTTTGTAAGTAAAGTAAAGATTCTGTAGTAACATTTAAATTTTATTTGATTTTTATCAAGAAAATAAGATTTTCATCGCGGATTAAACAAAAAGTATAAAAAGAGAATATAATTGTCTTTAATTTGGGATATATTTTATATATATATTAACTAAATTTATAATTTTTAAAAGCAATAATATTAAAAAGTTAAAATTTTGCTGATTCATTAAGAATATAAAATATATTACTTTTCAAAATCGGCCATGAGGAGTGGGTCTAGAATTAAGTCATCTATTTTTAAAAGTTTTATGTTTTCAAATTCTTTAAATACTGAGGGCTGTAGGCAAATTTTCTCCAACAAAAGTTCAATTCTCCCAACTGTGCTTTGGGCTATAAATTTTAGTTATTTATTCCTTGCAATAGAAATAAATTTACTAACAACAACAATTTTTTGAAATTTTGACCAGAACTTCATTAAAATGGGGGTTGCAAAGGAAAAAAGTGACCTCATTATTGGCCTGTGCATACTTTTGATACTGTTTAATGATGACCCAAAACTTTTGCACCCACCTAATAGCAAATCTAACGGCAAATCTCATTGTAACAAACAACTTTTTTTAATATGCAATTTGTTGGTACATATCTTCGTTAAATTCTTTCTTTTCTTTTATGACACTCTTCTAGTGTCAATTATTAACTTTAAATATTAAAAACAACTTGCCTTAAGTAAACTAAGTTTCGTAGTATATTGGAAGTTGATCGAACAACATTTAAATTTGTGACCCTTAAATTTACCTTAAATTTATTTAAAATTATTTAAATACAATTAACTCAAAAAAAAAAAAAACAACAAAAACAAAAGTGTATAAAAAAAGAGACCAAAAGTGAAATGAATAAAATTTTGTGAATTTAAAATTTAAAATATCAAAAAAAAAAAGTGTTTTATTTACAAAAAATAAAAGTTCATCGCCGAACATTTTGGTCCTCAACGAACCGGATATTTTTGAAAGTAATTTTTTGTGAATAAAATCAGTGACAAAAAAATAAGTGGCAAATCTTAAAATAAAATAAAAATTCCACAACCTTTGTCATTGAAGTGACCAAAAAAAAAACCGTGACTCCAAAAATTCTTTTTAAATAAAAAATTGTTTGACCCAATAAAGGTTTTAAAATAAAAAACAAAAAATTTTTAAATTTTAAAATAAAAATTTTGACACTAAAAAAAAAAAAAAAAAAACAAAAATTTTTAAATTTTTAAATAAAAATTTTGTGACACTAAAAAACAAAAAATTTAAAATTTTAAAATAAAAATTTGTGATAATAATGAACAAATAAAAAAAGGTTAAAATTTAAAATATAAATAAAAGTTTTGAAAAAGAAAATAACTACAGTGAAAAAGTGCGGGCTTAATGTTAAAAATCGAACTATATAGTGTCTGAAAAAATAAAATTAAATAGACCCGTTATTATCAGAAAAAAAAGTAGTGTTCTTTAACTTTTATTTGACCTTCGTCAAACTAAAAATCAGACTTCATAAAATTTTAAAACCAACAAAACAAAAAAAAAAACATTTATAACGGTTAAAAACAATTTGAATAAAAGAAAACTAAAAATTCCACAAAACTACAACAAAATCAACGTCATCAGCATCGACGTCATCATCAACAGTAGCAGCGCACAGTGCGGCAGAACAAAAGGTAGCACAACTAAACAAACAAAAAAAGAAGACACCATAAGTAAGTACATACAAGCATACATACTTACACATTAATAAGAAGAGCAAAAAAAATTGAATGCACTGAAAGGCAAACACAAAAATTAAGAAACTCAATTACCTCTAAAATAAAATTAACAAAAATTACTTGTGTTTGTTGCACTCAATTTTTTGCGGGGACAATTAAATTTGAAAAGTGAATATTTACGATCACATTTTGATCCCTAATATCAAGACTCATTACTAAATCGCTAGCAGATACTTAGTAGACCCATTTTATGAAAATTTGTGCCGGACAATCAACTTTTTTGGAAAATTTTGCCGAATTTTTTTTAACTTCCTGAAGACATTTTTTTTTTGAGAAAAAAATATCCTTTCATAAAAGTTTTTCATCCTTTTGACCCAAGTTTATCGCTTTCTTCATCTGACCCTAATTTTTACAACCCACAAATTCAAGATGCCTCTCGAAAAGTTTGTCAACTGTACAAACGACTTGTTAGACTTTGAACGCTCGCATTCAGAAACTCAGGCCGAGGATAATCTTCACGCTTTAGAAATTCTTCGCGTTGAACTTGACTCTCATTGGACTCAGGTTAAGAGACATTATGAAATATGTCGAGATTTAAAACAGGGAAAAGACGAAAAACCGATTGATAAATCTAAACTTCGGGACCGGTACAAAACGGCCCTTACAGCGTACAAGAATTGTGCTGCTTCGATAAATGCGGAGATGCAAGCACTAGCGGAAACAAATGTTAGAGATAAAAAAGAAGAGAGACGAACAACCTATGACCCATCAAATTTAGATAACAATTCTGTTTCATATATGAGATTACCTGTTTGCGATATGGAACCATTTTTCGGCGACCCCACAAAATGGCCCACATTTCGCGATCTTTTCACTGCTATATGCATAAGGAGTGAAAAAATGGGAAAAATGGAAAAACTCATATACTCAAAACAGAAGATTGGCGGCGAAGCCAACACGGTTTTAGGCAATGTACCCATGACAAATCAAGGTTTTGACATCGCTTGGGAAAGATTATTGAAACGATTCGACAACAAAAAAGAACAAGTCAACGCACAATTTCGAATTCTTTTTGACCTTCCAAATGTTACAGCCGACTCAGCTGCTTCTGTGCAAAAACTACAAAGCGCAGCTAATGGTGTTTTGGAGACCCTTAGATCTTTAGAAATAAAATGCTGTTGCTGGGACCCATTTATGGTTTTCATTTGCCAATTAAAATTGCCAAAAATATTTGTAGAGGAATTCGAAAATTCCCTTGATGACTGTGCGGATCTTACAACATGGACCCAATTTAATACATTTTTAATAAAAAAATTTAAGACCCTAAATTCGAGTGCGAATATTAAAGCTACAAAATTGCCGGGGGTTCAAACCCAACCGGAATTCAGACATTCCAACAAATCGAAAAAGGTTCACACGCTACAAATTAATACGACACAAAACGGAAATGGGTCACGACAGGGAAATCAGTCAAGGCAGAAGAGCCAATCGGGACCAAATAGAACCCCAAACCATGACACTATTCATACTTGCCCCCATTGTAAGGAGTCACATACATTAAGAAATTGCCCGAAATTTTTAGAGCAAAATGTTAACGACAAAATTCAAATCGTAAGGGTTACAAATGCTTGTTACAATTGCCTTGGCGTTAATCACAGCGCAAGGGATTGTAAGAGCAAATACAGTTGCAGAGTCTGTCGCCAAAAACACAATACTGTGTTACACAAAGGGACAGAACCTCAATCTAAGGCCCCAACTCATGAAAGCGACCCGTTGTGACACAGCACAGGCGCCGCAATACTTCCATCTAACATACAGTCCACATCAAATTCAAAATTTGAAATCCCAACTACCACAACACTGACCGTAAGGACAAAACCCCCAAATGACAAGGAAACTATACTATTTACTGCAATAGTAGAAATCAAAACAGGAGGACAACGATTCCAGGCAAGAGCTATCATCGACCCTGGATCACAGACAACTTTTATATCTGACAAGTTAAAGAAAAGGTTGAAGCTACCTTCAACACAGAACCCCCTTCATTTTACCGGTATGACGGACGGTTCGGGTACTTCTATTAGAGCCTGTTTGTTTAACCTTTGCTCAAGATTTCAACCTAACTTCAATTTGGAAGTCTGGGCACAAGTAGTCAAGGGCATGTCGCTATTTTTGCCAACCCAAACATTGGTTCCTCCTCATCCAAGTGAGACTGCAGAATTGGAACTTGCAGACCCTCATTTCTCTCAGAGTCGACCTGTCGACATCGTTATCGGCCTCGATATAGGCCCACTCATATTCTGCCTTAAAACGCCCATGCGACTTGTGGGAAATTTTTTGGCACAAAAAACAGTATTTGGCTGGGTCATTGGGGGACCAGCAAATACATCGACCCGATCAACGACTACTACCACACTAATCAGTACAAATTCCCTTGACCAAATCCTCACACGCTTTTGGGAGGTGGAGGAAACCCCAAAAAAGATTTTGAGGTCAGAAGAGGACACATTTTGCGAAAATAACTTCCAATCTACAACCCGTAGAATCGAAAACGGAAGATATTTAGTGACCCTACCCTTTAAAAATGATAAGGAAATAGGAAGCTCGAGAAATATCGCCATGGCCCAATTTTTAAGAATGGAACGGATTCTAAGCCAAAAACCTGACATTAAAAAGCAATACGATCAGGTAATTTTAGAATACCTCGAGATGGGACATATGAAGAAAGTTTCTCCCCTGGATACAAACAAAACTCCAAATTATTATCTGCCGCATCACGCAGTAATAAAACCAGATAGGCTGACTACAAAACTTAGAGTAGTTTTTAATGCCTCGTGCCCGTCTTCAAATAAGAAAAGTTTGAACGACATTTTACATCCAGGACCCATACTTCAACAGGACTTAGTGCTCCAAATACTGAAGTGGAGATTCTTCAAGTTCGTCTTCAACGCCGACATCACAAAAATGTATCGGCAAATACTAATTGACCCCACTCAAACAAAATATCAAAGGATATTATTTAGAAAATCTCCAAATGACCCTATTGAAGATTTTGAGCTCCTTACAGTGACGTTTGGAGTGAATTGTGCCCCGTTCCTGGCCATTAGAACTCTGCTCCAAATAGCAGAGGATTTTAAAACAACACACCCCTTAGCATCACATATTTTAGAAGAAAATATGTACGTAGATGACGTTTTAGCCGGTGGACACACAATAAGCGAAGCCATCGAATCCAGAAAGGAACTTTCAACGGTTCTTAAATCTGCTGGGTTTGACCTGATGAAATGGACTTCAAATGACCCACGAGTTATCCAGGATTTGCCAAATGAGACTCTACTACCTCTTGATTGGTTAAACTTGTCCGAAAATGCTGGAACAAAGACCCTTGGTATAAAATGGAATATTCCGTCAGATTCGTTTACTTTCACTGCTCCAGATGTAGAATTAAAACAAACATACACAAAACGAGAAGTTTTATCTACAATCGCCAAATTCTTTGACCCGTGCGGATGGCTGGCCCCAATAATTGTCGATGCTAAATTAATTATGCAACAAATTTGGTTGGATAAAATCGACTGGGATGATCAACTAAAAACCCTTACCTCCATAAAATGGCAAAAATTTATACAAAATTGTCCATCAATTAATACTCTGAAAATACCACGCTGGATTTATTATAACCCGTTTTGCAATGTAGCAATCCATGGATTCTGTGATGCCTCAGAAAAAGCATATTCTGCGACCCTTTACATCAGAATCCAGCTTGAAAACAGTGATGTCCACACTTTTCTTTTGGCTGCGAAGACCCGTGTTGCTCCCATTAAAAAAGTGTCGTTACCCCGTTTAGAGCTCTGTGGATCCGTCTTGTTAGCCAATTTAGCTTCTGCAATGCTACCAAATCTTCAGATTCGTGAATTTAATATATTTTATTGGACAGACTCTACTATCGTACTGGCATGGCTAAAAAAGCAGCCATCCTCTTGGAATACATATGTTGGAAATCGAGTTTCCGAAATTGTTGAAAAAGTTGGAAACCAAAATTGGCAACATGTAGAATCTAAAGAGAATCCTGCAGATGTTGCTAGCCGCGGTTGCACTCCAAACGAATTAGAAACCCACAACTTATGCTGGTATGGACCCTCATGGCTAAAATTGACAAAAAATAAATGGCCAGCTCAAAAAACCTCAAAAGACACAGATGTTGAAGCAAAACCTGTAAAAGTTTTAACAAATATAGCTTATGAAGACTTACTACTTCGTTTTTCATCATTACCCCATGCTTACAGAGTATTTTCTTACGTTTTACGGTTTTGGCGAAATACCGGCGCAAATCGAACCCATCTGCGAGTTGCTTCACGAGAAATTACATTAGAAGAAATTACAGCAGTCAAAAACCGACTTATAATTTTGACTCAAAAGCATAGTTTTCCTGATGACCATCAAAAATTATCTCAAAAAGTAAAAATCTCACCCAATAGTAGCCTTTTGACCCTTAACCCGTTTATAGATAACCAAGGGATTATTAGAGCTAATGGCCGTCTTGTTCAATCGCCAGCTCTAACGTATAATGAGCGCCATCCAATCTTGCTGCCTCACGATTCTAAATTGACCCGATTATTCACTGAATTTACCCATAAAATCACTCTTCATGGTGGTAATCAACTCATGGTTCGAGTTTTACGAACTGAATTTTGGATATTTAGACTCAGGCCCCTAGTAAAAAACGTAATCAACAAATGCAGAACATGTGTTTTATACAAAAAACACACTCAAAATCAAATTATGGCTTCTCTGCCACCCGAGCGTACGACCCTTTCCAGACCATTTGCAACAACTGGAGTGGATTATGCAGGTCCCTTTGACATCCGATCAATCACAATTTTTATTAATGATATAAATATTCACTAAAAAAGTTTGAAAAACAAAAAGTTCTTTAAAAAATAATAAAATGTTTCATGGTGCAAGGCTTTTGCATATAAGAATAGACTTTGGACCCGTTTAACAAAACAAAAAACAAAACACTTGAAAACGCGTCCAAAGCGGGCAGATTACCGAAATCGTAATTGAGTTCTTTTTATTAAAAAAATTAAAAAAAAATTAACTCTACACACAAAAAAATAAAGTACCAACCAAATTGAAAAGATTTTTTTTTTTGTAGCTAAATACAAGAAATTCGTTTAGTTCAAGCATATTTAAATGTATTTTCTAAATATTTTGGGTTTTGCAACTAAAATACAGTTTTATTAGCCGAATTTTATGGTGAAAATCAATATTCAGTTGTTCCAACCGATTTCAGTCGTAGTAATGTAATTTCAGTTGAAGTATGGCAACATTTTTGTTTGTGTGTATTAGGGTTGTAGCATTTTGATCCAAGATTGAAAATATAATGAAATTCGAGACAATACTTATTCTTGTTCTAACTTTAGGATTGAATTTTTAACAAGTTTGAACGTTAACTTAAAGTTTTATTTCGTTTCACAGTTCCGACCAAGGCAAGATATCCTGACTGAAAAAATTATGTGTTTGATGATTGATGTAAAGATTCCCAATGTTTTGCAAATACAACATCAAATACAATATTTTGTCAATCAGACTATATTGCCTGTGCACAGTGGGATATATCACAAAATTTTTGGAAATAATTCGGTAATTTCTTACTTAGTAGGTGTAATATCGAGCTTTGGTTTTGATTTTGAACCTTCCAGATCCCCTGGGGTAGCAATATGACTACCCAAAATAGAGAACTTTTTGCATATAAAATTATGAGTGCTCGCCATTTTTTGTTTCTAATTCGATTTTCAAAAACAAAAACATATTTGTTATCTGCTACTAGAGACTAACTAAAGTATGCTCACATGTGTTTGTGTTATCTCATATAGCTCCCGAGATATTCCCATTTGATAATGTGAAATTCCAAATTTGGTCCGACTCAGGTACAGTTTTTGGCGAATAGCGGGACGAATCGGGGCCAATTTATTTTCAAAAATATTATTTATTTAACTAAATAAATTCTTTATTAAATAGAAAACGGAATTCAATATCTTGGTTCACCTCAAAAACTACATTCGTTTAAATATAAATAAAAAAAAAAAATCCAATTTTTGCGATTTTTTCCCAAAAATCACCAACAGTCTTTTACCTCCAGATAAATATTTTATTTCTAAACATATAAAGAGTGCATATTAACCTGAAAGGTCTTTTTATATAAAAGCGAGTTATGTTAAAAAAATTTTTGATTTGTTATACACAAATCCAAATTTTTCTTCCTCCCAGTCCCTTTTAAATTTGCCACATTTTTAAAGCAAATGTCAACTTTAAAACACTATTAAAATTGTGCACGCCTACAATTAGGCAGCGGAGGCGGTGGTAGATACTCCAACATATAGCTAATAATGTGGATAAGTCTCTTTCAATCACCGCTTTAAATGTAGACATGGCAACAAAAAATGTATATTATTTTTGGAAATTGTGGGATTTGTTGTAAGCAATAAATCATAAATTCGGACATAAATTTCAGATTTTGCTGACATTAGCATTTTTTTTTTGCAAGCACCCTCCTGACTAAAATTTTGGTGGCTCAACAAAATTTGTTTTGCTGATTTTACTGACTTTTTTTTCCCTAATTCCAAAAATTACCGGTTTAAATATTTAGTTTACAAATACACATTTTATTTTTAGTAAATAAATTTTTAGAAATTCACTTTTTTATAGTTTAATTTAAATAATTTTACGAATTTTTCATATATTTGCAATGTGGGAGCAATATTCTACAAACCTAAACGAGTTAATCTCTTGTTAAAGTTAAAAATAAAATAGTTTCGATGAAAAAATATGATCACGACTGGGGTAATTTTTCCCACTGGCTGCTTGGACGCGATGTCAAGTGTAGTATTTGATGTCTCTTGTAATGTTGTGTTTAAGGGGTTTTATCCATCCTTACACGCATAGAAAAAATATGACAGAACATAATTGCATACACGATATTATCATATTAAGATCCTAATTATCATATATATGTGATTATGGGTAACCATACTTTGATTACCTAGGACGACATCATCGCTATTTAGGATAATAATAACATAATCATAACATGATGCTCTTAACCCAGATAGCGCCGGATTTTTTTTTTTTTAAACTTAAATTTTTATTTCGAAACTTAAATCCTTATAGGGTTCTTAACATTTTTTCTTAAATAACTTTTTATTTGTAAACCTATAGATTTCCCGGAATCGGGTGTCTTTTTAAGAGTACTGTCCAAAGACAGTACACTTTGCGCTGAAATACAGCATTACGCAAGCTTTCCATTTACTAACTTAGATGTTACTCTTATGAATTTTTAAACAAAAAATAACAATTAACTGTGCGCCCCGGTAGGCTAGTTGGTAGCGTGCTGGCTTATCAGTGCGGGGGTCGTGGGTTCGATTCCCACCAGAGGCACTGGTCTGTTTTCGCTACAACGCACCGAAGGCCATAGTAGATAGTGCTCGGTTAGGGTAATAGTATATAATTTGTAATTATATGATTATTAATTAATAAAATAAAAAAAAAAAAAAAAAAAAAGCAGTCTTGTACTAACACTTGTTGTGTATGGTCGCAATCTACTTTTCTTCCTCTACTTTCGAGTTAACGACAAAACAGTTATTTTTGCATTATCTTTATTTATATTAAAAAACAAAAAAAAATAATAAAATAAAAAAAAAAAAAAACAACATTAAACGTGCTCTTGTTGAAGATGTTATTGCCGAATCAAGGCTTAGAATGACGAAGAAGAATAAACAAAGTGGTTCTCAGAGAGCCACAAATCAAAACTATTTTGCTCCGCTGCAAACAATTGACGTTGAAGATGATGAAATTGTTGTCGACAGAGCTGCCAAAGTCAGTGTCCCACCGATTACTGTATTAAAATGCAAAATTGAGCAAATTCATGAGGTTTGCCGAATTTTACAAATTAAGGAGTATTCAATAAGGAAAATCTCTATTGGGATTAAGCTTTTCTGTACCAGCAAAGACGATTTTGATCTAGCTTGTGAAGCACTTGGTTCTAAATTCCAAATGGAATATTTTACTTATGCGTCCAAAAATGAAAAACCGTATAAAGCTGTTATGTTAGGGTTGGATAAAACAGATCCGGCTGTTATTAAACAACGTCTAATATCATTAGGTCTTAAATGCATCGATGTTAAAATTGTTATAAGATCAAGGGACAGTAACGAACAAATAATTTTTGTAGTTTACTTCGAACGTAAATCCATTACCCTTAAAGAATTAAGGCAAAACTATTCGGCTTTAAATTACATCAAGGTCCGGTGGGAATACCAAAAGCCTCATAGAGCTAAACTGACGCAATGCTATAACTGCCAAATGTACGGCCATGGTTCTAGCATATGCAAAGTCAAAACCTTTTGCGCTCGTTGTGCTGGCGAACATAAAACTTCTGATTGCAAAGAATCTTTTGAAAAATGTGCAAACTGTAACAGGAACCATAATTCTATGGATCCAAATTGCCCTAGTAGAGAATCTTATGAAAGGATAAGACAACGCTTTCAACCTAGAAATGCTAGACAAACGAGTCGCTCTTTTAATAATAATTCAAATTATAACAATAATTTTCCAAATTCATTAAACCAGAATAAAAATTCACACACAAACGGCGCTGACTATAGCCAACCTAAGGTACAAAATTTTGCCAATACGGCTAAAAATTCAAACAACAATCTCTTTTCTTTCGATGAAATGAAAAATCTGACATTTGAACTTATTTCTAGTTTAAAAAATTGCAAATCTCGTGAAGAACAATTCGAGGTTATTACGAGTCTTGCTTGCAAATTTTTGTATTCATGAACAGCAGTATAAAGTTAACAACATGGAACGCTCGAGGTGTTCATCATAAAAAAGAGGAGTTATTTCATTATTTAAATAATTATAATATTGACATTTGTCTAATTTGTGAAACCTGGCTAAAAGACAATATTTCTATAAGGAATCAAAAATTTTACTGCTATCGATCAGATCGTCAAGATAGTAGAGGAGGAGGTGTTGCATTACTAGTTAGAAAAGGTATTGATCATCAGCTTCTTCCCATAAAGAATACATCGACATCTATTCATGCTATTTCCCTGGTGGTTCGGTAGGAAGAGACCAAACAAAAATACAAATGTTTACATCTGATCTACGTAAGTTGACGAGTTCCAACACACAATACATATTAGGCGGCGACTTTAACAGCAGGCACAATTATTGGGGTTGCCTCAGAAATAACAGTTGGGGAAATAAATTGTACGAAAAACTTCAACTCAACGAAACCCATATAGTTTTCCCACACGAACCGACTTACATTCCTGCTGGTCCAAACAAACAATCTTCTACATTGGACTTTTATTTAACTAACATCTCACACCATATGTCAGCTGCAAGGGCAATAAATGATCTTAGTTCTGATCATCTTCCAGTTAACATCCAAATTAATCTCGATTGTATTGTTTCAGAAAACTCACGTTAATAGGATTCTACAAAATGAAATAAACGAAATAACAACCAAGGAGCAAGTTGATAATATGATTTACGTTTTAACCGACACTATTAAAAAAGCAATAGATAATAGTGTCCCTAAACAAAAAATAACCTTAACGGTAAAACCCCTACCAAACAATATTAAAATATTAATTCAGTTGAGAAACGTATATCGACTGAACTGGAAAAGATTTAGAGATAGTTCTGATCATCAGCAAATGTCTAGCTTAAACAAAAATATAGCAAAGGAAATTAATCAATTTCGAAATATTTCATGGAATAACATGCTGTCCAACCTGGACAAAGCATCTTCTCCTTTTTGGAACGTGTCCAAAATGCTGAAGAAGAAATCTAAAAGTATTCCAACACTAAAACATAACAACGTGGTATACTACACCCAGCAAGACAAAAGTGAAATCTTGGCTCAAAATTTCCAATCGAATCATCAAATTTCATTACATCTAAGCGATACCACCACTATTTCTGAAGTAGATGATGTTGCAAAAAATATTTTGTTGACTTACCCAACTCCACAAAATGGCTCATATATAACCCAAAGACAAATTGCTGATATTATAAAAAAACTGAAAAACAATAAATCTCCAGGACTGGATGAAATCAATAACCAATGCCTGAAACAACTCCCAACCAAGGGTCTACGTTTTCTGACCATACTCTACAATGCCTGCTTTAAGTTGTGTTATTTCCCAGAACCATGGAAAAAATCTAAAACTATTCCGATACTTAAACCAAATAAGCCACCAGATTCTCCACTTTCATACAGGCCAATTAGTTTACTTTCATCATTAAGCAAAATATTGGAAAAAAGAATCTAAGATAAATTGACTGATTTTATTGAGGAAAACAATATTCTTCCGGCTCAACAGTTCGGTTTCAGAAGGGAACACAACACCACCCAACCCCTGTTAAAAATTAGAAAAATGGTAAAAAAATAATTTTCAAAATGGCATGTCAACCGGAATGATTCTTATGGACATTAAATCAGCGTTCGACTCTGTGTGGCACAATGGACTTATTTATAAATTAAAACGGTTTAACTTTCCAATTGAAATTATAAAAATAATTCAAAGTTTTTTGGCCAACAGGTCTTTTACAGTTTTTTTAGGTAAAACCAGTTCCCAGCAAATAAATATAATTGCTGGTTGCCCACAAGGTTCGTGTCTATCACCAATACTTTATAACTTGTTCACTGCTGACATTCCCCCACTTGCAAACTGCATAACTTCTATATTTGCTGACGATACCTCAATCCTCAGTGCTGATACATACTCGGCCAACATCATTTTAAACTTACAACAAGCTTTGGAAAAAATCAACAATTACTTCCACAAATGGAAAATTATGGTCAACCCGGAAAAAACACAAGCCATTTATTTTACAAGAAAGCGTAAAGCCTGCTTTATTCCACAAAGTTGTCTTCTGTTTATGAACCATGAAATCCCTTGGGAAAAAAATGTCAAATATTTGGGCATTATTCTCGACACAAAACTCAATTTTAATGATCACATACCACATCTTATACATAAAATCAACAATATGACCCGAATGATGTACCCGATTATTAACAGAAAGTCAGAACTCAATATCAATAACTAAAAATTAATCATAAAAGCAATTTCCCACCCGATAATGTTGTACTGCGCTCCTGTATGGGCCACTTCTGCAAAATGTCACTTAAAAAAACTTCAAATCGCTCAAAATAAACTTTTAAAAATGATATTTAATTTGCCCTGGCACCATTCTACAAGGCGACTACACACACTAGCGAACTTCGATTACATCTATGGAGCAATTCCATATGAAAGCGATCACCTTTTGGACGACCCCTCTCCGATTTTAAAATAAATAGTCTCAATCGATTGCCCAGCTAAAAATAATGTACCTACATATTTTTTTTATAGTGACTGGTTTAGTGGTGGTGTGCACCACTGTCATGTGACAAAATTAAAGAATTCTTCATAAGGGACCTCATTGAAAAGTTGTTTTAAAAAATGATAGCTCGTTGGAAAGGTATTGAATCAGGCTTTAATTGAAAAATAAAATTTTCCTAATTTTTCTCAGAAATTTACCTTTTTTCCCATGAAAATTAAATTTTCCCATGAAAATTAAATTTTCCGATTTTCCACAGAAGCTCCTAAATTTTCCGGCTAATTTTATTTTTTTTGGATTCCTCATAATTTTTTCTTTAAGAATCAGCAATAAAAAAATGGGCCCCGACTCCTTGTTTGGACAGGAGAAGAGCATTTAAGAAACCACCTTGTTCTCATTGTTTTTATATTTTTTACAATTGAAGTATTTTTAATTATTTAACAAGAAAAATTAGGAAAATTTTATTTTTCAATTAAAGCCTGATTCAATACCTTTCCAACGAGCTATCACTCGTTGCGATCGCTTTAGTAGTTTTTTTTTTAAAACAACTTTCAATGAGGTCCCTTATGAAGAATTCTTCAATTTTGTCACATGACAGTGGTGCACACCACCACTAAACCAGTCACTATAGAGCAATTCCATATGACATGTGACAAAATTGAAGAATTCTTCATAAGGGACCTCATTGAAAGTTGTTTAAAAAAAAAACTAGTCACTATAAAAAAAAAAAAAAATATGTAGGTACATTATTTTTTGCTGGGCAATCGATTGAGACTATTTTTTTTAAAATCGGAGAGGGGTCGTCCAAAAATTTGTCAATTTTGATCGTTTTCATATGGAATTGCTCTATGATAAAATATTTAATATTACACAAAATTTCAACACTAGATGCCAATCTTCTCAATACTCCCATATTAACGAACTGGTTTCTTAATAGTAATTTATTAGTCCGTAAGTGTTTTTATCCTATACCCAAATTCATAAAGGTTTTCCTGCACTTTTTCCTTCCCTTTCTATAATAACAATGTACATTTGTAAATAATATTCATCAAAAATTATTTTTAAGTAGAAAAGAAACATAGTTTCTAAACTCTTTATTAGCGTAAGACAAATGTAAATAGTTCTCATATTATGCTTTAAT
Source organism: Delia radicum (assembly GCA_021234595.1). NCBI lineage: Eukaryota > Metazoa > Arthropoda > Insecta > Diptera > Anthomyiidae > Delia > Delia radicum. The sequence continues at coordinate 164,214,112 of CM037851.1, read as the reverse complement.
AAATGAATTGAATTGAATTGAAATAAAAAAAAACCAATTAACTAGATGTAAATGATTTACTTTCATGTTTTTTCCATTACGCACTATTAGAAAAAAGCACTATTCGCAAAGCACTCATAAGCAATTAAAATACCCGGAACTGCTTTCACCAACTGACGTTTTCGATCTGCGAAGATAAATAACAAAGCACAAACAATAATAATATAAGAAAATATGTACAGAAATGCGCGTGCACAACGGCACTTTTCTCTCATTTGTCAAATGTTCTTTTAAAAGGACGGTTGCCCCAAGTGAGTTAAACTACCCTGCAGGGAATGTGAGTAGTAAAACTGTAGTGTTGTACTAGTGACATTGTCACCAGTACTACTGACCAGCTATGCCCCAGCCAATGTAATCTACTATTGACATCTAACACAGGCTTGTCATTGAAAATCCACCAGTAGACCTTATCACTACCGACGTGGTAGTTCTTTTAGGACCACATGGAGACATTTGAACCACAGATTCACTAGTGCATTTTAGTAACTCTGGTCTACATATTTGGCGCTTCTCAGGCGATCCTGGAGCTAGATTTTTACAGAGGTTAAGGCGATACACTTAAACACATATTTTTTATCTGAAGGAAATTTTTTATTAAGAAAAGCTTAAATTACATAGTTTTTAAATAGAACCTTATACAACTAAAAATTATTTAAATCAGTCTGTTTTTAATATTATTTAAACTTATAAACTTATTTTCACTGCGAGCACGTGTTTAATCAACAAAAGAATATGACGCAATAATATGCAAGAAGAGAAAAACTGTTGCTCAGTTAAAAAAATATGTACCTATTGAAAGAGCAAAATAATAAAAAAAACAAACTGTCGACGACTTCGTTGACAGTGTCACCAGAAATATACTAGATCTGTTGTCTGTAGCTAGTTTCTACTCGTGCGTAGAAGGAAAGTTGTCGACTTTTTCACTAGTGCAGTTGTCGCTAGAGAAAAGAGTGTTGACAAAGGGACACTTGACCCCAGGCTGACTGCAGGGTATATATAAAGTAATTGGATGTAATTGAGCTACACGATTTGATCGTAGGCATTGGTCTCCCATGGTCTTGAAATGCCCTATCCGTATATTTCATTATCCTTGATGGCTTTTAAAATCTATGCGTATCTATACTTTCTTAAACCACTGTCTATTAATATTATAGTAGCAATTTTTTCACACCATTTCCATGGTATAATGCGTACATTTTTTTGTTTTTGCCCATATCACTATTGTTTATTTAAGCCAACAAAAATATCCCTTATATCCGTAATAAAGTCTATGAAAAACATGTTTGTGTGGTTGTTGTTGCTATTGCATTAATTTAACATTGTAATTGAGAGATTTACTGAATTTATTCTTTTGTATAAAAAAAAAAATCAATACAATTTCGTTAATACAATTTTGTTAAATGGTATATTATTTATATGGCCTATACCAAGATTTATCTATGTCACACAGTTGCCTTTCTTTTGTGTGTGTGTATGTGTACGCAATAATATGGCGCTAAAATTTAATTGCCATCATATTTAATCTTGATTTTAGTTATTAAATGAATTATTAAATTTTTTCAAGAATTTTGGGGAAGTGAGTAAAATAAGACATTTGGCATTTTTGTAAAAAAATGTGTAACAAAAGATAAACATTATTAACAGATTGACTACAAAATCTCAATGGCCTTGAAAAAATTATAATTATTTATGTTAAAAAAAAAAAGAAAAAACAATTAAATCAAAAAAACATCTTTAAATCAGGGCAACAAAATGATAATTAAACATGCGAAAAAAACCCACCTTAAAAAAAAAAATAGATCTCATACCACAATTGATGCACTTTACAAAAACAATAAAATAACAATTATCGAAAGAAAACAAAATTAACGTTAGACAAAAAGAAACGAAAAAAAAAAACCGCCAAGTCATTATAATTTACACTTTGAAACAGAAATTATTAAAAATAATAAATAACCCATGATTGAAAATATTTCAAGGGAATTATACAGTGATTTTTTTATGATGATTGTTTAGAAAACAACAAAACTGAACCAAATAAAATACTATTCGAGTGCATCAAGTGTTTTTCTTAAGGCTGGATAATGGCCTTAAATGCAATTTAGTCAAAAATATTAGTTAGAGTGACCATATCACAAGAAATTTTTCATAAAAATCAACAGTTATTTAAAAATTGAATCGGTTGTTTCAATGGAATATACAGGTATCCCAGGAAAACTTGCTATTACCATAGAATGGGAAATGGAAGAAGAAAACAAGAATCAGAAGTACTTATAGTTGAGGCCAAGAACACCTGATTTTAACATGGGGGTGTCATAGGAGGCAAGGCCTTGCCTTGTGCTTACATATAGGGACAAAAATAAGACGTTACAAAATATGTAGTGAAATCACCAGTTACACATAAGTACTTATTTCATTTCTTATTTGTAGCATCAAAAGTAATGCTTAAAGCCATTATATGACGTATTACTTGTAAGGATGTTAATAAGTAGTTTTGTAGATAATCTTCATCGAATGATCTTATTTGACCAACTTTCTGCCTCTATGTTTTCAAAACATGATCTCATTTTCATGTCTTATGATTTTAAAATAATAGCACAAGATCAAACAATAACATTTAGAGATTTTAAAAACATAGATTTTCAATCCCTGCAAACAGAACTAACAACAATACCATGGAACCAAACACTCTTAATGCCTACTGTAGATGAACAGGTAATTTTTTTACATTGTAATATACAATATTTATATGAAAAATATGTGTTAGTTAAAGTAAAAAAAGTAAGAAATGATAAACCTTGGTTTTCAAACGAAATTAAAACCTTAATCAATGAAAGAAATGATGCGTACGCAAGATGGAAAAGATTTAAAACCACTGAACTCCATAATTTTTTCAAGATTTGCAGAAGAAATGTTAATTTAAAAATTAGAATTGAAAAATCTAAATTTTATAGAGAAAAGTTTCAATCGGCTGTTTGCTCAAAAAGGAAATGGAGGGAAATTCGTACGATGGGTATAGTTAACAATTGTATAAAAAGAGAAAATGAAATCGATGTTAATCAACTTAACTTAGAATTTGCCAATATACCAATGCCAGAAGCAAATCTCAGCTATTACAACTCTACAAATGCCTTTAATATTGCTAACAATACTAATCGACAACATCCATTATGTTTTGATTTCATACATGTTACCCAGGACGATGTTTTAAATCTATGCTTAGCATTAAATCTGACTCTTTGGGAAATGATGAAGTTCATCCGAAATTTATTAAATTGATAGTTCCATATATACTACAACATATAACACATTTGATTAACTCAATAATTACAACATCTAGTTTTCCATCAATGTGGAAACAAGCAAAGATTATACCTATCCCAAAACCTGATAAAAATTACCGACCAATTGCGATTTTGCCCTATTTGTCAAAAGTGTTTGAAAGGTTAATACATACGCAGATGACTAGATATTTGTATGAAAATTCTCTGCTCTCTGAAAGACAATCTGGATTTAGACCAAAACACGGCTGTATTTCTACTCTAATCGATGTATCAGAAGAGTTACGGTCAAAAATTGATAGCAATATGATAACATTTTTGGTTTTGCTTGATCATTCTAAGGCTTTCGATACCGTCGAACACACAATACTCTGCCAAAAATTGAAATACATGTGCCATTTTTCAAAAACCGCTGTAAAACTACTTGCTTCATATCTTTGTGGTAGAAGTCAATCAGTTCATTTTGGTTCTAATAAATCAAACAGCTGCTTAATGACGAGAGGTGTACCACAGGGCTCGATACTTGGTCCACTGTTATATTCAATATACTCCAACGACTTGCCGTCCAAACTCAATTACTGTGGTATACAGATGTATGCAGACGACGTTCAGCTTTACATTAGCTGTTTGCCATCTGGTATTTCTGATTGTATTGGCAAATTAAATCACGATCTCAATAACGTATTTAGATGGGCGTCAGTAAATGGTCTTTGTCTCAATGCGAGGAAATCGAAGGCAATGATAATAAGCAAAAAAAAATATGTACCGTCTAGCTTGCCACCAATACTAATGGGACACTCCACTATTGAAATCGTGGAAAGCGCTAAAAACCTTGGAGTTATTTTTAACAACG